>CM067347.1:58364983-58527483 GCA_034190875.2 Urechis unicinctus | reverse complement strand
CCACCATAGTGACTGGCAATGACTGCCTGAGAGCAGGCCCCAGTCGGTTGCGTGTGTCGCAGTCGAATACAATGAATGCATCAATAATGACAATAAAAACGACGAATATATTGGTAGCTAAATGAACAATGTATAATCTGGTTATCGTCATAACATTTCGTTTACACTCAAAAGCAGCTTGTAGACAAATATAAACACAATGTGTAAATGGATCCATAAATGAATAACTAGCATGCTTGTTAAACTGACAACAAATCTTAGAGTGCATTGGCTTAACCGGGGGATATGACGTCACGTCAAACCCGATACAGTGCACATAGGCGGTCAAGCTGTTCTTACGTCCGGAACGGGTGAGTAACAATGAAACTTAACCTGTTTCACTAACACTACTTATTCATTGTAAAACTGCCGCATAAGTAGGTGGACCATAAACCTTTAGCATTTCACCACCGCAATGTTTCCTAAGATGACTGATTTGACGCAGATCATCATTGATATAAATTGCTTATGCATCGGTAGTTATCAACTACAAAATTACCTATTTGTTGTCTTTTTCCTATTTCTTTTATAATAACTTGTCTCAAGTTTGATCCTTAATATATTTATTTTTTCAATTAAGGATTTGCGTTTGTGTCATAGAGACTGAAGTAATATTGGAACTGCATGTGTTCCCATGGAATGAAGTAGCATCAATGACGTTTCATGGAACGTGATCCTAAATCATACCTAGGACCAACATCACGTCAACACAAATGGGCTGTCTGCACAAAACATTCGATATAAACACTATGTTTATTGATATTGACATTGGTTTCACACCTTAAAAGAAAAGGCATCAATCAATACCCTTTTCAAAGGTATTTGGAATGCAGCAATACCAACAGTCTGACAATTACGGATACATTGACCAAATTTATATGATTTCAAAACATCGCGAAAGTAGAGTTATTTGTATTGTTTACAATAATCTATGTGTTGGGTTTGTTAAGCAAACGCCGAAACTGATTACGCATAACATTAGTGAAAACAAAGACCTGATCACCATCGATCTGTCTATGAGATTTATCGTGCGGCTTTACTCCACAATAATGTGGCGATGGACGGCGCATGTAAACTCACGTGATCTTTCCTATGGAAATAGCTCTCATTTTTACTCCTTTATATCAGCGAATGCTATTACGAATATACATCATACAATGTCAATATATATGATAATAGCATAAATATTGCTGCCTCTTCGGCAATTCAAGTCCTGGTGTCTGTGTTATGCTTCTTATCTTATCAATACAGAGCCTCAGCCGCTTATTGCCCTATAAAACACAAAATAACAATGATCCCAGAGGTCCACAGAGAGCGAGATAACTATGTTCTCGCGAGTTGGCTGCAGGTCAGTTCTGTGATGTTGAGGTCGGCCCACTGAATAAATCAGCATATCCCCTCGATGAATACTTCTGCTCTGCGCCTCAACAACAAAAATATGTAATTACTCTTTATCAACATTCGTGCTCCCAACTTGCTGAAAATACATGATACCATACTCATTACTAGAACAAGTACAGAACACCGATAAGTTTTAGAGCCTTTTATTTAGCGTTGCTTGACGGGCGATGCACATCAACAATATATCGTACACAGCCTGTAAGCTGCAAATTATTTGCATTTTCTCAAACTGTCGACCCGTGTGCTCCCAAGACAACCCCAATACACGAACATACAATGTCACAACGCACCTAGATTTCCTAAAGACTCACAAGATACCCTGTGTTCAAAACGTTGTGCATTCGACTAAGCGCATTTGTGGCAGGTTATTGTGCTCTCATACGTGTGGTAATTTATCTGCTGTCGGAGCTCATAAGTTCTGCACGAACACTCATGCCTTGTTAAAAAAACTTTCGGTACTAGATTTACCACATTTGTGGCGCGGTGCTGTGTGCTCATACGTGTGATAATTTAACTACTGACGTAGCCTATAACGTCTGCCTGAAAGCACCTTTTGGATCACTTTAAGACAGTTTTGTCGCATAACTAATTGCAATTGCTGTGTTTGAAGCTAATTGCAGGAACTCAGTATATCTTTGCTGTACAAAGGAACCCTTAATTGACTGTTTATGTTCACCGTGTGACCCAAACAGGACAATGCCATTTCCTTGCATCATTAATTTTGAACACTTGACGTTTTATATAGCATCGTTCCTGCACCGTGAATTGTCAGAGCCTTGGAAGAATGAGTGATATTTTGCGACTTTGGTAATATGAAAGCAAGCTGCAATCCGTGGCCTGATTTCAACTTCTTTATATGTATTTGGACCCACAGACACTGCAAGCAGACACCAGAAAGCATTATCAGGTGATATCATTTATTTGCATCAACAGATAATCTAAACTCAATGACCAGACTAAATCAGTGAGATCCTCCATATGCAGGTAATAAAAATGTTGTTCAGACACATAACAGCTTTAAGCTTGCGTTAGCTGATCCTTAACGCTGTAATCGCTTAAATTTATCAATGATGCTTCTTTAGTTTTGAATTATTTTATATGATGTAATTCACCCACTTTTTCAAATCGTACAAGCCCGTTAGATTTTTTGTTGTTCAAACAATTCAAATTCCGAATTAATTCACCTAGCCTGTTTCTGCACGCAGTAAATTTATATTTATTTTGAAAAGTATGACACTTATTCGCTTCCACGAACATAACCAATGAGATGTAATCTATGGAGTTAACAAATACCAATCATTCGTTGTCGTACTGTCCTAACAATAACACGACTTGGTAGCTTTGATGGGTTACATCAACATTCCACCGGATAGCTGTACAAATTGGTTGCTTCAATATACTTAATAATAAGGCAGCTTCAATGTGGCCCATGTCGATATTCCCAGCTATGTTGTTTAGTGAGAGTGCACCTATGTGGTAATCATAAACAAATAATCTGCTGTTACTGTGTTACTGCTCGCATTATGTAACCCAAGTTATAGTCAGATTTATAATGGCGCTGTGATATAATTCAGAGTAATGCGTTAAAATATGTTCATGTGCCCTACTTGCAAGTAATAGTTTTGACAAAAATGAACGAGGCTCAAAGTAATTCCCTTGAAGCACGAGTCACCAATCGGCCATCACAAAAATGTAGGCATGGATGCAACGGAAGAGGACTAGGTTGATGAAATCACACACGACCGTCCAGTAAATCACGGTCATATCAATGGGGAAGCGATGTCGGAACATATTAACCACACATAACCCGAGGATAAATGACGTCTGCTGTAAGAGGTCAAATCACATTTTTTCACGGTGAATCATATCCTATTCCATCCTTTCACATAGCCTATAGAAGGCAAAATGCTAGTGCTTAATGCAAAAAGGGAAACTGAAAGAAGTCAAACAGTTATTTGTCAATAGGTGTTTGCATGCATCACGGTGCATTATTATATAAAGCAGTGCACTCAAAGACATCGGATTTAAAAATACATTACGAGCCTTGAGGTCACTGAATCATTACAGAACTAGTACACATTCCAATTATTGGAAATGTAGAGGATAAGGGATAATTCAAGGTAGTAATGCTTTCTAGCAATAGTTTGTGTGTCAATAGAATTACCTTGGTCCCTACCATAACTCACGATTCACTCAATATAGTGAAGATTGCACTATTAAACACCTTATTTAAACCCATGACATATGACGTCGTGTATGTGAGGTCATCGCAACTGAGTGAATCATATCGTATATAAATGTTTCTTGCTCGAATGCCGTGTAAAGTTAGAAGGCGTGTGTGCACAACACCTTTTCATATTGCGACCAGTCAACCTCCATTTCATTTTGAAGACCTGAGTGAAACTGTCGTTGTGCGCAAGTAATTGCGCATGCATCTCCCAGTATGCCCGTGTAGGATGTGAACTGTAAGCAATTGGTGCATATTTTGCCAGCATGCATAGCTAGCATCGGTACCACTGTATGTCTGATTCAGCAGAATCATCTAACATAGTCTATCCGTAAGTTGCAAATAATTAGCCAGAAATTGTTTGGGCTTGCTAAAACCTTGACCAATAGTATCTTCCCTCAGGGGCCTTGCAGAGCTACAAAACTTCAACCGGAAATAGACCAGGACAGAAGCCCCATCTCATGGCAGCTGTTGGAGGTCAACGTTTGCTTCCATGATATGCGAGGCTTCAATAAGCACCAGATGCAGGTGTCATTAGCGTAATCGAATTGGATTTGTTTAAACAAAGGTCATTCTTGCAATCAGTTTTTAGATCGTTTGGAGTATAAAGGCATCACCAAAACAATTGTCTGATCTATAGCAAGACATAATCGCACGATCATGAACAAAGAATCTTCAGTGTGATATGCACACACTGCATCCGCATTAGACCTGTTGATATCAATCATCCGTGCTGAGAGCACAGCAGCTTTTCTGACCTTATCAATCATTCGTTGTGGGCACGACCATCTGTCTTTTAACCGACATGACCCCGTTAAATAGAGAACCTCCATTATCATGGTATGATCAACCATCTGTATTATCAGGTTATGAGGAGAACTTCCATTATCTTGGTGGGACAGTTGTCATGAATCCGCGCCATGAATCCGCGCCTGCTCAGGGTTTAGCTATTATATTGGGCGTTTGTGGCAATCTGTGTCTTGCGGCCAGAGGGAGTGCTCAGCATTTGTGACGTTCTGTTTCTTGTGGCCAGAGGGAGTGCTCAGCGTTTGTGACGATCTGTGTCTTGCCGCCAGAGGATTTGCTCAGAGTTTGTGACGATCTGTGTCTTGCCTCCAGAGGGAGTTCTAAGCGTTTGTGACGATCTGCATCGTGCGGTCAGAGTGAGTGCTCAGCGTTTGTGGCGTAACTCTGGTAATATAGGTACATAGAGTGATTCACACCACTCTGTTGTAGCCTGCACATGAATTGGCACCACCAGAGCTGTCACTGCGTCTTGTACGCACGGTTACACCCATGATAATCATTTACAGTATATTTATCTCGGGCCATGAATTACAAGAAGCATGTCAACAACGCGTAAGGAACGTAGGAGAGGATTTTATAAGAAGGCAATGGCAGAAGACAGAGGCTCTATGCAACTGATCCAGTCTAAAAGTAACGTAGATCTGACTGGCTCAGGAGCTTTGACAAGGTCTATGTAAGACGGTGCTCGTAAAGAGGCTCAGAAATGTCCGACGGGAACTAATTATTTGGCTTGGCGGTGTAGAGAGAAATGACCCGGTAATCAATTGTAAATGGACTAGTGCATTAATGAAAGTGTGCACATCAACGTACAGCTGCATTCATGAAAGGAATTAACCAAGTGGTACTTGGGATAGACCATTATGACCCTATCAACAACATATGAGACAAAACATAAAAGACAGCTACCACAGCATAGGCCGAAATCTGCTGCAACAAAAACTCAGAGCGGGTCTAGGTAAGCATGATATAGGAGCCTCTCATTTAGACAATGGATGGAGAGCAGCTACAGGCAACAGTGGGAAGCAATCATGGGTTTTGTAGACCACAAGTGTGCGGGTTACAGCTGGTCAACGGTTATCAACTGATCATCGCCTCGTAAATACCGCGATGAAAGCAAGCGATTTGTAGCTACTGGCTAAACTGATAATTGAACAAGAGTTGTTTGGGTTTTTATTGCAGCTGAGCCCAGCAAACAAAAATCGTTTTGCTTTTTTCTGGGGCATAGATTAAGTATATTTCCAAACATCTTAAGGGATAGGCACAAATAAGGTGGTGTGTGATTACAGATGTACATGTTCGTACCAATAAGCAGTGTTGCTTATTTGGACCACTTATATTGGCTCAGAAATACTTCATGAGAAAACGCTCAAATCGCCTTGTATTTCGCTGATGAGAAGCTTGCATGTCAAGTTGACCTAGAAACACTCTTGCGGCCTTCCTTATATGTAATACTACTGTATGCGACTCAGAATATAGAATATTAAGGGCCTAGTCTAAGCGCTTATGAATTGGTTAATGATTTAGTCGTCAATTGAAATGTTCTTTGAATGCGATCTGGTAAATTAATGCACTTTTTCATCGTAGTTGCACTCTCTTATATTCCGAAAAGGAAACCTTCGGAATTTCGATGCTAGATGCAACATAAAGGCTCTGTAAGTCCATACATTCCAAATTCATAGGTTGATTACATAGGTTGATTACATAGGTTGATTACATAGGTTGATTACATAGGTTGATGACATAGGTTGATGCATGAGTGGTTGACATTATTAAGTGGAGCAGCACTGTATATGTGTGAGTGAATGCCTTTGTGAATCACCAGGCGTATGGTGGTGTAACTGCATTATAACATACGGTACTTACTGAACATCTATATCATCAACGTATCGAAATAGCCACGAATAAACTTCAGCGTTCATTAAAACAGTCGTTTCGTTTTATTGGTTTGGTTTTTCACAAATAGCTCCGAATCGTTCTACAGCATGAAGCAGAACAGAATAAATTAGCCAGAGTTATTATAATCACTGACGTCAATAGATTCATTGGTACACAAAAAAGTAAATCATGATTACGGATCACCAGGTACTAATTATTTCGCCAAAATAAGTCACAGAGCCGTTAGTGCACGTAATTGAACGTAGTGGAGGCTACCGTTGTTGAACGTAGCTGAAGGTTGTTGAACGTACCTGCATCCGTACCGAACCGTAGTATCCGTGATGCTAACGTACTGAAGCGTAGTCTACAGTAGTCTAACGTACCGCATAGCGCACTGAAACGTACTCTAATGAGGCTACCATAATCTACCAAGCTCTAGAGTACTCAAGCGTAGTCCGACGTACCAGTCCGTACATCTCTGTGGGCTAGCCGCGCCCGAATTAGCGCTGTCAAGCGTAGTTTATCGTACTTCAATGTGGTTTACCCCGTACTTATGTGCACTTATCCGTACCCTTCTGTGGCTCATCACCCAAATTTATTAGCGTAGTTCAACGTAGCTTAACCTAGTTTTACTTACTTACACCACGTGTGACCCACGATAATCTACCCTACGGATTACTACGTCCACTAACGACTATATGACCACATCTTTAGAGGGACATTTATTCTACCATACCGAATGACATGGCTCCTTCACGACGCTTAGCATTTCATTTGCGTTATGTACTAAACAGCTGCTGTAGCATGTCTGACATTAATTGGAGGTAAATATAATTGTCCACTTGTCAACGACCAGCCAGCGCAGATTTTTTCTCACCGGTAATAAGTTATATATTGATATGTTGGTCACATAAAACATAACACTGATGTATAGTTTATTTGAATGGTTGACAATGGACCAACGCGTCGCATTAGATGCGGTGATTAAAGCTAGCATATTTAGCATGCGAGGCAGGATTGGTAAATGAATTAAACATTTGATAGTAGTGGTCGATTGTCTCGGTCGAGATACTACCATTCCCAACACATGGAGCCAATTCGACAGGACCACCGATTACTGCGTCGACAATGAAAATCATAGTTCAAATGAGAACAGTTGGACTTAGGCCGCCTGAAATGTAGTAATTATCCTAGCATAATCGCGCATGAGCTCAACGCGTGTTTATGTCGTCAAAACATGTGGTAGATGTGCAGCCCCGATATACCCAATGAGTCTGTTGATTTGGCTGCTTGGTCTCTTAGGACATAATAATACTGCTATTCAATGGAATAACAAACGATCACGTTTATAATTCACATGAGGTTATCACGTTCCAACAAGCGCTGTGTGATGCTAGAATGTGCCAGTCAACTGAGCCACGACGCAAAAACAGACCTAGTTGATGTGTGTTGCATTCACGTCCTTAAAATAGCCAGCAATATATTAAACCCGCTACTTTCATGTTCAACAGTCAATTGAACACAAGACTAGCATACATTAGGCTTTAATTCGAAATTGATTAACATCCATTTACGCTTGATGGGACAGTTAAGTGGTACGGAAAGCGAGCTTGAGGTGACGCTATATTCTCGCGAGGTTGCTGCAGACCATTTGTGAGGCGATAAGATTAGCGCTGTGACTATATCAATACAGGCTCGTGATCCATGCTACCAGTACAAGATACTCCATGTTTACGCTTCTGTATTCTGTCACGGTAAACATTTACGGGCGGTAAACTGTACCAATATATGCGCTCTGTTTCTACGCCACTATATTGGGGTCGTGTCTGGACATACACTGCATTCCCACTTAATCGTTCCTATACGAAACGCCTTCCTAGCAGATACACCACACACACTAGCATCGGTAGCCTCTTGAAGCACGTTAAACATAGCTTATTCGCATGCGGATGATTGTTAATGACGCCAATTGCTTGAAATGCCGACACGTTTGTGCCCAAGACAGCCGCATATGCGAACATACCACGTCAGGAGCACCTTGATTTCTCAGGATTCCCTAGCAATGTAAAGTCTATCTGCATTCAACTGAGAGTAATCGTGCGTCTAACACAATAATTCTAGGGGCAGTTACTGTGCCCTAATATGTATGGTAATTGAATTACTGCTGAAGTCTATAAGTTCTACGTGAAGTACTTTTTGTGATCACTTTGAATAATTGTGCTCCTTCAATAGCAGTGCTGGTTCTTCTGTACCTTTTAAAAAGTGACTCTTTTTGAGAATGGCGGCAACAATGGTTGATTCACAATAGCCATGCAGTACAAACGATTGCACGTGTGGTCCACGTATGGCTATGCCATTCGCTTGTATCGATTGCGATTGCATAAGATATTGTAGGTGGTGGCCCTAGTTATTCGACCAGAACGGTGATCGATGGCGCTACCAGTGCAAATATTATCTTGCACATTACGTATGCTCTGTGTTGTCCCTAAACATGCACGTAGGCATTGTCAATTTGGACACAACCCATATGCCTTAAGAGATTAGTTCAATGAATATGGTTGGAACGATTATACTGCTAAAGCCCAACAGTACTGAAATCAGTGCTAATCAAAGCGGTTAATATGACAGGTCATTTATACCATCTTTCCAACTACCATAGCTTGTCATCCGATGCTCGTGAGCAGCATTTGTTTAAGTACATCATGACACAGTTACCTTTCAGTTGATAAGATTAGGGGTGACCCTCAGGAATGTTCAAAGCATTTCTTTGAAGGGAAGATACAAGAGTCCATGGGATAAAGCAGATAAAGTATTAGATTTGAGTAACGAGCTGGGACGGTTGTCCTGTAGCACTTAGTCATTGTACTCACCGCAATTATGATATTCGTCCCAACAATGCCTTGATCGGGTTGAACGACGATGGTCCATTGGTGAGCACCCGTGGATATAAGCTGCTGTAAAAAGTTACAGCCATTCTATTAAATCTCATTTTCATTTGAATAACTTGTGCCCTCGTTTGATATTTTTACATGTATGTTTGGGACTTACGCTATATGCATAGACGGTTTCGAATATCAAGAAATAATGTGTCGTTAGATGTTGAGCAGAATTCGGAGCAGAGGCATTCCCGTGGAACACAGCAATATCAATAACATAGCATGGAGCTTAGTCGTAAATCATGTCTAGGACCATGATCACGTCAACAACGAGGCGTTATCCACACAAAACATTCCCTATTGCCTCGATGATAAATGATATTGACATGGTCTTCCTGTCTCGGAATGGAATCTATCAATACCATTTTCTTAGCGGTCACAAATGTAATTAGAATGATAAAGGGTGACTTCAGGTAATGCATACGCTGTACACTTGTCATAACAATTCCTGACTGCGCTAAGTACACAACACCCGAGATAGTCATCAGGTGTGGCACTCGCCTTCATCGGTGTTAACTTAAATGAGAGAAAAGCTAAACTTACCCTCCTGGCGAAATATTGTACCATGTTTATGCGTTTTTTTACAGCTAGTATACTGACAATGCCTGATTGCAGAGCCTCGGATGTTGAGCTCATTAATCAAGACTGGACTGGAGGAGAATGGATTAGCTGACATTCATGTATATGCCAGCATAGGCATGCAGTCGATAATTCGTCTTGGCCAATAAACTGGTAAGTGACTCATGCGATCCATCGGTGTCAGATATCTCCCCCAATGGCTCCATCTCACTTCACAGAATGTTCACTGACATGCCATTGATGACACAATCACGTCCTTCTCGCAAGAACACTTATCATGGTGGCATCACAAGTTGATTTATAACAAGACAACGAAAACAATCGTAATATCGCTGTTTCGACTTAACGTTTCATGGTAACATTTGAAAAATTTGCTTAACTCAATTCATGCGCTGTGAAACCGGCAGCAAGAGTAAGGCTATGGACTCTCTTTTACAAGGCCCCAAACGAGCTGTGCAGTTTTAAGTTGATCATACTGAATGCGGTATTGTATAACAAATTAGAATACACAGAAAGTAATGAATGCTTCCATAAAGGCAATATATATGATGGCAATATTGGTCGCCCAATGAACAAGTAATAGTTAAGTGCACACCATACCATTATGCACTGATAATAAGCAGCTTCGAATATCAGAATGATATAAGTCCCGTGTACAGGAGAGGTTACTTTTTGGTTTAGGGAGGGCGCTCTGTCTAACTTATTCCTTTACCATTTCAACCCAATTTAGCTACACTCGACAACATTAATGTAAATGACCATATTCGATTGGTTTAAACTAAAACACGGACCATTCCAGTGAACTCAATTAAATAGCAGTATAGTTTGTCTTGCATTTTTCAACACATTGACACCTATGCTAACTAACAAGGTTTTCTAAGACTTTTGGATGTATTATGTTACTTTATTGATGCTTCGTCAGTCCACATGACGATCGACAACAATATTGCAAATGGCTAGATTGGACAGATGTAAACTAATACACGGCCTGTCAATTAATAGAACACAATCAAATAGCATCATAGTTTGAGCTCAATTGTCTGAGTTCGACATTTTTAAGCAGATGTTAATTAATAAGATTACCTAAAATTTATACATGTATATCACTTAAATCGCATGATTCAAACCGCCCTTCCAACTACAGAGGCTTGTTATGTGATGCGCGTCAACAATCTACGTTTATGACGAATCATCGCACATGAATTCGTTTGTTATGATTAGATCCTATAATATCAGGGAAGGAAATACCAGATCAAACATGTTTGTCATGGTAAGATACAGGATTCCATGGAAAAAAGCAGATGATGTGGCAGGATTTGACCAGTAGCCTGTAGCATTTCGTCGTTTTGCTCAATCATTATATTTCTAACCGCGCCTTAATCACCGTGAACGACGATCGTCCATTATTCTAAATTGGTAGAGTTCCGCGGTTATCGGGCACTGTTTACCATTACAACATATTGTCCAAAATCCTATCTATATCAAAGCAACTTGTCCCATGTTTGACATTTACTGTGCATGTTTGGGACTATACGCGAAAAGGTTTTCGAATAACGCAAAAGAGAGTGTCTTTGAAATTGGAGCAGTATTTTAACCAGAAACATTCACATGGAATGATTAAATACCAATAAGGTAACATGATACAAAGGTTATGAGAATAATGGAAAATGGTTTCAACTGAGGCGTCCGCTGCAACCTCGTTTGCTTGTCATATGATATAACTGCATTTAGTGCACAATAAACACCACAATGATCTGACGTTGTGCTTACCGTGTATAGTTCTAGACGGTAAACGAATAACATAATCCACACGCAGCGCCTCATTTCACTCTCAAATCAGCGGCTTCATCACCAGAATTGTAAATTCACCTTAGGCATGTTATATTTAGCTGATGCAACAGGACTGACGCCTTCGTCGACGATGAATTGCATCACGGCAAAGCTGAAATTACCCTCATGGAGGTTGATATCTGTTTCAGTTATCGCAATACTCATCGGGGAGTATAGTTAAAACATATCGATTACAAAACCTTCGTTTTCAACTCAAGCATGTGACACCGCTGATTGCAAAACGCATCGATATTGTAGAGCTGTAGAACTGTCGCGCATTTACTGCAGTCAAATAGCAAAGGCTAAGCGATTCGTGAATTAAGAGAAATGACATCGATGGTATTAATAGATGTAACCATTAGATGAAATTGCAAAAAGACAAGGTGAGTTTTATGTCATCAATCTAGCCAATCAGGCATTTAGGGGAGTCATGCATTCACTCCGAGCACTCTCACCTGTCACTCGAATGCAATACGAGCAATACATAAGGATTCAAGCATCATTGCTCTTCCACCTGTTTTTTGGTAGTCAAGAGCTTTGTTTTTCAAAATAGGCGTTGATAATGGGGCATCAGTTGCCGGTGATAGACATCTATATTTATTTGAGCTTAATCTACAAAGTGACGCATTAACTAGTCGTAACACTTCATATAAATATCAGGAAAATCAAATTGTAGTGGCTGCTCAGAATACAATTTTCATGCGAAACAAAGGATAGTAATGAGCCAAGTATCGAGTGTCTCGTCAGATTGAAATGAGATTGTTGCAGTAAATGTGTCGGGATGTCATGACTGCTAAGGATGATTGTAGCACAAAGTGGCACATATTAATTTATCGATATGGAGTCTGATAGCTTTCCCTGTTTAAAATAGATAGGTAACGGCTATCACTTGATTCAGTTATTTACACAAATGAGACATCAGAAAAACCCTGTATGCTAATAGCTATGTGATTCGAGCAACAGAGGAAAATTTGTATCACAATATATCCAAGTTGCAAAATAAACAGCCCAAATGCAATGCGGATGCACAAATTTACGTCACAAAATCTCGGAGATCGATTATATTCAGGTCATGCGAAAGTTGTTTAGACATAAAACAGCCTTTGGCTTGCATTGGCGGACTGTGGGTTAGCTGATCCTTGACGCTGTTATCTCTGAAACATTTGAAAGATGCTTCTTTAGTATTTGTCTCTTTTATATCATATCATTCACTCAATTTTTTAAACTGTTAAAGGTCGTTGGAATTTCAATTGATTGAATAACCAATAACAGCTTGAATGGTCAGAATTGACATAAGCTAGATTCTACTTGTTCTTAATAATGCCAACGCGAGTTACGATACGACGACACATTAACCTGTCGTACGGTGGACTCAATTGCTCATGTTGCATTGACATTCTACCAGCACAGCATCATATAACAGCGTTAATACGGCGGGAATGGATACTGAATATATATACGTGCACATTCTAGGTCCCCCTCCCCCTTTATACTATTGATATATGCACCGTAATTGATGCATAGAAAGATCACCAGACAAAAAGCAGCGTAGCCACGAATTACACTTGTTGTAAATAAAATCCCATTGCTTAGCACAGTGTCAGTTATGTCTTAGGTACCGGGTATGTAGTCTGAATCTAGTATTTAGTCATCCTCGTTGTTCACCTAGCATCCAGAACGCTGACGTTACTGCCCTTTTACGCTGTCCATACATCAAAATAAGGTAGTGGGTGGCAATCACTGTTAATCGCTGTAAATCGAGTGCATCCAATTCTGATGTAACAACAATGCATTTTGCATATCAGCTCAAATAATGGTTGAATGATTATTATTTAGACGATTATTCCGCTATACCCAGGCATCGAAGTATATTGTTTATGCATTAGTGTGGTAGTGTGGGAAATGATGGCTAACTTGACACCACAGATACCTAAACCGTGACAATAAAGGAGATTCATAAGAGAGGACTCACCACTCCTCGTGTTGCCATGGAGACCGTCAGTGAGAGCCTCGAGCAACGTCAACCCAGACCAGGCTCCGAACAGGCTGTGCATCGCCATAATGCAAGCTGGAATACATATGTCAATTTGGAAAAATTACAATATTTTGATAGCACAATAAACAATATGTCTATATTTATGATCATAGCATTTGGAGCCTAATGTATGTGGTACAATATTTACTTACACAATGCACATGTTGCTGTAACGTTTTTGCATATGCGATGGTTTTGTATATACCAATAAATGGAGCCCAAAGAGATGACGTAGCTATCCACTTCGTTTAGTTCGGAATCGTAGATGACACTTACAGCACATATAACTTGTTAGTTCACTATTTCACAATTTCAACATGATATAGCTACATGCGGCCATATAAATTGGAATAATATTCAGACGACGGTTGTTAACGAATGATTGGATATCAGTCAAATGAACTCAGAGGAGTCATGCCACCCTTCAAACCGCCAATCCTTGTAATCCAGAACCCGTGAGACCCTGCGTTTGAATACATTACGGTATGTGCGCACTTATGCTAAAACGATGTGAACAGATCCAAGAAAGAAATGTTATACTGGAACCAAGCACAATTTCGAATGAAAGATAACGCATTCCGAGCAATAAAGTGAATGTTGCTGAACGATTTGGGCAAAGTGATTCAACAGGCAGAACTTTGTAGATATATACTCTTTCCTAATTCAGCGCTGAACCACGATTATCAACATGAATTTGCATTGGTATGCATCGACAGATATCAAACGAAGCATAATATATCTGCATGTTATCATTGATCTAATTTGATATATAATAGCTTGTCCCAAGTTTGTTATTTATGATGCTTGCGTTTGACATATCACGAAAGGAAATGTCATTGCAATTGCAACAGTATTTTGACAAGAGCCATTCCCATTAAATGAAGCAAGATTAATTATGTAGCGTGGAACTTGATCCTAAATCACACACAAGACCATAATCATGTGAATATAGTTTGGTTATCTGCACATAACATTCGCTATAAACACGATGAATAATGAAGTTGACATTGGTTTCACGTCTCAAAGGAAGCAACGTGTATCAATCTACTTTTCCCAGCGGTCCCTTAGGTAATCTGAATGAACGAGGGTGATCTGCTCAGGCATCAGCTGTAACTCTTTTCCTGATTGTATAATTCCTGGCTGCATTTGGTACACAATTCGCAATGTATAATTCAGGTATGTAATTGATGATAGTATATTATATTTTAGAATGTTCTGTCAAATCGCTCTGTCGACTTAACGTTGCCATTACAGTCAAACATGTTGATGATTCTAGTCTAAAACTAAAGAGCTTAATTGGATTCATGAGCTGTGGCATAACTACAAAGTCTAATGCTGCTAGCTCTCGCACACCAGGCTTAATTTGACACGTTTATTGCAAACGCTACACGAAAGAGCTTTTCCATTAGTTTTCTGAAGAACTTTTTATACGGTTTGATTCGTTGTTGGAAGCGAATATTGTAGCATGAATTGAAAACCGTACCGTAGTTGATAGTTGGCGAATACTAATCGTTATAGAAACAGCAAGTATCTGATTTGAATAACATGTGGATTAAAGGTAACTAGACACGCAAGCAATATGGTAAAAATACTGTGGACGGCATGTTTTACTGTGCCGTCTAAAATATGTGTCCGATACCGCTACAGGCAATATAATGCACTTTCTCTATTACACTGCTTCACTTTCGCTTATAAGACTGCATCATCATACGCAAATATATTGGGTTAAAAAGTGATGATAAGTGTCTGATTACAAGCGATCAGGGAACGCAATGTTACTCCCCAACCCTGGGGCGATGGCCGGCGCTGACAATCCACGGGAATAGCTACCATTTTGACTCTCATGTTTCAATACATGGCGATGCAAAATATACATAATCCAGTAATGATCCCGGAGGTCTAAAAAACTATATTACCACGAGGTTGCTGCAGGCCAGAAGAGTGACGGTGAGATTGGTTCGTGGACTAGATCCGCAATGCACCTCGATCCGTGTCCCTATTTCAGGTTGATTGATATGACTTGAATACAGAATTTGTAAAAAAGTTATCTCTATATACTTTCCCTAACATTTGGAACAAATGGTAAAAATCACTCTCTTCATTTTCAGTATTATCACAAGTAAAAACATATTTGATGTATACATTCATAAGTAATAACCACAGTACGATTAATTGTTCAAACTGCCATTGTGTTAATTGTTATTTAATGCAGAAGGATCAAACTAAATTTATATTTTAGTCAATATTTGTTGTTATGCCATAAACTATTTTTTGAGAACAAATTGGTTGACATATTATGTCTTTTAAATGTACCTCATGTAGTATTGTATTATTTAGAGATCGTCGGAGTGGTTGGAAGATAGCCACCTGTGGCTAAACCGCGCCCGTCTCCTGACTGTGTGTGAGTTGTAAATTTACCATTAGTATGTGTATGTATATCTATTGTCGGGAGACAAATAAATTCTTTTTCTTCTTGTTCTTGTTCTTCTTGTTCTTCTTCTTCGTCTTGTTCTTGTTCTTCTTGTTCTTCTTGTTCTTCTTGTTCTTCTTCTTCTTCTTCTTCTTCTTCTTCTTCTTCTTCTTCAGTGACTCGGGAAACATATATAATTTTCTTGCACCGATTCTCCTCCGAAATTGCCGCAAATATTGGATACACATTGCAAGGAAATACAGGGTATTGATTATCGTTTGAATAAAACCTTGAGGGGCGATGAACGTCAAAACCGTACCAGACACACCCCATATCGGATCGCAGAGAGATTGCCAACGCTGATTATGACTATGTAAAGGCCTTTTGGCTGTTTCTCGTGCACAGATACAATATCACAAGTAGTTTCATAAATACCTATCACATAACACCAAATGTGATATGAATCAAGCAACAAGCAACATTTATGGTGCGAAAGGTGGATTGCAATTCACAGTTTGTTTGATTGCATCATCAAGCTAGGTGTTTCTGAGCTTAACATCTGATCAACTGAGTATAAGACAGCATCTACCATATACGAGCTATTGGATCATGTAACCTGTTTAAATGGATAAAACATGAGGATATAACATGCCCTATGGGCATCAGTTAATAAAATGTTGATCAACTCCAGCACTCGCCATAATTTGTCATTGCCTTTATCCCAATGAACAAAATCTTATTGCAAGCTAGCAACAGCAAGTTGTATATCTACGAAGCAGACAATATTGATCAATTCTGGGATGGGAAAATAGCTTTCTCAAGCATAGCGTCTACTGCATTGGCCATTACTGTATCATGTGTCAAAGATGCCGAGATCATAGTGCAGTTAGTAAAGGAAAATAGTCTATCATTGCAGATCCAAATCCAATGGATGATTATAACTCGTTTTGATGCAAATATGACTGATAATTGCAAACAGAAAGAAGCATTGCCTCCTTCCCTGTCTTCAGAGTTTCTGCTACAGTATTACGCCTAATCTCATCTACGTTTTAAGTTCCAACATAAAATATCGTGTCGCATTGCCTGTTGGTGAAAAGGTTATACCACAATATGTTGGCGCTGCGCTTATATGGAACTTCACCAACGTACATGTTCATAGTTAGCGAATGTCAATCTTCCTCCTATTTTCATGACACTTATCATAGCATAGCGTCAGATATTCTCTCTATATGACAGTTGGGCTATGTTCACGGTGTTTAATTGCAGAGGGGATTATGCCGATAGAGCCATTGAGACAACACACATCCACGTATACTGTGGCGATGTTTCAGTTCTGTCTTTGGACATTTCACCTTTTATTTGACCTTATTTCACTTCTTATTCGACCTCATTTTACTGCTTGCTTGACCTCATTTCATACTGTTTTTCTCATTTCATATTCGCTTTACATCCTTTATTTAACATTAAGTATGTAAAATATATTCTAACCTTTAGAAAGTAATTGTCTACTACCGTCGATAGTTAATGAATTATCTAAAATATCTCGTATCAGGCTGTTCCTATCTTAAAGATATCAACTATTTTTGTCTCCCAAGATTTCATATAACTAATAACAACATATATTGGGTTAATAACAACATATATTGGGTTAAAAAGTGATGATAAGTGTCTGATTACAAGCGATCAGGGAACGCAATGTTACTCTCCAACCCTGGGGCGATGGCCGGCGCTGACAATTCACGGGGAATAACTACCATTTTGACTCTCATGTTTCAATACATGGCGATGCAAAATATACATAATCCAGTAATAATCCCGGGTCTAAAGAACTATATTACCACGAGGTTGCTGCAGGCCAGAAGAGTAACAGTGAGATTGGTTCGTGGACTAGATCCGCAATGCACCTCGATCCGTGTCCCTATTTCAGGTTGATTGATATGACTTGAATACAGAATTTGTAAAAAAGTTATCTCTATATACTTTCCCTAACATTTGGAACAAATGGTAAAAATCACTCTCTTCATTTTCAGTATTATCACAAGTAAAAACATATTTGATGTATACATTCATAAGTAATTACCACAGTACGATTAATTGTTCAAACTGCCATTGTGTTAATTGTTATTTAATGCAGAAGGATCAAACTAAATTTATGTTTTAGTCAATATTTGTTGTTATGCCATAAACTATTTTTTTGAGAACAAATTGGTTGACATATTATGTCTTTTAAATGTACCTCATGTAGTATTGTATTATTTAGAGATGGTCGGAGTGGTTGGAAGATAGCCACCTGTGGCTAAACCACGCCCGTCTCCTGGCTGTGTGTGAGTTATAAATTTACCATTAGTATGTGTATGTATATCTATTGTCGGGAGACAAATAAATTCTTTTCTTCTTGTTCTTGTTCTTCTTGTTCTTCTTCTTCTTCTTGTTCTTGTTCTTCTTGTTCTTGTTCTTCTTCTTCTTCTTCTTCTTTTTCTTCTTCTTCAGTGACTCGGGAAACATATATAATTTTCTTGCACCGATTCTCCTCCGAAATTGCCGCAAATATTGGATACACATTGCAAGGAAATACAGGGTATTGATTATCGTTTGAATTAAAACCTTGAGGGGCGATGAACGTCAAAACCGTACCAGACACACCCCATATCGGATCGCAGAGAGATTGCCAACGCTGATTATGACTATGTAAAGGCCTTTTGGCTGTTTCTCGTGCACAGATACAATATCACAAGTAGTTTCATAAAATACCTATCACATAACACCAAATGTGATATGAATCAAGCAACAAGCAACATTTATGGTGCGAAAGGTGGATTGCAATTCACAGTTTGTTTGATTGCATCATCAAGCTAGGTGTTTCTGAGCTTAACATCTGATCAACTGAGTATAAGACAGCATCTACCATATACGAGCTATTGGATCATGTAACCTGTTTAAATGGATAAAACATGAGGATATAACATGCCCTATGGGCATCAGTTAATAAAATGTTGATCAACTCCAGCACTCGCCATAATTTGTCATTGCCTTTATCCCAATGAACAAAATCTTATTGCAAGCTAGCAACAGCAAGTTGTATATCTACGAAGCAGACAATATTGATCAATTCTGGGATGGGAAAATAGCTTTCTCAAGCATAGCGTCTACTGCATTGGGCATTTCTGTATCATGTGTCAAAGATGCCGAGATCATAGTGCAGTTAGTAAAGGAAAATAGTCTATCATTGCAGATCCAAATCCAATGGATGATTATAACTCGTTTTGATGCAAATATGACTGGTAATTGCAAACAGAGTTTCGGCTACAGTATTACGCCTAATCTCATCTACGTTTTATGTTCCAACATAAAATATCGTGTCGCATTGCCTGTTGGTGAAAAGGTTATACCACAATATGTTGGCGCTGCGCTTATATGGAACTTCACCAACGTACATGTTCATAGTTAGCGAATGTCAATCTTCCTCCTATTTTCATGACACGTATCATAGCATAGCGTCAGATATTCTCTCTATATGACAGTTGGGCTATGTTCACGGTGTTTAATTGCAGAGGGGATTATGCCGATAGAGCCATTGAGACAACACACATCCACGTATACTGTGGCGATGTTTCAGTTCTGTCTTTGGACATTTCACCTTTTATTTGACCTTATTTCACTTCTTATTCGACCTCATTTTACTGCTTGCTTGACCTCATTTCATACTGTTTTTCTCATTTCATATTCGCTTTACATCCTTTATTTAACATTAAGTATGTTAAATATATTCTAACCTTTAGAAAGTAATTGTCTACTACCGTCGATAGTTAATGAATTATCTAAAATATCTCGTATCAGGCTGTTCCTATCTTAAAGATATCAACTATTTTTGTCTCCCAAGATTTCATATAACTAATAACAACATATATTGGGTTAATAACAACATATATTGGGTTAAAAAGTGATGATAAGTGTCTGATTACAAGCGATCAGGGAACGCAATGTTACTCTCCAACCCTGGGGCGATGGCCGGCGCTGACAATTCACGGGGAATAACTACCATTTTGACTCTCATGTTTCAATACATGGCGATGCAAAATATACATAATCCAGTAATGATCCCGGAGGTCTAAAGAACTATATTACCACGAGGTTGCTGCAGGCCAGAAGAGTAACAGTGAGATTGGTTCGTGGACTAGATCCGCAATGCACCTCGATCCGTGTCCCTATTTCAGGTTGATTGATATGACTTGAATACAGAATTTGTAAAAAAGTTATCTCTATATACTTTCCCTAACATTTGGAACAAATGGTAAAAATCACTCTCTTCATTTTCAGTATTATCACAAGTAAAAACATATTTGATGTATACATTCATAAGTAATTACCACAGTACGATTAATTGTTCAAACTGCCATTGTGTTAATTGTTATTTAATGCAGAAGGATCAAACTAAATTTATGTTTTAGTCAATATTTGTTGTTATGCCATAAACTATTTTTTTGAGAACAAATTGGTTGACATATTATGTCTTTTAAATGTACCTCATGTAGTATTGTATTATTTAGAGATCGTCGGAGTGGTTGGAAGATAGCCACCTGTGGCTAAACCACGCCCGTCTCCTGGCTGTGTGTGAGTTATAAATTTACCATTAGTATGTGTATGTATATCTATTGTCGGGAGACAAATAAATTCTTTTTCTTCTTGTTCTTGTTCTTCTTGTTCTTCTTCTTCTTCTTGTTCTTGTTCTTCTTCTTCTTGTTCTTCTTCTTCTTCTTCTTCTTTTTCTTCTTCTTCAGTGACTCGGGAAACATATATAATTTTCTTGCACCGATTCTCCTCCGAAATTGCCGCAAATATTGGATACACATTGCAAGGAAATACAGGGTATTGATTATCGTTTGAATTAAAACCTTGAGGGGCGATGAACGTCAAAACCGTACCAGACACACCCCATATCGGATCGCAGAGAGATTGCCAACGCTGATTATGACTATGTAAAGGCCTTTTGGCTGTTTCTCGTGCACAGATACAATATCACAAGTAGTTTCATAAATACCTATCACATAACACCAAATGTGATATGAATCAAGCAACAAGCAACATTTATGGTGCGAAAGGTGGATTGCAATTCACAGTTTGTTTGATTGCATCATCAAGCTAGGTGTTTCTGAGCTTAACATCTGATCAACTGAGTATAAGACAGCATCTACCATATACGAGCTATTGGATCATGTAACCTGTTTAAATGGATAAAACATGAGGATATAACATGCCCTATGGGCATCAGTTAATAAAATGTTGATCAACTCCAGCACTCGCCATAATTTGTCATTGCCTTTATCCCAATGAACAAAATCTTATTGCAAGCTAGCAACAGCAAGTTGTATATCTACGAAGCAGACAATATTGATCAATTCTGGGATGGGAAAATAGCTTTCTCAAGCATAGCGTCTACTGCATTGGCCATTACTGTATCATGTGTCAAAGATGCCGAGATCATAGTGCAGTTAGTAAAGGAAAATAGTCTATCATTGCAGATCCAAATCCAATGGATGATTATAACTCGTTTTGATGCAAATATGACTGGTAATTGCAAACAGAGTTTCGGCTACAGTATTACGCCTAATCTCATCTACGTTTTATGTTCCAACATAAAATATCGTGTCGCATTGCCTGTTGGTGAAAAGGTTATACCACAATATGTTGGCGCTGCGCTTATATGGAACTTCACCAACGTACATGTTCATAGTTAGCGAATGTCAATCTTCCTCCTATTTTCATGACACGTATCATAGCATAGCGTCAGATATTCTCTCTATATGACAGTTGGGCTATGTTCACGGTGTTTAATTGCAGAGGGGATTATGCCGATAGAGCCATTGAGACAACACACATCCACGTATACTGTGGCGATGTTTCAGTTCTGTCTTTGGACATTTCACCTTTTATTTGACCTTATTTCACTTCTTATTCGACCTCATTTTACTGCTTGCTTGACCTCATTTCATACTGTTTTTCTCATTTCATATTCGCTTTACATCCTTTATTTAACATTAAGTATGTAAAATATATTCTAACCTTTAGAAAGTAATTGTCTACTACCGTCGATAGTTAATGAATTATCTAAAATATCTCGTATCAGGCTGTTCCTATCTTAAAGATATCAACTATTTTTGTCTCCCAAGATTTCATATAACTAATAACAACATATATTGGGGTTAATAACAACATATATTGGGTTAAAAAGTGATGATAAGTGTCTGATTACAAGCGATCAGGGAACGCAATGTTACTCTCCAACCCTGGGGCGATGGCCGGCGCTGACAATTCACGGGGAATAACTACCATTTTGACTCTCATGTTTCAATACATGGCGATGCAAAAAATATACATAATCCAGTAATGATCCCGGAGGTCTAAAGAACTATATTACCACGAGGTTGCTGCAGGCCAGAAGAGTAACAGTGAGATTGGTTCGTGGACTAGATCCGCAATGCACCTCGATCCGTGTCCCTATTTCAGGTTGATTGATATGACTTGAATACAGAATTTGTAAAAAAGTTATCTCTATATACTTTCCCTAACATTTGGAACAAATGGTAAAAATCACTCTCTTCATTTTCAGTATTATCACAAGTAAAAACATATTTGATGTATACATTCATAAGTAATTACCACAGTACGATTAATTGTTCAAACTGCCATTGTGTTAATTGTTATTTAATGCAGAAGGATCAAACTAAATTTATGTTTTAGTCAATATTTGTTGTTATGCCATAAACTATTTTTTTGAGAACAAATTGGTTGACATATTATGTCTTTTAAATGTACCTCATGTAGTATTGTATTATTTAGAGATCGTCGGAGTGGTTGGAAGATAGCCACCTGTGGCTAAACCACGCCCGTCTCCTGGCTGTGTGTGAGTTATAAATTTACCATTAGTATGTGTATGTATATCTATTGTCGGGAGACAAATAAATTCTTTTTCTTCTTGTTCTTGTTCTTCTTTCTCTTCTTCTTCTTCTTCTTGTTCTTGTTCTTCTTGTTCTTGTTCTTGTTTCTTCTTCTTCTTCTTCTTCTTTTTTCTTCTTCTTCAGTGACTCGGGAAACATATATAATTTTCTTGCACCGATTCTCCTCCGAAATTGCCGCAAATATTGGATACACATTGCAAGGAAATACAGGGTATTGATTATCGTTTGAATTAAAACCTTGAGGGGCGATGAACGTCAAAACCGTACCAGACACACCCCATATCGGATCGCAGAGAGATTGCCAAACGCTGATTATGACTATGTAAAGGCCTTTTGGCTGTTTCTCGTGCACAGATACAATATCACAAGTAGTTTCATAAATACCTATCACATAACACCAAATGTGATATGAATCAAGCAACAAGCAACATTTATGGTGCGAAAGGTGGATTGCAATTCACAGTTTGTTTGATTGCATCATCAAGCTAGGTGTTTCTGAGCTTAACATCTGATCAACTGAGTATAAGACAGCATCTACCATATACGAGCTATTGGATCATGTAACCTGTTTAAATGGATAAAACATGAGGATATAACATGCCCTATGGGCATCAGTTAATAAAATGTTGATCAACTCCAGCACTCGCCATAATTTGTCATTGCCTTTATCCCAATGAACAAAATCTTATTGCAAGCTAGCAACAGCAAGTTGTATATCTACGAAGCAGACAATATTGATCAATTCTGGGATGGGAAAATAGCTTTCTCAAGCATAGCGTCTACTGCATTGGGCATTTCTGTATCATGTGTCAAAGATGCCGAGATCATAGTGCAGTTAGTAAAGGAAAATAGTCTATCATTGCAGATCCAAATCCAATGAATGATTATAACTCGTTTTTGATGCAAATATGACTGGTAATTGCAAACAGAGTTTCGGCTACAGTATTACGCCTAATCTCATCTACGTTTTATGTTCCAACATAAAATATCGTGTCGCATTGCCTGTTGGTGAAAAGGTTATACCACAATATGTTGGCGCTGCGCTTATATGGAACTTCACCAACGTACATGTTCATAGTTAGCGAATGTCAATCTTCCTCCTATTTTCATGACACGTATCATAGCATAGCGTCAGATATTCTCTCTATATGACAGTTGGGCTATGTTCACGGTGTTTAATTGCAGAGGGGATTATGCCGATAGAGCCATTGAGACAACACACATCCACGTATACTGTGGCGATGTTTCAGTTCTGTCTTTGGACATTTCACCTTTTATTTGACCTTATTTCACTTCTTATTCGACCTCATTTTACTGCTTGCTTGACCTCATTTCATACTGTTTTTTTCATTTCATATTCGCTTTACATCCTTTATTTAACATTAAGTATGTAAAATATATTCTAACCTTTAGAAAGTAATTGTCTACTACCGTCGATAGTTAATGAATTATCTAAAATATCTCGTATCAGGCTGTTCCTATCTTAAAGATATCAACTATTTTTGTCTCCCAAGATTTCATATAACTAATAACAACATATATTGGGTTAATAACAACATATATTGGGTTAAAAAGTGATGATAAGTGTCTGATTACAAGCGATCAGGGAACGCAATGTTACTCTCCAACCCTGGGGCGATGGCCGGCGCTGACAATTCACGGGGAATAACTACCATTTTGACTCTCATGTTTCAATACATGGCGATGCAAAATATACATAATCCAGTAATGATCCCGGAGGTCTAAAGAACTATATTACCACGAGGTTGCTGCAGGCCAGAAGAGTAACAGTGAGATTGGTTCGTGGACTAGATCCGCAATGCACCTCGATCCGTGTCCCTATTTCAGGTTGATTGATATGACTTGAATACAGAATTTGTAAAAAAAGTTATCTCTATATACTTTCCCTAACATTTGGAACAAATGGTAAAATCACTCTCTTCATTTTCAGTATTATCACAAGTAAAAACATATTTGATGTATACATTCATAAGTAATTACCACAGTACGATTAATTGTTCAAACTGCCATTGTGTTAATTGTTATTTAATGCAGAAGGATCAAACTAAATTTATGTTTTAGTCAATATTTGTTGTTATGCCATAAACTATTTTTTTGAGAACAAATTGGTTGACATATTATGTCTTTTAAATGTACCTCATGTAGTATTGTATTATTTAGAGATCGTCGGAGTGGTTGGAAGATAGCCACCTGTGGCTAAACCACGCCCGTCTCCTGGCTGTGTGTGAGTTATAAATTTACCATTAGTATGTGTATGTATATCTATTGTCGGGAGACAAATAAATTCTTTTTCTTCTTGTTCTTCTTCTTCTTCTTGTTCTTCTTCTTCTTGTTCTTGTTGTTCTTCTTGTTCTTCTTCTTCTTCTTCTTCTTCTTCTTCTTCTTCTTCTTCTTCTTCTTCTTCTTCTTCAGTGACTCGGGAAACATATATAATTTTCCTGCACCGATTCTCCTCCGAAATTGCCGCAAATATTGGATACACATTGCAAGGAAATACAGGGTATTGATTATCGTTTGAATTAAAACCTTGAGGGGCGATGAACGTCAAAACCGTACCAGACACACCCCATTTCGGATCGCAGAGGGATTGCCAACGCTGATTATGACTATGTAAAGGCCTTTTGGCTGTTTTTCGTGCACAGATACAATATCACAAGTAGTTTCATAAATACCTATCACATAACACCAAATGTGATATGAATCAAGCAACAAGCAACATTTATGGTGCGAAAGGTGGATTGCAATTCACAGTTTGTTTGATTGCATCATCAAGCTAGGTGTTTCTGAGCTTAACATCTGATCAACTGAGTATAAGACAGCATCTACCATATACGAGCTATTGGATCATGTAACCTGTTTAAATGGATAAAACATGAGGATATAACATGCCCTATGGGCATCAGTTAATAAAATGTTGATCAACTCCAGCACTCGCCATAATTTGTCATTGCCTTTATCCCAATGAACAAAATCTTATTGCAAGCTAGCAACAGCAAGTTGTATATCTACGAAGCAGACAATATTGATCAATTCTGGGATGGGAAAATAGCTTTCTCAAGCATAGCGTCTACTGCATTGGGCATTTCTGTATCATGTGTCAAAGATGCCGAGATCATAGTGCAGTTAGTAAAGGAAAATAGTCTATCATTGCAGATCCAAATCCAATGAATGATTTTGATAACTCGTTTTGATGCAAATATGACTGGTAATTGCAAACAGAGTTTCGGCTACAGTATTACGCCTAATCTCATCTACGTTTTATGTTCCAACATAAAATATCGTGTCGCATTGCCTGCTGGTGAAAAGGTTATACCACAATATGTTGGCGCTGCGCTTATATGGAACTTCACCAACGTACATGTTCATAGTTAGCGAATGTCAATCTTCCTCCTATTTTCATGACACGTATCATAGCATAGCGTCAGATATTCTCTCTATATGACAGTTGGGCTATGTTCACGGTGTTTAATTGCAGAGGGGATTATGCCGATAGAGCCATTGAGACAACACACATCCACGTATACTGTGGCGATGTTTCAGTTCTGTCTTTGGACATTTCACCTTTTATTTGACCTTATTTCACTTCTTATTCGACCTCATTTTACTGCTTGCTTGACCTCATTTCATACTGTTTTTCTCATTTCATATTCGCTTTACATCCTTTATTTAACATTAAGTATGTAAAATATATTCTAACCTTTAGAAAGTAATTGTCTACTACCGTCGATAGTTAATGAATTATCTAAAATATCTCGTATCAGGCTGTTCCTATCTTAAAGATATCAACTATTTTTGTCTCCCAAGATTTCATATAACTAATAACAACATTCACTTGGGACGGACCATCATAATTACGATAACACTGAGCTGTATAGTAAATCACACATAGGACCATAATCATCTTGACACTCGTACTCTGCCCACACAACACATTCTACCGAACACGATGATTTATGATATTGACATTGGCTTCACACCTCAAAGGGGATGACATCAATCAACACCACTTTTCCAGTGGTCACAAAGGTAACCAGAATAATCAGTGATGGCCTTAGGCAAGCTATCCGCTCTCAGATTGAATTATTGTACTTGTCAGACAATTCCCGTTTGCATTAAGCGCCCAATATACAATGAAGTAACCATATGTATATTGTGTGAATGTAAAAGTTTAGCTAATACCAATCAAAGCACCTCAGTAAACCAACACGTCACAAGCAGTGCAATCACTTTAATTGCACAATAATTATACATTGTAATCAGTGAGCATCTGCTTGACAAAAGAATCGTATGTTATGTCTATCTTAGCGTAAATTACCTGAGATTTAAACAAATTGCCTCCTTAGGCTGATAATGAACCGACTGTATAACATTATGGGTTTCTTTAATTTGTACTGTTAATGAAAGGGAACCAGATTTTCTCCCATTACAGGATTGCACAGCATTATCAGATGTGCAACTATCTTTTCAGGAGGCGTTTCTGATCGACGTCTGACGAGTCGGTAGGACGACACCCTCTAACATGAAACCGCCTATCTGCCCTTCGCCATCAATTAAAATTAATTACCAAACAGCGAAAGGGGGAGGGAGCTGTTGAATTTAAAATGCAGGGCTCACTATCAGAGTGCTTCTACCTGCTATAGTGTTACTGCAAATATTTGTTAGGCACAATGGCATTGGATGTTAACTGAAGTGTACACCGCCATTATAATATTGTGTCTCTTAAGGACCTTATATGGTGCATCACAATTGATGACCTTATAGGATGGTTGTTATCGGCGCAGGCAATTTAGGGACTATCCATTTACTGATATATTGTTCAATAAGTGTAACCTTTATTGCAAACAATTGACTCAATAAAATATGTGCAAGACCCGCTGTCATACTAGCAATGCAAATTTCCGTAACCCTGCATGCTTTGACTTTGCTTTTTATGAGATAAGGCTTGCAAGCTACTTACATGGATCATTGGTAGACGGTGGCCGACGACAATGGCATCACGTGTCATCTTGGGATTCGTTTAATTAATTGTGAAAGGTATTCACAAAACTATTTATGATATTGTATCTGTGCACGAAAAACAGCCAAAGGGCCTTTACATAATCATGATCAGTGTTGGTAGTCTTTCTGAGATCCGATACAGGGTGTGTCTGGTATGGTTTTGACGTTCATCGCCTCTCAAGGTTTTAATTCAAAAGATTATCAATACCCTGTATTTCCTTACAATGCGAATCCAATATTTGCGGCAATTTTGGAGGAGAATCGGTGGCAGTAAAATTACACATGTTTCCCGAGGCACTGTACTCAAGTCATATCAATCAACCTGACATAGTTGCATGGATCGAGATACATTGCGGATTTAGTCCGCGAACCAATCTCGCCGTCACTCTTCTGGCCTGCAGCAACCTCGTGGTAATATAGTTCTTTAGACCTCCGGGATCATTACTGGATTATGATTATTTTGATCGCCATGAATTGAAACATGAGAGTCAGAATGGTAGCTATTCCCCGTGGATTGTCAGCGCCGGCCATCGCCTCAGGGTTGGGGAGTAACATTGCGTTCC
This sequence comes from Urechis unicinctus, assembly GCA_034190875.2. NCBI lineage: Eukaryota > Metazoa > Annelida > Polychaeta > Xenopneusta > Urechidae > Urechis > Urechis unicinctus. Next base: position 58,498,806 of record CM067347.1, on the reverse strand, counting down.
CTGATCGTTTGTAATCAGATACTTATCATCACTTTTTAACCCAATATATTTGCGTATGATGATGCAGTCTTATAAGCGAAAGTGAAGCAGTGTAATAGAGAAAGTGCATTATATTGCCTGTAGCGGTATCAGACACACATTTTAGACCATCCACAGTATTTTTACCATATTGCTTGCGTGTCTAGTGACCTTTAATCCACATGTTATTCAAATCGGATACTTGCTGTTTCTATAACGATTAGTATGTGCCTACTATTAACTACGGTGCCGTTTTCAATTCATGCTACAATATTCGCTTCCAACAACGAATCAAACCGTTTAAAAAGCTCTTCAGAAAACTAATGGAAAGGATCTTTCGTGTGGCGTTCGCAAATAACCGTGTCAAATAAAACCTGGTGTGCGAGAGCTGGCAGCATTAGACTTTGTAGCTCTGCCACAGCTCATGAATCCAATTAAGCTCACTTGAAATACTTCGGTTTCAGACTAGAATCATTAACATATTTGACTGTAATGGCCACGTAAAGTCGACAGATCTATTTGACAAAACAATTTGTAATATAATATTTGTCAAAATATAAGACAAATCAACTGGTAATATCTTTATGATAGGTATTTGGGGAAAAGCTCGGGTAACTCATCATCATTGATCATGGTATGGACAGTTAGATATATGTAGTGGGTGGAGACGCATTCAATCCCACGTTCAGGCGCTATCAGAGGGGAATATTTGGAGCCGATGGGTCGCATATGTACTTTCTGATAAATGGGCCTAGGCTATCGTCCACACCAGTGTTAAAAACGTAGTCGAACACATGAATGCTTACGCACAGCGCAAGGTTCCCCATCGGTTTGACATTGTTCGTACATTGTCTTGAATATTGTCCATACTGCATAGAGATTCTCTAGCTGGGTTAATCCTTTCATTGTACGACGTAATTTTCCTCAGTCTGTTCTAAGTTAGCAGACATAAATTTGGAATTGTCAAAGCAATCCATATCTCTCTGATCCATGCAGCTAGAACAAGCGAGCTTGCAGTGCATTGCCTTGATAATATGGTATAATATACCACCACGAGGATAAATTGTGCTTTGCACCGATGCAATACCATTACATCTTGAAGGTGCCTGCTTGAGAGCCTAATGAGGCACAGCGAGTGTTATTTGCATACTATCACCAACGTTGAATGGCTTGCGCCATACCTAAATTATGCATCGTGAATTGTGCACCAAATGCAGCCAGGAATTATACAATCTGGAAAAGAGTTACAGCTGATACCTCAGCAGAATTCACCCTCGTTCATTCAAATTACCTAAGGGGCTGCTGGGAATAGTAGATTGATACACGTCATTTCCTTCGAGACGTGAAACCAATGTCAATGGCATTATTCGTCGTGTTAGCGAATATTATGTGCAGACAACTAAATTGACATGATTATAGTGTTGTGTGTGATTTAGGATCAAGTTCCACGCTACATAATTAATCTTGCTTCATTTAATGGGAATGGCTCTGGTCAAAATACTGTTCCAATTGCAATGACACTTCCTTTCGTAATATGTCAAACACAAGCATCATAAATAACAAACTTGGGACAAGCTATTATATATCAAATTAGATCAATGATAACATGCAGATATATTATGCATCGTTTCATATCTGTCGATGCATACAAATACCAATTCATGTTGATAATCGTGGTTCAGCGCTGAATTGGGAAAGAATAAATATTTAACAAGTGGTGCCTGTTGAATCACTTTGCCCAAATCGTTTAACAACATCCACTTTATTGCTTGGAATTCATTTGAAATAATGCTTGGTTCCATTATAACATTTCTTTCGTTGGATCTGTTTACATCGTTTCATCATAAGTGCGCACATACCGCAATGTATTCAAACGCAGGGTCTCGCGGGTTCTGGATTACATGGATTGGCGGTTTGAAGGGTGGCATGACTCCTCTGAGTTCATTTGACTGATATCCAATCATTCGTTAACAACCGTCAAATCGGATGATCATTCTATTTGATATGGTCGCATGTAGCTATATCAGGTTGAATGGTGTAATAGTGAATAAGACAGAAGTTATGTGCTGTAAGTGTCATCTACGATTCCAAACTAGGCGAAATAGATAGCTACGTCACCTCTGTGGGCTCCATATGTTGCTATATACAAAACCATCGCAAATGCAAAAACGTTACAAAATGTTGTAAGTTTTCCAAATTGACATATGTAACCCAGCTTGTATCATCAACATTGGCGATGCACAGTCTGTTCGGAGCCTGGTCTCGGTAGACGTTGCTCGAGGCTCTCACTGACGGTCTCCATAGCAACACGAGGAGTGGTGAGTCCTCTCTTATGAATCTCCTTTATTGTCACGGTTTAGGTATCTGTGGTGTAATGTAAGCCATCATTTCCCACACAATATACTTCGATGCCCGGGTATAGAGGAATAATCGTCTAAATAATAATCATTCAACCATTTTTAGAGCTGATATGCAAAATGCATTGTTGTTCCATCGGAATTGTATGCACTCGATTTACAGTGGTTGCCACCCACTACCTTATTTTGATGTATGGACAGTGTAAAAGGGCAGTTACGTCAACGTTCTGGATGCTAGGTGAACAACGAGGATGACTAAATACTACATTCTGACTACATACTCGGTACCTAAGACATAACTGACACTGTGCTGAACAATGGCATTTTATTTACAATAAGTGGAATTGGCAAGGGTCCCATAGAATATGCTACTCCGCCTTGTGTCTGGTGTTCTTTCTATGCATCAAATACAATGCCCTTAGGATGAGCTGATATATCATATATCAATAGTATAAAGGGGGAAGGGATCTATAATGTGCACATATATATGTTCAGTATCCATTCCCGCCGTATTAACGTTGTAATATGATGTTGTGCTGGTAGAATGTCAATGCAACATGAGCAATTGAGTCCACCGTACGACAGGTTAATGTGTCGTCGTATCGTAACTCGCATTAGCATTATTAGGAACAAGTAGAATCTAGCTTATGTCAATTCTGACCATTCAAGCTGTTATTTGTTATTCAATCAATTGAAATTGCAACGACCTTTAACAGTTTAAAAAATTGAGTGAATGATATGATATAAAAGAGACAAATACTAAAGAAGCATCTTTCATATGTTTCAGAGATAACAGCGTCAAGGATCAGCTAACCCATAGTCCGGCAATGCAAGCCAAAAGCTGTTTTGAATTTTTGACGTAAATTTGTGCATCCGCATTGCATTTGTGCTGTTTATTTTGCAACTTGGATATATTGTGATACGTATTTATATAGTTAATTGTTTTGTATCTGTAATTTACGAAGGATGAGACAAAAGGCAACTACGTGCCCGTCACGCAACGCGGTTGTAACAAAAAGGCTTAAAATATATATTGCTGCTGGTAATGCATGTTTGGTGCAAGAATATTGGTACAGCGCAATTACATATTTTTCTTGAGGCACTTCACGCCAAGCAACCTGCAATGGCGGCGAGCATCTATGGGAGATGTTGATTTATTCAATGGGCCGACCTCAACGTCACAGAACTGGCCTGCAACACACTTGCGAGAACATAGTTATCTCGTTCTCTGTAGACCTCAGGGATCGTTGTTAATGTGTTTCTTCATAGGGGTATTTGCCACTGATGTTTTGTGTCGATAAGATGCATAAAATAGAAAGTGAATTGCTGAAAAGGCAGAAGTATTGATGCTATTACCATATATATTGACATTGTATGATGTACTGATGTTAAAGAGGCAAAATGATAACTGTTTCTGTAGGAACGATCTCCCGAGTTCACATACGCCGTCCATCGCCCCAGTGTTGTGGAGTGACGCCACACGAAAAATCTCATTCTCTTAACGTCTGTTATCACTGATGTTATGCGTTATCAGATTCGACTTTTGCGAAATAAACACAAGGCGTAAAATACTATTACCAGTTTAATTGACTCTACTGGCAGGATATATTGAAATCACCCGGATTTTGGTCGATATATCAATAATTGACTGTTGGTGTGGCTGCATACGATGAACAGCCGTTCCCAGCAAAGCAACAAATCATTTAAGTGCTTTTTGGCAGCATGCAATATACGTATCCGACGAAACCTAATGTTGCTTTATTGTCATTCGGTTGACAGGCACGCTCATCAATACCTACATAGCAGTAATTACTCAGCACAATATCGATGATCCAATACATGCTGCTCCGATCAATCCTCCCCAAGAGTGGTTTGCATAAGCATGCTTCTGTAATCTTTTCATATTAGGGAATATTGCATAACTCTTTTTTCGGAGAGGGAATCGCATTAGAAAAGGTGAAATTTTCTTCTATTGTTCGCATCACATAGCTATTAGCATACAGGGTTTTTCTGATGTCTCATATGTGTAAATAACTGAATTTATTTTAAACAGGGAAAGCTATCGGACCCCACATGGAGAAATTGATATGTGCCACTTGGTGCTACCATCATCCTTAGCAGTTATGACATCCCGACACATTTGCTGCAACAATCTCATTTCAATCTAAAGAGACTCTCGATACCGGGCTCATAACGATCCTTTGTTTGTCATGAAAAATTGTATTCTGAGCAGCCCCACCAGTTTGATTCAACTGATATTTATTTAAAGTGTTAAGACTAGTTAATGCGCCACTTTGCAGATTAAGCTCAAATAAATGTAGATGTCTATCACCTGGCAACTGAGATCTTTGCAATTTTAACGGGGCTCGTTATGCCCCATTATCGACGCCTTTTGAAAAACAAAGCTCTTGACTATCAACAAAAAGGTGGAGGGGCAGTTATGCTTGAATCCTATGCATTGCTTGTATTGCATTCGAGTGACTGGTGAAAGCGCTCGGAGTGAATGCATGACTCCCCTGAATGCCTGATTGGCTAGATTGATGACATAAAACTCACCTTGTCTGTTTGCAATTTCATCTAATGGTCCCATCTATTAACACCATCGATGTCATTTCTCTTAATTCACGAATCGCAGGATACATGATGCTTTAATTCGCGTTGTTAAGTACGCAGCACCTTAGATTGAACAAAATGTTAATAGACCTTTGCTCAATATATAGGTGCCCCCCTGTTAAACCATGGACAAGATGTTTTCAAGAATGAAAACTAAGGCATTATAAGTTTGCAAAATTGGTTATTAAAACTACAAGAAAGATTTATTCCTTGTTTTTCAAATTCATCGTTTTGACATAAAATTTTAGTCGTCATAGGTCTCTTAATTGCCTACTAGTCAATGTTACTGTAGCTTGGCGCAGTCCGTGTAAACTGTAGACGTGAAAGATTTGTTGCCTCCCATTTGCATTGTCAAGAGTAGAAAGAAGATATCAATAGGTCCACAGTTTACGGCACATGGCTCGGATGGCATCGCCTGTACCAATCAGTGACACTATGGAAAAGACATAGCGGCGACCACTTGTTCAAACCATGACCCTTATCGACAAATAATGACAATTTGATCATTTGAAGGAAACAGAACCCATATATATATATATATATATATATATATATATATATATATATATATATATATATATATATATATATATATATATATATATATATATATATATATATATATATATATATATATATATATATATATATATATATATATATATCTCTATATATATATATATATATATATATATATATACATATATATATATATCTATATATATATTTATTGATGATATAAAGCTGAAACAATTTGGTGAAATGTGATGGAGTGGTTCAATTCCGTTTCATAATTATTTGGGCCGCTTTGTTAAGTACGGTTCTAATATTTAAACTATCACATTTCGATTTACTAATGTTTCTCAGCGGACTGTCATAAAATAGTGGAACAAAACAAGGAGCATAATTTTGCCTATAAGAGTATCAGACAGTCATTAAAACTTTGCACCGTGGAACATGTTGTCAGTAGTCATTTCACCATAACTTTTGCATACCTACAGGCCTTTTGCTATAACAATTATTATGCGTCTCCTATCATATAATTTGCGTACTGCGGTTCGGTTTTCAAATCTTATATACAACTACTACGACATCTCCTTGGCGCAGCGTTTGAGTAAAAAGACTTTTCAACCCAAGGCTAATTGTAAGCGATTCACCAGTATTAAATGTTACTTTTGGACGCTTGGATTATACACTTATATGGTTATAAAGCAACGCAAAGCAGACACGTTTTTTAACTTTATTGCAAATAAAGTCATGTCGTTATATCATGAGGATAAGTGTTCGTACTAGAAGCACGAAATAGTGTCATCAATAATCATTCCACGGACACGGAAGGTATATACAAAGATGACCCTATGACACACGCCATCAAACGCCATAAGTTGGAAATATCTAGACTCGTTAAGAATTCCGAACATCTGAGGCCCAGCAATCAGAGAAATTCACAGTAATGTAGACCTTGCTGATTCATAAAACACGAACAGCTGAACTGGCCAATCAGTGGTGATTCAATGTGGAAAGCCTTTGCTATTTGAATGCAGTAACATGCGCGGACAGTCCTAGAGCACTGCAATATCGATGCGTTTTGCAATCAGCGGTGTCACATGTAATCGATATGTTTTCACTATACTCCCCTATGAGTATTGCGATAACTGAAACAGATATCAAACCTCCAGGAAGGTAATTTCAGCATTGCCGTGATGCAATTCATCGTCGACGAAGGCGTCAGTCCTGTTGCATCAGCTAAATATAACACGCCTGAATACACAATTCTGGTGATGATGCCGCTGATTTGATAGCGAAATGAGGTGCTGCGTGTAGATTATGTTATTCGTTTACCGTCTGGAACTATTCATGATCTATGTGGTGTTTATTGTGCACTAAATGCAGTTATATTATTCACTAAATGCAGTTATATATGACAAGCAAACGAGGTTGCAGCGGACGCCTCAGCTGAAACCATATTTCATCATTCTCATAACCTTTGGGACCGCTGGGAGAACGGTATTGATTCATGTCGTATGCTTTGATGTGTGAAACCAATTTCATTATTATTCATCATTGTGTTTCTAGCCAATGTTTTGTTTAGACAACCCGTCTGTGTTGACGTGATAATGTTATCATGTTACTTGATGGTTTTTCGTCATACTATGCGAACGCTTCTGGTTAAAATACTGCTCCAAGTTCAAGGACACTTTATTTCGCGTTATTCGAAAACCTCTTCGCGTATAGTCGCAAACATACAAAGTAAATGTCAAACATGGGACAAGTTGCTTTGATAAAGAGAGGATTTTGGACAATATGTTGTAACGGTAAACAGTGCCAGATAACCGCCGAACTTTGCCAATTTAAAATAATGGACGATCGTCGTTCACGCCGATAAAGGCGTGGTTTGAAATATAATGATTGAGCAAAACGACGATGTGCTACAGGCTACTGGTCAAATCTTGCCACATCATCTGCTTTATTCAATGGAATCCTGTATCTTCCTTATGACAAGTGAAAGGAATACAGCGTATGCATAACCTGAAGTCACCCTCTATCATTCTAATTACATTTGTGACCGCTTGAAAAAATGGTATTGATAGATGTCATTCCGAGGCAGGAAAACAATGTCAATATCATTTATCATCGAGGCAATAGGGAATGTTATGTGTGGATAACTCCTCGTTGTTGACGTGATAATGGTCCTAGGCATGATTTACGACTAAGCGCCATGCTACGTTATTGTTGTTGCTGTGTTCTACGGGAATGCCTCTGCTCAAAAAACTGCTCAACATCTAACGACACATTATTTCTTGATATTCGAAACCGTCTATGCATATAGCGTAAGTCCCAAACATATATGTAAAAATATCAAACGAGGGCACAAGTTATTTAAATGGAAATAAGATTTAATACAATGGCTGTAACTTTTTAAAGTAGTTCCTATCCACGGGTGCGTACCAATGGACCATCGTCGTTCAACTCCGATTAAGGCATTGTTGGGAATATCATAATTGAGGTGAGTACAATGACTAAGTGCTACCGCCCTAGCTCGTTGCACAAATCTAATACATTATCTGGTTTATTCCATGTATCTTCCCCTCAAAAAAATGCTTTGAACATTCTTGAGGGTCACCCCTAATCTTATCAACTGAAAGGGTAACTGTGTCATGATGTACTTAAACAAAGGCTGCTCACGAGCATCGGATGACAAGTTATGGTAGTTGGAAGGATGGTATAAATGATGCGATTCAAATGTAGCCGTTATATACATCAATAAGTGTTAGATGATTCCATTAGAGAGCGTGTAATAATGTCGATAAGAATAAGGTGAACTATCAATTCAAACCCAAAAGGTTAGAATCATTATAATACTGTTTGCTTTAGTGTACATGACTGAAATTTGTTAATGATCATACATCCGGTCAATCTACAGATTTACATCTATGTGGTCAATAGTAGCAAAATCTGGTTGGAATGGTTAAAAGAATGATTCATCCAGAACATCCTCCCTGTATACGTCCTCCATGTCATCAAGCTAGTGCTGAGCCATTAAGGCGTAATCAGGAACATGCATGTTACTCAATATTCTAAGCAGCGTGATTGTGGCTTTGCAGCTGGTTCTTTTGTATGGTGTGCACTCTATAAGTGCAGATAATACACCGTTCATTGGGCTGCCATTCCAGAAATATTGTCATTATCGACGCATTCATGACGTTCTGCGTATTCGACTTTGACATACAAAACCGCAGTTAGTAAGATAAACTTGAAACATCACTGCGCGGCTGAGGCTTGCTCTCTTTGCCCTAGGCAGTCATTGGCGGCAGTAAGGTAGGAGCCGTGAGACCTGTCACAGCAACCGCTTTGATTATCACTGATTTCAGTACTGTTGGGCTTTAGCCGTTTAATCGTTCCAGCCATATTCATTGAACTAATCTCTTAAGGCATATGGGTTGTGTCCAAATTGAAAATGCTTACATGCATGTTTAGGGACAACACAGAGCATAAGTAATGAGCAAGATAATATTTGCACTTGTAGCGCCATTGATCACGGTTCTGGTCGAATAGCTAGGGCCACCACCTACAATATCTTATGCAAACTGCTGTCGCCTTTTGTACACTCGGAATCGATACAAGCGAATGGCATAGCCACACGTGGACCACACAAAGAACCCAAGCAGTGTTTTAAGTCATGCAATCTTTTGTACTGGAGCGCTTAATTTTGAATTAACCATTGTTGCCGCCATTCTCAAAACGAGTCACTTTTTAAAAAGGTACAGAAAAACCAGCACTGCTATTGAAGGAGTACAATTATTCAAGTGATCACAAAAACTAATAAACTTCAGCAGTAATTTAATGCTCAGTTGAATGCAGATAGACTTAACATTTCTAGGGTGTCCTGAGAAATCGAGGTGCTCGTGACGTGGTATGTTCGCATATGCGGGCTGTCTTGGGCACAAACGTGTCGGCATTTCAAGCAATTGGCGTCATTAACAATCATCCGCATGCAAATAGGCTATGTATAACGTGCAGCGACGAAATACTTCTCTTAAAGAGGCTACCGATGCTAGTGTGTGTGGTGTATCTGCTAGGAAGGCGTTTCGTATAGGAACGATCAAGTGGGAATACAGTGTATGTCCGGACACGACCCGCGTTATAGTGGCGTAGAACTAGAGCGCATATATTGGTACAGTTTACCGCCCGTAAATGTTTCCCGTGGCAGAATACAGAAGCGTAAACATCGAGCATCCTGTAAGGGTAGCATGGATCACGAGGCTGTGTTGATCTAGTCACAGCGCTAATCTTATCGCCTCACAAATGGTCTGCAGCAACCTCGCGAGAATATAGCTTTACCTCAAGCTCGCTCTCCATATAAATAAAACCAACCACGAGACAATGGATCAAGTCGTAGAAGGTCAATGAAACCATAAACGACTTAAATTCTTACATACATACAATGGATAATACGTGTTGTAAAATGACGTAAACTGATGATGTTCTGTGTGGATGAGAAACTGCGTCAGACTCAGATATACCCTGCCATAATGACTACGTAAATCGACTTCTGCTAGTAACACTACAGGATGAGCTGTCCTAAACAGGTACCCACACTACAGGAAGAGCTGCCCTACACAGGTACCCGCACTGCACGATGAGCTGTCTTACACAGAAATCTACATTTTTAGATGAGCTGCCTTACACAAGTACCAACACTGAAGGATGAGCTTCCTCACAAAATGGCCGCACTGTAGGATGAGCAATTTTACACGTGCTTTTATGAGGCGCTTCACTTATGCGTTTTAGAGGTGAATGTGCTTTTAAATGACACACTGCGTGGACTGAACCCTAAATGTAGGCGTTTTAACACCACAAGGATGTAAATAATCTACCTACTTGCAAAACTGGTGTTTTGTCGGCGTACCAAGACTGTTTTATGTATTGACATCGATGCATACTTTAGGTATGGGAACGTTACTGTCCCACCAAGCGCAAATGGAAGTTAATCAATTTCGTATTAAAGCCTAATGTATGCTCGTCTTGTGTTCGATTGACTGTTGAACATGAAAGGAGCGGGTTGAATATATTGCTTGCTATTCTGAAGACGTGGGTGCAACACACATCAACTAGGTCTGTTTTTGCGTCGTGGATAGTTGACTGGCACATTCTAGCATCACATTGTGCGTGTTGGAACGTAATTGCAGTATTATTATGTCCTAAGAGACAAAGCAGACAAATCATTGGGTATATCGGAGCTGCACATCTACCACATGCTCTGACGCCATAAATACGCGTTGAGCTCATGCGGGGTTAGGCAAGGATTATTACTACGTTTCAGACGGCCTAAGTCTAACTGTTCTTATTTGAACTATGATTTTCATTGTCGACGCAGTAATCGGTGCTCTTGTCGAATTGGCTCCATGTTTTGGTAATAGTAGTATATCGACCGACACAATCGACCAGTACTATCAAATGTTTAAAGCCTAATGTACGTTGATGATATAGATGTTCATTACCGTATTTTATAATGTAGTTAAACCACCATACGCCAGGTGATTCACAAAGGCATTCAGACACACATACACAGTGCTGCTCCACTCAATAATGTTAACCCCTCATGCATCTATGAAGTTTTTAGTCATCAACCTATGAATTAGGAATGTATGGACTTACAGAGCCTTTATTGCGCAACTAGCATCAAAATTTTGTAGGTTGCTTTTTCGTATTATAAGAGAGTGCAACCAGGATGACAAAGTGCATTAATTTACCAGATCGCATTCAAAGAACATGTCAATAAACGACTAGATCATTAACCAATTCATAAGCGCTTAGACTTGTTACGATATGCTCCCTACATAGCCGACTGTAATAACATAGGCTCCCCTGGTTGTTAGCACACGAGCGCGCCGAATAAAACGATCACCAGTCTGTGCTCTTCTTTCCTCGATATCTACACAAGACAATGTAAAACATGGTGGCAGCGGTGGTTATTTCAATTTTGCAACCTTATAACGCGCTTGAAATTGTGAACTCATTAAAACTTGAACACGAACTGTGAATGGACTGTTTACGTGAGCGATAATAAACGCACTCCTAGTCGATCTTGTGTGAGTGATTAACACTTGCCGTATCTTCGGTCTTCCGTCAAAATGACTTCCCTGGCTGAAGTGGCTCAACAAATCCAAGCACTCCAACATGAAATACAGGCTGTGAGAACTAAACATTACAACCTGAGACACACCACTGCTTCTCATAACAGTGTCCAAGAACCTCCTAGTAGACCTTCTACTCGTCTAGCAGGTGTCAATCCTCCTCCCTCTCTCCATCTTGACACTGGCAAAAAAGTCGAAAACTGGAAACTGTGGAAGCAACAATCGACTAATTACATGAAGCTCTCTGACCTCCGCAATCTAGACTCAGAGATCCAGCTTGCTATGTTTGAAAACTGCTTAGAACAAACCGCCCTGAAGGCATACAACCAAATGGACATCCATGAAGAGGCCACATTGGAACAAGTCGTACGTGGCATGGAGTCTCTGATAGTCGGTGAGCTGAACGAAACATACGAACGTTATTGTTTCAATCTCCGATCTCAACACACTGATGACTCTATTGATGACTTCATAACTGACCTACGTAACCTGGCTAGGACCTGTGGGTTCTGTGATTGTATTCACGCCTCTGCCATAAGGGATCGTATCGTAATTGGGATACAACGCAAAGAAACAGAGAAGCGGCTGCTATCGACGAAAGATTTGACACTTTCTGCTTGCATTGACACATGCAGAGCTGCAGAAGCGACTGCTAAGAGACTCAACTCAATACAGACACCTTGGTATGAGATTCACTGGGTCCAGAAGACTAAAAACAAGCCTACCTCTTCTAAACACTCCACCTCAGCATGGACACCTCGTACATCCCTTCCGACCTCCTATTCTACCTCTTCTAGATCCACTTCATCTGGGGTTAGGGAATGCAAGTTCTGCAACAGAACTCATGAGCTGGTCAAGTCCAAATGCCCAGCCTATCAAGTGCCCTGAAAAGCAACAAAGACGAAGCATCCATGCGAAGGATGAAGAATCGGACTCTAAGTAGCTTACCTCGACCCCATAACAGGAAAAAAATACCGACGCAGATTTATAACCGTCTCGGATAGAAAAGGATTCATGCCTCTCCTTGGTTACAAGGCAAGTCAGAAGATGAACTTGATCACTGTGAACACCACCACTTTCAAGCAAGTCGCAGCTGTGTCTGAGTCCTTTGACAAGTGTCAAGACTTTACCTGATGTCTTCAATGATGACCTTGGATCCCTTCATGGAAAGGTTACCCTTGCTGTAGACCCTGACATCACTCCGCAAGTTGGCCACGACCGACGAGTACCTGAAGCACTGAAGACGCGCCTCAAGACTGAGCTCGTAAAGCTGTGCAAGCAGCAAGTTATCGCTCCTGTCGATGAACCCACTGATTGGGTAAGCAGCCTTGTTGTAGCTACCAACATATCTGGCGAACTGCGAGTGTGTAAAAAAATCCTTAAGCACTAAACAAAGCTTTGAAGAGAAAGGGATATCAGCTTCCTGTCCTCGACGATTTTCTACACAACCTAGCACAAGCAAAACTCTTCTCCACCTTAGACCTCAAGGCTGGCAACTGGCACGTAAAACTGGATGAAAAAAGCCTCACAACATTCTCTACCCATTACGGACGGTTCAGATTCCTCCGCCTTCCTTTTGGATGTAATGTGTCCTCTGAAATCTTCTAGAAGAAGCTCATAGAGGCGATTAGAGATCTTCCAGGCGTCTTATGTGTCGCTGATGACATCATGTTGTATGGCGCTAGGAACACACAAGAAATGACTTTGAAAGACCATGATGCCAAGCTTATGACCTTCCTTCAACGGTGCCAAGAAGTTTGCATTCGCCTGAACAAAAAGAAGCTCCGTTTGAGGCAAAAGTCTTGTCACGGCAGAAGGCCTCAGACCGGACCCTCGGAAGTGTCTAGCCATTGACCATGCCTCCTCCAGAAGACATCAACGAGGTACAAAGAATTAATGGCTTTGCGAATTACTTGGCGAAGTTCCTACCTGGGCTGTCTGATGTGATGGAACTGACACGGAAAGATATCCCGTGGAACTGGGCGCCAACACAACAGAACGCATTTGACACAATCAAGACTTTAGTGAAAGAAGCACCCTGCCTCAGATATTTCACCTCTGAGAAATATCTCGGTGCAGCCCTACTACAAGACGAGAAGCCGCTATGCTATGCAAGCAGAGCACTTACAGACGTGGAAACGAGATACGCTCAGATTGAAAAAGAACTCTTGGCAATTGTCTTTGCCTTTGAGGGTTTCCACCAGTACCCATTCGCCCGCCATGTGACCGTCTGCTCGGATCACAAACTCTTAGAAAGCATCCTCAAAAAGCTCCTCTACAAAGCACCTCGCCGTCTTCAAGGCATGCTAATGCGGATGCAACGATATGAAGTTGAAGTCATCTATAAGCCTGGAAAGCAGATGTATCTCGCGGACACCCTGGTTGTTGCGCCCTCTAAAAAAATAGAACAAATAAAAAAGGTGCTACGCCTACCTGTTTTCACGAATGGTGCATTCTTTTGGCTTCCTAAAACGGCCCCGCGGAATGGCCCTAAAACTGGAGTAGACCTTCTTCTTTCTCTGTGTGAACTTGTCAATCAAAGCACAGCCTTGGTCTTGGCCAGCTGGCATCCAACCGCTTTTCTGCTTTTCGAAACAGACATGGACCTCTCACAGGTACAGACGGACCAGCACGCGGGGCTCTAACCAGGAAGGAGAGAAGACCAACAGGGGCACACTGCTGTTTGGCAAAGTGTCAGCTCAGCCAGCAAGTAAAAATAACAGGATGAACACCTCTTTTTAATGAGGTCATGTCGGTACAAAGACAGATGGTCGTGCCTAAAACGAATGACTGATATGGTCAGATACTCTACTGTGCTCCTCAGCACGGATGATATTTATCAACAGGTCTAATGCGGATGCATTGTGTGCATATCACACTGAAGATTCTTTGTTCATGATTGTGCGATTATGTCTTGTTATAGATCCGCCAATGGTTTTGGTGATGCGTTTATACTCCAAACGATCTAATAAATAATTACAAGAATGTCCGTTGCTCCCCTTTAACATTTCACTAACTTAGTTTGTTACGTCATATGAATCCATTTCGTCGTCGGCCACTTGGCATGATTCAAGTTAATACTGAAGCAGAAACAGGACCACAGGCGCTTATATATTTCCAGTTGATGTTATGAAGCTCTGCGAGGCCACTAAGGGAGAATACTATTGGTCATCTTTTGTAGCAAGCTTGACCAAGTTCTGACTAATAATTTGAAAATAGCAGATAGACCATATTAGAGGATTCTGCTGAATCAGACTTACACAGTGGTACCGATGCTAGCTATGCAATATATGCACCAATTGCTCACAGTTTACATCTTACACGGGCATACTGGGAGATGCTTGCGCAACCACTTGCGCACAGTTTTCAAAATGAAAAGGGGTTGTGCACACACGCTTTCTAACTTAACACTGCACTCCAGCGCGGAACATTAATATACGATATGATTCACTGTGTACTCAGATGCGATGACCTCACATAAACGACATAATATGTGTTTGATAGTGCAATCCTCCCTATATTGAGTAAATCGTGAGTTATAGTAGGGACCTAGGTTAATCTAGTAACACACAAACTATTGCTAGAGAGCTTTTTTTCCTTGGTTTATCCCGTATCCTCTACATTCACAACAATTGGAATGTGTATTGGTTATGTAATAATCCAGACTTCAACCGAGCCTTACATCTCCAATGATTCTTTGGCCTCAAGGCTCGTAATGTATTTTCAAATCAGATGTCTTTGAGCACTCTGCTTTATGTATTAATGCACAGTGACGCGTCCAAACACCTATTGAAAAATTACTGTTTGATATCTTTTAGGTTCCCTCATTTAGAACCAATAAAGGTCCATTTACAGCTGCGATTGCCGATCGCATCAGCTGTTAGTTAGAAAGACATTATGCAACAGAAATCATTCGTGTGTAATCTACCTTAAAAGGCAATATACATCTTAATGTTGTGTTTGCATCACAGTGAGAGACTATTTAACGAAAAAAAGTTAAACTAGGTTAGATCCGAACCAATGAAGGTGATGACAATGTTAGCACATAAACGAGCACATTGCTAATTTTGCACGGGATTGTTATAGTTATGGTTTCGGTGTGGATTTATTCAGCCTTGCTGAGCATACCATGGTCAGGACCTACTGATTATGCGACCGTTGTAATAGACAATTGCTTAATGATGGAGAGATTAAATACATGCGGGCATTTAAGAACAGGTGCATCCAAAAGTAAAAGAGCTACAAATCTCGCAAGTTGCTTGCTATGCAACGTTTGCGATAACACGACAACTGACCTATCTCACATATATGCATTGAAGCTAATCCAGAGAAAATTCACTTGTATGGTAGGTAACCTTGGTTTTTTGAGTGTGTTTACCCAAGGAACAATTCGAGCTGACTGCTATACAACCCTCTGTAACTTCCATTAATGGATATATCAGTATTATCTGCAATCTTTATCTTCCTTAGAAGTTGTAAAAATCCACCGTCGCAACAGTACTGCAGTAAGCACTAATTCTGTGTAAATGGCTAAGGTAATCAATTGTATGCATGTGCAAGCCATTTATCCAATATATAGTTTGGTCTAGCTAGAAATTAACATCTAAATATACACCCATAGAAGGAGGTTTCCTGAATTACAATTTGAACTAAGCACTAGCATTTTGCGTTCTATAGGCGTAAAAAACGTCAATAATCAGCGTGACTATAACAAAACCATATCACGCTGGGTTTTTTATTTGTCGTGAGGGAGAAGACCATGTCACAGCGTAGCGCTATGGCCCGATCGCGTTCATTTTACAAACCAAATAATCCATGAAGGGGGGGGGGGGGGGGTAATCAACGACGCAAGTGATTGATTACTCCTTGTATTGCAGGTTCAGACGCCTCGTCGCTGATTGGAATGTGTTGATGCCTCTGTGAAAAAGCATTGGAACAAAGACATTGTGTTTGATATTGTGCCTCTGTGAACGGATGGACTAGGAATCCGGGGGTAGTTTTTTTAACGCATTGATGAAGATGACAGTTAACGGAGCCTGTCTTTATACAAGTCACGTAGCTGACTGTGCACAGTACGTTTATGGTGGTATCTATATAACGAGTCGATGGTGTTTGCTGTGCACACAACACTATTCGCATGATAAGGCAGTACGGTGAGCACTAGTGATTGGGTAATATGATTCATCGTGGAAAAATGAGCTGTGACCTCACACAACGGGCATCATTTATCATCGGGTTCTGTTTGGTTAATGTGTTCCGACATCGCTTCCCTATTGATATGGCCGTGATTTACTGGACGGTCGTGTGTGATTTGATCAACCTAGGCCTTTTCCGTTGCGTCCATGTGTACATTTTTTTGATGGCCGATTGGTGACTCGTGCTTCTAGGACCAATTTCTTATAGCCTCATTCATTATTGTCGAAACTATTACTTGCATGTAGGGCACATGAACTATTCTAACGCATCACTCTGAATTATATCACAGCGCCATTATAAATCTGACTACAACTTGGGTTACATGATGCCAGCAGTAACACAGTAACAACAGATTATTTGTTTATGATTGCCACATAGGTGCATTCTCACTAAACAACACAACTGTGAATATCGACATGGGTGACATTGAAGCTGCCTTATTAAAAGTATATTGAAGCAACCAATTTGTACTCGCTATCCGGTGGAATGTTGATGTAACCCATCAAGGCTACCATTTCCAGTTATTTTTTGGACAGTAAGAAACGAATGATTGGTATTGGTCCATTTAATAGATAACGCCTGATTGGTTATGTTCGTGGAAACGAATAAGTGTCATAATTTTCAAAATAAAGAACAAATTTACTGCGTTCGGAAATCATTCAGATGTTTTGTTGTTCAAACAATTGAAATTATCCGTAATTGTCAGGCTGTTGATATTGCTGCATATGATGGTCGGCCGCTCGCAGAAAAAGCCTAATGGAGCCAAAGTGATTGCATTATTTAACTTCTGGTCGGTAGCATACGGCATTCTAATCTCATAGAAGCTAATGTAGCTCTAATGACATTTCGTTGACAGGCACGCGCGCGCATTACCGGCATAACCATTAGCAGAGTTATTCAGCACTTGCCTATTGTATGCTTCATAAGGGAATTGGGATCGATGATGAGGCAAGTGTTGTCACTTAAAGATATATTGGTTACAATATCTTTAATCCTTTACTTGGTATGTTGGGACCATTCTTCCCCCACGGGGTTTTGATTAAGCATTCACACCAAATATATAAACGATGATAATTGCAGGGTGCATTCAATGACTTATGTCCTCTTGCATACGAGTAAATATTGCATTATTCATTGTTATTGTTAGGGTACAGAAATTGTACGCGAGAAGACGAGCTTAACCTGTATTGTTTGTATCACCTTGCTATTTGCATATCTGAAAATACTGAATCAAGTGATAGCCGTTCACTGTCTTGTGGCAGGCGAGATTTTCATCAGCTTACTTCGTACCCGCTGTAATTCCTTTGATATGTGATATTGTCCTCTTTAACTGACATACATTGGCAAGGCCAAACATCTTCTGTATCTTTGGACAATCGAGAAAACTAACATAAGCTACCTGAGTATGTTATAAGTGACAAACAGGATTTCGCTTCCCCCTGTAACCGTGCGGAAACGCCCGGCGCTGGATAAAGCAAATGTTGAATTCTAAATCATTCACCGAGTGACATGCAAACTGTCGTTAAAGTATCATATCTCTGATTACGATTGAAAAAAAAATTACTACAATTTTACGCAATATTTTGTTGGTCCCCTTTTTCACCATAGACCTGATGTTTTTATGAATGTTTGAACAACATCGAAAATTAAACATTATAAGTTGGGCAAAACTGGTTCTTAAATCTGCGAACTAATTTCAATGACAAAAATGTGTTTGAGCTGTCGATTGTCTCTAAATGGCCAACCAGATTATGCGGCCTCCCATTTGTATTGTTTAGTACAAAAAGAAGACATCATTAGGTCTACCGTACACATTTCGTAGCTCGGATGGCGCCACCTGTACCATCAGTGACACTATGGAAAACTCATGGCGGTGACCACGTGGTCAAACCATGACCCTTATCAACAAATTACGACAATTTGATCATTTGAAGGAAACGGAATCCAAATATATGTTTATGGTATAAATTCAGCGTGATTTAATTCCGTTTTACAATTTTGGCCACTTCATTAAGTAGGAGTCCGATATTTTAATTAGGCATGCAAATAATATAATTCTTATGTAAACTGTATCATTTTCTTTACAAAAACTGGCTAATCTTCATTGGATTGTATTAGCAGGCGATTATAGAGCAGTGGAACGAAGAAATAGCATTATTCTGCCTGTAACGGTATCAGACAGGCATTACAATTTGGCATCGTGGAATATGCTGTCAACAGTCAATTCAACATATACTTTGCGTGCCGTTTATCCACAATCGGTCCAGTTGGCAGCAAAGAGTTACTATAGCGATTATTCTGCTTTTCAATTAATATACACGGCTATAATACTACCAAATCTCGTTCGAGTAGCGTAATAACCCCTTAAATCAAGGCTTAAAAGTAAGATGGTACCACAGCGCACGAACTGAATTAGGGGTACTTTTCAAATGAAACTTTCCGCAGCTCAGATCATACACATATATTTATAATGCAACGCAAAGTCGAGCCAGCGGTTTAAGACCTTTATTGCCACATTAGCCTCACAATACAGTATAAGGTAGAAACAGGTCGTTATATCATTAGGGAAAGTGTTCGTATGAGAAGCACACGGTTGTGTCATCATAATCATGGACACTTGGGAAGGTGTATAGAGTGACGACGCAATGAAACATGCCATCAGACGTCATTAGAGGGAAATATCTAAGAATAATGGATCATATTAGTCAATCACTGGTTCGAGCTCATGTGCTGTCGACTACATATGAATGGGCACTCACATACGAACACATTCACGAATACACGTACAGTACGCGAGACCTTCAGCATTGATTTGTTTATATATTATATTGACCATTGTCCGACATTGCAAACGGTTTCAAACAGCCAATCCTTCATTCCATAATATTCTCCAGACTCGTCTTAGTTAGGAAACCCCGTCACCCGAGGCTCAGCGAGAACAGCCGAGCTAGCCAGGCAGTGGTCATCTAGTGTTGAAAGCCGTGAACGTGGACTGCAGTAACACATGCAGAAAGCTCCACAGCACTAACAAGTCGGTGTGTTTGACACTCAGCGGTTCCTTATGCTTGACGGGGTTTTGTTACCGAAAAGTTTTATCTATACCTCCTTACCACTTTTTTTGTGTACTGTGACAAAAGAATAAAATATTATCATAAAGATAGTAAATATTCTGCCGGGAGGGTAGTTTTGGCTTCGTCCTAATGCAATTCAACGTCGATGAAGACATTCTTCCTATTGCAACTGCTACATATAACATACCTGAGGTGAATTTACAATTCTGGTGATGAAACGTTGATTTCTCACGAGCATCGCATGATAAGCCTCTGTTGTTTGAAGGGCGGTATGAATCATGCGATATTAATGATTGCAGTTATACACATCAATAAATGCAATGTAACCTTGTTATTAAGCATAGGTTTTTAAATGTCGAACTCAGAAAACGCAGGTCAAACTATAATGCTGTGTGGTTAAGTTCAATTGACTGACAAGCCGTGCATTAGTTTGTATCGGTCCAATCTAGCCATTTACATTGATGTTGTCGATAGTGGCTAAACTGGGTTGAAATGGTTACGGAATAAGTTAGACAGAGCGCCCTCCCAGACCAAAAAGTAAGCTCTACTGTACACGTGACCTATATCATCCTGCTAGTCTAAGCGCTTATCCCGGTAATGGCTGCTCAAGCGTTGCTTAACCATGTTGCGTGATCAATCAGTCTGTCCATACAATTTAAAGATAAGTGTTGAGCCAAATAGGCGTAAGTTACAGCATCCAGTTGAGTGTTCTGGACAGTCATCAGGGGGATGTATATTAAGACACATACAGGAATGGTAATGGTAATATTGGCAAAACCCGCGCCGCTTGAACGAAGGTACTATTGAGCTACCGGGTTGGGTGTATCCCCTTTCAGAGATGAGACCGCCATTTAACGTGATCAATCGAGTCACGGGGATCCAGTCAGGTATCGAACCCACCATCTATCGGTCGAAAGACGAGGCAGTATACCACTACGCCATGGAAACAGGCTCGGAACAAACTGAAGAGCGTGAAAGTAGCTTGGCAGTAGGTTTTTTTGACATGTTGCCTCTAGAAATTGTCATAGTGGCCATTCAAAACCATCTATCAAATAAGCGCTGATTCCGTAAGTGTCGGAGTGTAATGTTCACTTTATGAATACAAGCAATACATCGTTCATTGGGCTACCAAACCAAACTCACGGTAAACTTTGCCCTAGGCAGTCATTGACAGCCACTATGGCAGCTTGGCGCCAGTAAGGTAGGAGCCGTGAGACCTCTCATATCAATCCCATTAATTACCATTGTTTTGATATCATGGGTGTCACACAGATAAACTAAAAGCGCTCCGATCCCACAAACGATTAAGCAGTGTACTGCCCGGCTATATTAGAATAATCGTTCAAACAATATTCATTAAAATACTCTTTGCTACAAATATTCACCAGGAATATGATTGGTGTCCAAATTTTAAAATAATCAAATCATACATCCGGAAAGGGTTTATAGCATGTGCATTTTGCATAAACCTCTCGATAATATAGCGTTATCTAGTGCTCCCTCTTCGGGACCATGGTTAATCTGTGTCCGGTAGTGACATAACCTGCTGAAGATCTGTGTAGATGAGAAGTATAACATAGCAACCAGGGCTCCGGAAGCTGTAGAATTACCCAGTAGACAACATCGCTTATGCAATTATCATACATATTTATATTTGAATGATGTACATCATAAATCGCGCTGTTTTTTAATAAGATAAACAAGATAAGAGCTAGCCGTCTATGCGTTCATGATGTGAAGCGAGGCCACATGTGTCATTTCATTTCCTTATCGTTTACATCAGTGATTTGTTATGATGGATGTTAGTAGCTCATTCTTTCCAAGCAAATTGTGTATATAACAAACAACAGAGAGAACATAACCACAGATGATTTAAGGTTGAATATTTAAGGCAGTGTATTTCAATCATTCGATTCATTTTTGCTTCTCAGACACGACGAGCAACATCCGGGTTATTGAATGTGAACATTCAACTTAAAACCAATATAACCATTGCCTGGATTGGATGCACTTTCGTACCTAACTCGAATTGCTGTCAGTATTTGTTAAGCCTTGTCATAATGTCCATAGAAATCGGGTGCCTTTGTCGTTGCACTAATCAAAGAATAACCGATGACTCAGTCCTTATACAAACATCCCATGCATGCCTATCTACGTAGGTGTTCAATAAAACGAGAGTGCAACCCATTTCATGCCGGAATTCAATAGACCTGCTGGTGGTGCCACAACACATGCGCTGAATTAGGCAAACTTATCAAATGTTAGATGGCGTCGTCAATGATAATGTCAGTGAAAACATAGTTTGGAGTTATAGATGATGGCGCATTGAAAGACACAATCAAGCGTCATTAAGGGAGATATCTTAAACTGATGGACCCAACGAGTCACTTCATCGTCTCCATGCCAATGATAATATATACATGGACCAATATGCGCACTAAGGCAAAGGTATGGGACCCCTTAAGCATAAATTTGGTTGTGCATTTTCTTGACCATTGTCCGGCACTGCAAATAGATTCGAATAGCGGCTTTATGCCAGCTAATCTTTTCTTCTCACGATTGTCTCAAGACTCGTAATTAACAAACCCTATATCCGAGGCTCAACAATCAGGTATTGTAAATGCTGTGCAACAAGAACTGCAGATCTTACAAATCATTTTGTCAGTTAATCTTCAAAATCTAGCTGTTTTACATGCACTGCACGACACTGAACTGTCGGTGCGCTTTACACTCAGTGGTGCCATATGCATGGGTCCAAAACGTAGGCTTTGCAATTGATGAAAACATTGTTTCACTGGGTCCTACTTATCGGTTCTGTTATTCAATGCAAACGTAAGGGTAATTTCACCAGGAGGGTTAGTCTAACTTTTCTCTGATTTAACTTGCACTTGCTAAATACATTATCAAAATTAGTGACTTAACTTTTAAGTGAGCGCCACACCTGCTGACTACCTTGTGTAGTGTGTACTAAGTGCAATCAGGTATTTAATGACGAGTAATGGATTTACAGCGGAAGCCTCTATTGAAGTCATCCTTGATCATTCCAAATACCTTTGAAAAGGGTATTGATTGATGCCTTTTATTTTAAGGTGTGAAACCAATGTCAATATCATTAATCATAGTGTTTATATCGAATGTTTTGTGCAGACAACCCATTAATGTT
Source organism: Urechis unicinctus (assembly GCA_034190875.2). NCBI lineage: Eukaryota > Metazoa > Annelida > Polychaeta > Xenopneusta > Urechidae > Urechis > Urechis unicinctus. The sequence continues at coordinate 58,475,750 of CM067347.1, read as the reverse complement.
GACATGATGACGGTCCTAGCGTGATTTAGGATCACGTTCCATGAAATTTCATTGATGTTACTTCATTCCATGGGAACGCCTGCAGTTCCAATATTACTTCAGTCTCTATGACAAAAACGCAAATCCTAAATTGAACAAGATATATGTATTAAGGATCAAACTTGGGACAAGTTTTTTATAAACGAAATAGGAAAAAAGAAAACAAATAGGTAATATTGTACAGTAGTTGGTATCTACCGATGCATAAGAAATCTTAATCAATGATGATCTGTGTCAAATCGGCCATTGTAGGAAACATTGCGGTGGTGAAATGCAAAAAGTTACTTGGTCCACCTACTTATGCGGCAGTATGGCAATAAATAAGTAGTGTTAGTGAAACAGGTTAAGTTTCATCGTTACTCACCCATTCCGTACTTTAGAACAGCTTGACGCCTATGTGTAGATGTAGTGTACCGGGTTTGACGTGACGTCATGTACCCCGGATAAGCCAATGCACTCTAAGATTTGTTGCCAGTTTAACACGCATGCTAGTTATTCATTTATGGATCCATTTGCACATTGTGTTTATGTTTGTCTACAAGCTGCTTTTGAGTGCAAACGAAATGTTATGACGAAAACCAGATTATACATTGTTCATATAGCTACCAATATATTCGTCGTTTATATTGTCATTATTGGTGCATTCATTGTATGTGACTTCGACACACACAATTAGAACTTAGAAATGCACTGCGCGACTGCGCGACTGGGGCCTGCTCTCAGGCAGTCATTGCCAGTCACTATGGTGGCGTGGCGCCAGTAAGGTAGGATCCGTGAGACCTCTGATATCAACCCCATTAATTAGAACTGTTTAGATATCAAGGGTGTCACATATACACCATGTACAGTTCGGCTATATTAGAATAATCGCTCCAACAATATCCATTGAAATACTCTCTTAAGCATTTTTTCTTTGGGTATAGCAGTTGTGTCATGATTGAAAATACTTGCATGCATGACTAAGGACAACGCAATGTATACGTAACGAGCACGAGAGTAGAACCCCTGCAGCGCCAATGGTCACCGTTATGGTCGTTCAGTGAATATATATATATATACACATATATATATATATATATATATATATATATATATATATATATATATAGAGAGATATATATATATATATATATATAGATATATATATAGGGAGAGGTATATATATATATATATATATCTAGATGTTGTATATTTTTATATATGTATACATGTTTATATGTGTTGATATGTAATATTATATATAGATTATATAATTATATCGATAGAGGGGAGCTATAGCATATAAGATACATATATATATATGTAGCTATATATATACATATTTATCTATCAATAAATATACATATATATAGATATATATACATACACAAACACACACACACACACATATAGATATATATATATATATATATATATATATATATATATATATATATATATATATATATATATATATATATATATATATATATATATATATATATATATATATATATATATAATATATATATATATATATATATATATATATATATATATATATATATAGCGCCTAGATAACATGTGTACTTATTTGAACGTATCTTAATCAGTGCAATATTGGTCCTTGCTACGTTGTTGATATCCATGTCATATTACCGGAGGCATGCTGATCATGTGAAGAAGAAAGAAATACGATGACGAGTTGTAGTCGAAAATGGAAGAACGTTATATTTTTACTGGGTGTTTACCATGTACTCACTGATGTTTAATGGTATCTGGAAATCGCGCGATGGTTGATTTTTGCAGCCATAGCTTACCCGTGCTTTGAACACAATCATAAACGTATTGTTTCAGTTAAATGCAATTTGTAAGAGATATTCGGACAGCTACACTTCAAGTCAGTTTCCACCGTGTTTTAATTCTGGGAGGATCAAAATAGATAGATCGAAGGGAAATCTATTTGATGTTGGTCTGATAATAATCAATGATTCGTTTGAACATGGCATGTACAATACAGAATGTAGTTGGGTAAAAGGAGTGGAATAGGAGTGCTTCCTTTTTGCAGCAGTTCAGCTATCAATCCTGTTCCCTGACCTCACACACGTTTATATCCGCTGGGCGTTTCCCTTTAGACATTAGTCGTTACTCATTACTACACCCGCTGAGGTTATAAAAGCAAACATACGCCGAATAAAATTTACCTCTCCCACGGACATATTTTGATCAATTTTAGCGGACGTAAATGCTGAAGGGGAAAATGAATTATATGTACACTAGATGACAATACAATTCATTTTCCCCGCCAGTATTTATTCAATACCAAATCAATACCAAAAGGCATGCTTCAGCGTTTCTTGTGTTAGCAACCGGTGGTTGTTGCCATGGTGGTGGTCTTATCTGTTCTTTGTGACACAGGTCCATGTTGCTCTACTGAGGTTGGTTTATGCCACATATGGGTGTTTTGACGCAATCAGAAAGCTTCTGCCTGAATTGCACTGACTTGCTTTATGAAATATAAATATATATATATATATATATATATATATAGATATATATATATATATATATATATATATATATATATATATATATACCTATATATATCTCTATATATATATATATATATATATATATATATATATATATATATATATATATATATATATATATATATATATATATATATATATATATATGCATATATATATGCATATATATATATATTTAGGTACCAGACACATAGTTAAAGCAGATTATGCAGGAAGATAAAGGTAAAATTGCATAGAACGTCAAAATATATGAGAGTTACATATGACATATTATGATTTTCAATTTACTTTTCTCATTTCTCAAGACGTTGAACGGCAACATATAGACTGCATATTGGCGAAACTAATTAATGAGGGATAAGCTTGTCTCATCAAAATGCAGATAAGATACCACATACTGGATTTATTTAATATACAGGGGCAATTAAACACATTAAATTATACATATATTAGTTTCAAGATTTCGAATTATACATCTACATTCCAACAATATGACGTCTGGGCCAAGCAATTGTAAACTCCCCGCTTCTTAATTGTTGTGCTGGTTTTTTCTATAAACCAAAGGATGAATCAAGTTGTATGACCATTTTTATGAAGGTAAGCAGCATGTATTGCGAACGCAATAAATACCTTATCAATCCATGATGTTTTAAAAAGCATGGCCGTATAAAGCCGCACAGTTTGACTAATTAACATGTTAGGGTAGTCCATATCTGTACGTTTAACGCCGCCTGGTGGCATTGATATGAGTGAAATAACTGAGGTATTGTTATCAGAAGATATGCAATTAAACGTCATATCAGGTTGCAAATCTGTTGCAAAATTAATGGAAGTGGTGATTTGTTAGATTAAATAGTTGTGACTTGCAGTACATGCTACTTGTGTGCTATACGAACTTAACCTTGCGAGCGTCACCTATGGCGAATACAAAATGTATTGGGCACTGAGGGAATTCAGGAATTTTATGACGTGTAACAAAGTAACATTGATTGTATCTGAAGCTACTATCAATAATTCTAATCACCTGTGTGACTGCTGGGAAAATGTAACTGATTGATGCTATTCCCTTTGAGGTGTGAAACCTATGCCAATATTATTAATCATCGTGTTTTGGTGAATGTTTTGGGAAGACATCCCATCCAGGCGTGATATATGGCCAGGTTCAATATTACCTCTTCGATGTTGCTATATTCCATGGGAATGCTTACAGTCAAAATACTGCTCCGATTTTAATGACGCTCCCACTGGTGAAATAAGAAACCTTCGACATAGTTCCCAGTATACATCTAAAGTATAAAATTTAGGCAAGATACCTGATGAGAGGAATAAGATCAAAGGAGGGAATGTTGTAACAGTATATAGTACCTCATATCTGCCGATGTTCATCAATTGATATTAATGGACGATTGTGAAATTATAGTGGTGGGTAAAAAAGCACGAACCACCTCTCAAATCTTGTAAAATCGGTCCACACCATCTATCTTGCTGTTTGGGATTTAATACATTTCCTTTTAAAAATATTGCTTAGCTAGAGTTAAAATATTTTTTCCCCATATCTTATCATCTATTCATTATACAGGCGCATATGTGCTGTGATTTATTAATAACGCAGATACTCCAGAACAATAGAAGCTCTGGCAGTCGGACGAGTGGTTAGAGTGAGGTAGCTATACACCTAAGAAAATGAAAGATGCAAGGTTAAATATTAGCTGAATGCACACAGGGCAGGATTACATTAATGTTGACGACGTAGATTGACTCGACGAACATCCGTTTATCATTTTCCATCTCTTAAATCTGATGATTATTTTCCAATATGTGATCAATATACGATACAAAATGAGGTATTCGTGCATATCGCCATTTAGTTTGTTATGGGTGCATTCATGTCTTCCGCGCGGTCGCATTGTACTTCTGAAACCCCAGCTTGCATGATCGAATTGTTTGTTTGGGATCCATCAATTTTTGACAGGCTTATCCCAAGGCTGTCACTGGCAGTCACTGTGACGACTTGGCGTCGCTAAGCTTAGGGCAGCGGGACATCTAAATCAGTTGTGTCATGCAGGATCCGCGAAATCCCTTTTTCTACGCAATGTACTTTGTTGCCCAGTAAAATCGTCTAAACAATGATCATTCAAATGGTCCATATAACGTGTATGCAAAGGCATTTGTGGCTGTAACAAAAATTTCAACACTAGCATGCAGGAGGTCACGTTTAGGACTGACTCAGAGCGGACGTAGCGAGCAAGACAATATAATATTATGGGCGAAAATAATCACCACCCTGGTCGCCGAGTTAATAGCGAGAACGGCTACGCATTAAATTATACCTATATTGCTTATCACTTAAAATGCGCTCTGCAACTTGCAATTTTTTGACCAAAGACGTTTTTTACAATCAGCATTTATGGCATTTCTAATATAAAATATCGATGCAAATTTACAGAGGTATCTACATATGCGACCACATGGCTATAAATGAATGGTGTTTGTTCATTTATTTCTCTACCTCTTATAGCTTTAATTGTGCATCATAATGGCATACCTAAGAACAAATTTACTCCGTGAGGCAATCGATCCATAGAATGTTACCTTCATGAATGCTGTTAATCTAGCAATAAATTTATACTGAAGCAACTGAGAGTATAATGGGCGATTACATTTTGTAACTCTTGATCATTAATATATAGCAAATGTTGGCAAACGCTCAGCACTATACGTTCGTAAGCAAGCCAATGTTTGCAAACGCTAAGTGCTATACGTTCGCTAGCAAACAAATGTTGGCAAACGCTCGCCGATTTGCAACCCTTAGCAAGTAAGTGTTGGCAAACGCTCAACGCTTTACATTCATTAGCAAACAAATGTTGTCAAACGACGAAGGCTTTACATTTGTTAACATGTGCATGTTGGCAAACGCTCAATACTTTACATTAACTAGCAAGTGTATGTTGTGCGCCATAACTGGCAGCACACTTTAAATAAAGGCAGGGTTGTCTTCTTATTTTTGGATTATTGTGTGTATATATGATCCGTAAATCTGGGCAGGTGCACCGTTTATGCTAGAAAACGCAAAATAATAGGAATTTTCTACAGTTTCTGACCTGAAAGCAGATATTTTTCAACCACCCCTCGGAGCCTAATTGCAATTGACTTAAAGCGATAACGTTGTTTTGCGCTAACCCTGACCGTCGACCGAAACCTCTACTGCATCAACAGAGAAGATATTTTGCTTGTCGGCCAGAAATCAACTGTCCATTTTCAACTCCGTAATAGAAGATTTATACGCCACGTTGTGGCATCTCAACATAGCTATTCGACCACGCACAAGAAGATAAAACAAAGTAGCTGAGACACGAGCAGGAAACAATTTTACGCAGTTATGCCTGCAGAACGCTAGATCAGTTAGAAATTAAGCCAACATTCTTAAAGATTATATTGTGGATCACTATTTAGACATCGTAGACATGGTTTCGACCCGGAGTCAAAGCAAATAATCTTTGTCCGAACGCCTTTGCTTTGCTGCACGATACACGATTAGCGAAGATGGGGTTGGTATACTCCACAGGACTAACATTCTTCAGGGACGTACAAATCATTGGAGTACACACACTGCGCCATTCGTTCAAATAGAAAACAAGTCAGATTGAATGTTGTTCACCGAATTCCACTAAACACAAACAACAAGCTCTCTCATTCTCTGTTTATGGGAGAGTTTGCAGGGTTCCTAGAAAAACAAATGTTGGCCCAGGGAACTCTGCTTATTGACATGAACGTAATTTGGACCTCGTTCTCACATGAACAGGGGAGTACATTTCCATCTTTCCTCACGTAGTTATTTATTACATGAGATGTGAACGACGTCGGTGAAGATCTAAGCTTGAAGTCGACAGAAAGGGTTATGCTAAACACTGTCGACGAGTTGATTCACTTCGTGCTGCAGCAAAATCTAAATGTATGCGGGCAGAGATATAGGAGAACGCCTAATGTTGTGACTCTGAGGTAAGTGAATTTAAACAAGCAACGAAAAGTGAAATACATAAATATATCACCAAGGCAGCTCCAACGTCGTATGATTCTATATTTTGAATTTACAAATGCAAGCTGTCATTTGGTCCATTTAAAATTGGCGATATGACTGTATGTACATCAGAAACAGTCAGAAACCTCGGTATTCTGCTTGACTCACAGTTTACGGAAAAAACCACATGCTATGAAATTAACCCAATCTCTCTTTCATCAGATTTGAAAATTAGGCAGCAAAAGAAAAATACCCAAACCATTTCACAACTGAAATCCTTGTCCATGCATTTTTATCATCTCGGCTTGATTATCACAATTCGCTGCCCATTCGTGCCTTATCGAAAAACTGCAACACCTACAAAATACGGCAACCCGCCTTGTTGCAAAAGGAAAGCACAGGAATAACATTGAACCCATCATGTTTAACCTTCTTTGGCTTTCTGCGGAAAAACGTGTTATATATAACATTCTTATACCCACCTTTAAGGCTCTAAATAGAACCGCGCCAAGCTACCAACAGGAAGTCACTGCTGAGTCTCCTGCAAAGGGTCTTTGATCCGTGGACAAGTATCCATAAATGTCTTCATACGGAGCAAACACGTTTGGTAATGCCGCACCAAGCTTGTGGAACGCACTTCATATGGCCCTCGGATGAATTCGCTTGATGCATTGAAATCCAATATCAAGACATTTCTTTTGAGTCAGTGCTATAACAGTTAAAAGCCTGCTTAAGCACCTAAGAGCAAGATTATTTACTGGAAACAGATTTAGAAGAAAATTAACTTTTTGCTTTCAAGATTGCATTTATGTAGGCACATTAATTTATGACCCAGGCTTTTGATAATGTCGTACGTCATATCCAGTTCGATACGGGCTATATACACTATGCACCGCCAAGCAAGCGGGGACAGTTTCGATTCATCTTCACGAGATTGCCAATACGTGCCTATGCACTATCTCTACTCGGCAAACGTGTAATAGGAGCATGATGGAAAGAAGAAGAATGATATGACAGATTGCCATATTTGTTAGAAGTATTCAACTGCAAAGGGTAGTTAGTTAAATCGTTACATATAACTGATGATATCTGACACGTCGGAGAAGGGCAGCAGTATATATATATATATTGATATAAATATATGCAAATGTCTATATATATGTCTATATATATATATATATACTAATCTATATATATATATAATATATATATATAAATATGGGTCATATATATAGATGTATATATAAATATGTACATATATTATATAATATATATATGTATATTATATACATATATAGATAATATTATAGATATATGTATAGATATAAAATCTATATTAAGTTAGTGGAGATATAATTGTAATGTTTAATTATAGTATTACATAATATAGATAGATAATAGGTAAATATATATGTACAACGTATCATATATAGATATAGATATATATACATATATATATATATAGATATATAGATATATATACATATAGTATAGATATATTAGATAAATATGATGTATATATGTATAGGAATATCAATATGTTTATATTAATGGATATATAGGTAATATTTATTATGTATGTACAAATATATATAAATATAGAAGATATAGACAATAGAGAGGGAGAGAGAGACAAGAGAGAGAGAGAGAGAGGATAGAGAGAGATAGAGATAGATATAGATAGAGTAGAGATAGGATAGAGATATATATATTAGAGAGAGAGAGAGAGTATATATATAAATATATATATATATATATATATATTAGATATTATATATATATATATCAATATATATATAATATATAGATTGTCCATATCTATATAATATGACTATATGGTATATATACTAGATATATGTATATAAACCTATATAGTAATGTACCTAGACATGTATAGAATATCTTATATCTAGATAGAATGCACATATACATATCTTAAACAAGTATACATTGTAAGTTGAAGAGGAAAATATAAGCAGGAGATTATAGAGTACATATAAATCTATAAATGATGTGGTAAATAAACGGTACAAAATAGAGATACCAACGCATAAGAAGGCATGTGTACGTAAGTTATATTATATATATAGAAAATGTAAAGGGAATACATATATAGACAGATATATTTATATCTTTTCATATCCCTATAACCGGTAAATTAGTTTATAGAATAGATATATAGTGTTAACATGTATACAAATATCTTTAAATATGGTAACCAGATATATGATATCTTTCTTAAATATATACATCTATATATAGGATAAATATTTATAGTTATATTTATATATATATATAGAAAGAGGATGAGTATATGTTATATATATATACCTATGTTCATATCTATAGATATGAATAGGTTTAAATAGAGATGGGAGATAGAGAGAGCAGAGAGATTGGTAGAGAGGGAGAGATGAGAGGGGGAAAAGAGGGAAAGAGAGATATATCGATTGAATGGATAATATTAGATATATATATATATAATATATATATTAGAGAGGGAAAGAGTTAAGGAGAGCATTAGAGAGCGATAAACATATATATCTATATATATATATATAATATATATATATAAAATATATATCTATCTATCTATATATGTATATATTATAAATATATATACTATGTAATATATAAATACTGTTATATATAAATATACATATTCATCAATATATGTACATACATATATATTAACATATAAATATATAAATATATATATATACTAGTACCGTATATAATACATATCTATATAAAATATAATTTAATTAATAGAGATATGTAACAGATATATATGCATACTTACAATAGATACATATAAATTATATAGTAAAGACTGATAAAGATACATATCACTACATACATCTATACTAATATATTGAGGTAGTTATATACTATATGTATATTACAGATAGATACGCATATAATACATTTATATGGTACGATATAGTACACAAATATTGTTTGGATGCTACATATAAATCTATATAAATATTATATATACACATATAACTTATATATACATATAATATATATAACATGATCCGTATATGAGCATTATATATACATGTATATTCATATATAACAATATTAATATTATATATACGGTGCCAACAAAAACAGTTAAATTATGTAATTATATATATTCACACCTGTTACCCCATATATATAACATGATATAAATATATATATGGCATATAATACATATATATATACAATAGATCTATATATATTACATAGTATAATAATATAAAGATCAGAGGGACATATATTTTACATGTCGGTATAGAGAGATACAGGGGGATGGAGATATATATCGTATATTAATATGAGCGAATATATAGATATATATGATTAATTATTTTATATAACTCATGAGTTATTTATATACATATATATATATATTAAATATATATAAATAAATATACATATATATACATATATATATATAAATATAATATATTATATAAACATATATGAGATATATTTATAATTATATCTATAATATATATGTACCATATATATACATATATATGAGATATATATATATATATACGTGATATATTATATAATATATATATATATCTTGTATATTTACCCGATACCGATATACTATATATAGTATATCTATATATATATATAGATCCCTCCCCCTATATATAAATATATATATGCATGTATTTATATGTAATATATATGTATAAATATATATATATTAATATAACATTTATATATATATACACCGTATTTATATATATATATATACATATATTATTATACATGTATATATATACACACGATATACACATATATATATATATATATTTATATATCTACATATATATATATATATATTTATGTATATATATAAATATATGTATTATTCTATATAGAAATAAATATACAATTGAATATACATATATATCTATGTATATATATATATAAATATATGTATGTAGATATATATATAAATTAATGCATATATATATATATTTATATATATATATATATATATATATATATATTTATTTATATATACGTATATTTATATATATATATATATTTATATATATATATATATATTTAAATGTATATATATATTAGATATATATACATATATATATCGGCATTCCTATGCGCGTGAGATGCAGGGCGCTTTGTAAATCTGAGACCTTTTGACAGCTTTCTTTCCATCCGAGATGCCTGCCGATGCTTTTGTGATATGACTGGCCTGTGCATTGTCTTATCAGCTACCAACGAGAGGTGACACTGACTCTGCAAACCGATGCAATGTAGGCTGGCTTCAAAACAATTTGAAGCGTAAGGCTGTTCACACTGATGTAATGCAGCCAGGCTTTAAAACAATGTGACGCTGATGAATGTGCAAATTCATACTGATGGTGGTGAAGGTTTATAGAAGTCGATACCTAACGCAGGTGGCGGGGCACACCCGGGTAAGTGAGGTTGTGTTTATAGCGAGGTACTCACCATACGCTCTTCGAGATCGTTTAAATCGCAAGGCGACGCAGGCTGATGTGGAAACCATGTTTATCATCAAACGATAGTGTGTTGTAAGCAACAATGAGTTATTGATTCACAATATTGTAGTCGCTATGCCCTTAAACAACGGAATTCTTGTATGCTTATTACTTCAATGCTGGTTATTGTTTTAATCTCTTCGTGCTATTATCACGATTATTTCTTGTTGTTAATGAGGCCATGGGTTCATTAAATATATCGTTTGGATGATGCCTTTTATGTTCTGTACGCAGTGATAATTGATAGCGATTATCATATTTAATAGAACCAATACTATCATATAGTTTCAAAATAGTTTGTTACAATTACTATCTTATAGTTTCAAAATAGTTTGTAGCAATTACTATCATATTGTTTCATAATAGTTTGTTACAATTACTATCATATTGTTTCAAAGTAGTTTGTAACAATTACCATCATATTGTTTCAAAAAAGTTTGCAACAATTACTATCATATCGTTTCAAGATAGTTTGTAACAATTAGTATCATATTGTTTTAAAATAGGTTGTTACAATTACTATCATATTGTTTCAAAATAGTTTGTAACAATTACTATCATATTGTTTCAAAATAGTTTGTAACAATTACTATCATATTGTTTCAAAATTGAGTAAATATATTGGGTTGCATGTTTCATGATTTGCAAAAACATTATTGAAAATGACGTCGCTGCTGATATCGAATGCGGTACGCAGCATTGCTCATTGTGCGGTCTTGCAAATCAATGGATATGGCAGATAATGCTCTGGATATAATGCTCTGTGTTTAGTTTTATTCGATTAGAATCTAGAAGCTTACAGATAGTATTACACTGAATCAAACTGGGCATTAATTGTTTACATGTAGCCAATAATAAAGTACTGTTCACATCAAACGTACGCACAGTGTAAATGGCATGCAAATTCGCTAACAACTTACTTTCACAGTACCGCAGTTATTCCACTTGGTAATGTGTCTGTTTCAGAATCGTTATGATGTGCTTCCATAGTCAGAGGTATATAAAATTTTCATCATAATCTGATAGCAGAATAAATATATCATAAATATATTATATAAATGGACCTCAACTGTACCTTAATTCGATGTTATTATTAAGATGTCCTGCTGCCTAAGTACCATGTACTGCATGCTAGTCGTATGTTGCCGTGTTGGTTGGGTGCAAATGATACACACCAAAGCTTTAAGTGTTGACATGCATGCGTAAATTTGATGTCTGCTGGTAAATTTGCTGGCTTAAGCAGGGAGTTAATATAATCAAGGGGTTGCGTCTGTGTATAATTACGATGTAGATCTTCCTGTGTTCCCTAGTAGGCCTGTTACTTTAGCAGGGTCGTGACGTAAAGCCTTTCGCGAGCAATAACGTACAATGAGATTGACCAGTGTCTTGTCATTTTAGAGCAATAATCTGGATATTCGATTAGATGACGCCTGCTGCCTGTTGAGATTATGTGTACATTAGGTATACAGGACTGTTCCAATCTGTTCATTCCCCATGAAGGAATGCTTAGATATCAGCAATTTCAATCCTGGTCACTCAATTCTAACAGGCTCTGCTGGGCATATAGGGATCTTACACATATGCTGCTCCTGTGAGGCCGCTTTTCATATTAGAATCGATACACTATTAGTAAACGTGATGTCGCGACACATGCTTTGGTGGTGTATACAAGATCACATGAACAATGAATGGTTGATAAATATAAATTTATAGGGCTCAAAATCATCCGGCAGTTCCGTAAGAATCCACAAATACTGACCATTGGTGCGCAATGCTTCAGAAAAAAAGTCATAACCCTGCCAGTCCTCATCGCCGGTGTACATTATTAACAGCAGTTTACATTTTCATTAATCAATACGAGTACTTGTCTATTACAGTTATGAGAATATAAGAGGCAAACGCGTTGAAAACTGGATGTCGATGTATATCCCATAACAATCGCCCCGCTTATAAAAGTCCTAATCATTCGGCTAGAATGATATAATTTGAACAGTGGTTGATAAAAGTGCGGGTTTTGTCTCACGTAGGGACAATATAACGATGCTTTGTTTTACTATTTACCTTATGTTAGTATCGCGTACCACATAATTAATTGAATGCAAATCTTTATAAGCTGGTATACAACTTGTGTGTCGCAGTGTGTTGTCACAGTAAGATGGTTATGGTCATTGCATCTACAGTCCTGCTCTTTCATCCTGATTATCAGCAACCGAACGAGTTGAATGGTTGGTTACTTAATTTATGGCGCCTGGCTTGACACGAAGGTGACGTTTTTGGTTGGGCACACACGCCATCTAACCTATTACTGCACCCCGGGGCACAACAGTGAGGTATGATATGATTCACTGTGTGTTCAGGTGCTGTGACCTCACACAAAAGACGTCATATATCATTGGTTTTTGTAACACCATCCTCGTATTAAGTTAATTGCGATTTCTGGTAGGAGCCAAGATAATTCTATCGACTCAGCAATCATAACTAGAAAGCTTTAATACGTTCAATAACATCTACAAACTCTCGCTTTATAGTAGTGTAAATAGATACAGGTTCTGTAATGATGCGAACTACTACCGAGCATTTACATCTGCGCTGTACTTTTGTCCTAAATGCTTGCTATTACCTTTCAAACTGTTCTCTTTTCCCTATCTGAACAAATATCGATCCATTTGTTGCTTCTTCTGTCTACGATCACTACGTGCATCAGTTGTTGTTATGGGATGACGTAACATAAAATGTTTTGCATGTCATCAACCTGAAACGACGATGTATTTTATTAACACAAATACAATGTTGTATTTGCATGGCACTGATAGACTCTTTAATTTTAGCAGTTAAACGTATTAACATCATAAACAAATATGTCCAGACCAACGCTATCACTTAAACATGAAGATGATTGCAAAATCGGTTATATTTGCTACTTATTAAATGGTGGTTGCATTACTTGCATAAGTACACATAAAATTTAATTGTCCCAAATTGCTAACTTAATCCACTTTGCACTGGATTTTAGTGATAAGTTAAGATTAATGTTTCGATTTAATTCAGGCTGGTCCATAGCATCAGGTTCAATTTATAATGACAGGACCCAAATACTTTAAGAACATAATTGTCAATTGGTGCCTCAAGAATCAGATGGTTGCTTATTATAACTCGATAATATATGATACAAACGTTTAGGAATTCGCGAAATGATGTTTTAGGGTACACCATAACTAACGGCTACAAGAGTTAACCAACGTCATTGCCCAGAAAAGTCTTCCAGTATTGCTTAGAATAATGTGTGCACTATGTTTTGTCACTTTACATATGTTAACAGCAGGCACATGAAACTCCTCATTTGTGACAAAATGATTGTGTTTCTGCATTATTAATTTTGACGCATTCGGTGACACACTGACCAACTACGATGTATCTATCAACATATCTCTTTTGCATATAACAGTATACTTATGAGAAAAGATATACTACACATGTATGGTAGTTAACCTTAGGATTTCGGGTTTGCTTACCATAAATTCAGCTGCAAACGAAACTACTATGCAAGTACAGTAAATTCCATTGATAGATTCACCAGTTTCGTGTAAAAGCCATACCTTTAAAATGGTCATCAAGGTTGTAAAAGACTAATATTGCAAAGGTGATATTCGTAATGGCTGAGTACATGGCTGGGTTAGATTGCATGCATATGAAATCCATAACCCCATCACAAAATCACGCCTAGTTTCATATGAACATAACAAAAGCACACATAGCAAGATTCTGCTGGAATATAGCTCGCATTTAGCATCAGAAATTTCATTAAATAACAATCGCCGTCATATGATCTTGGCTACTTACACTTTATGTCGAGCAATTATCGACATTTTGCTTTTATTCTACCGTTCCATGGCTTCTTGTAATACTTACCTTGAAATGAGTGCATCATTTTGTAAATGTCACATGTATCGCCCTTTATCCGACTCATGAGATGGATGGCTGACATGACCTCACACAACATACGTCATCTATCATAGGGTAACGGGAGGATGATTTGTGCCCACATCACATCCCTATTGGCGTGGTCGTGATTAACTGCAGGACCGCGTAAGATTTTATCAAACAAATGTTCTGTCGTTGCATCCATTCCTAAGTAAATACGATGGACGATTAGTGACCCAGGTGATATTCTATGGCAATATGCTTTATTTCATGGGGCTGCTGCAATTGCACTTTAGTTCCGTTTATGACGCGAGGTAGAAAACATTTTTTGTTAGAGATAACCATCGGGTTGCTATGGCACGTAGAGTTAATGGTTAAACAGCAATATTACGTGTCTACATGGTAGAGCTCTTCTGATGTAATTGAGCGTGTGCTGATAAATATCATCATGTCTGTAGAATTATACACCAACATAATGTTTATAGCGCTTGTCAGTGATAGTTTTCAAATCATTATATCAGGTGCTGCTATCTAATTAGTGTAGATAAAATAAAGTTACAGCGGCGGTTTATTTTGGTACTACCATGATGGCTCACACAATATGTATGTCACCATTGGGAAGTAGAATAATGGGAAATAAGAGGGGTGTGCCATTGGGAGCGGTGCCATTTAGTCATCCTTTACATATCCCATATGGGATGTTCCCACAGAAGTATTCAGTCAATATGAAATGTTGCATGGTCTATCTAGCTGTTGTCTGGGTCTATTTAGAAACCAGTAAGGGAGAATGACAGGATTGCATAACGTTGACCATCCGCTGTGAAGTCTTGCATTGTTTGCAGCTTTAAAAAACAAGGCAAATTGTACCCTAGTTTATTATATATTTCACTGGTCGTTCTTTGAGTGCGTAGTAGAAGTGAATATGGCTGTTTTTTATTGCACCGTTTCATGGTAAGAATGCTAGATTGTGTAAAATGTTGATGTACGATGCAAAGCAACTGATAGGATTAAGGTGTATTCACTGTTGATGCATTATGAATAACTCACAAGGAGGTTACATTTTATGCAATGTTGGTGTTCAATGAAAAAAGGAACTAAAGAGCTGACGCCAGTCTTGTGTTCAAGGAGCTTGTTTATAGGTTACGACCAATTAGAACAAAGCACAACTCCACATTGTCTCTTACTGTCTTGTGTTACAATTAGAGGTTAAGAGTATGAAATGTGCAATACATCCAATACACGAGCAGTAACCTTGAAGATCGTCAGCGATAATCCATAGCAGTCTGAGGTTAATCAGTCAAAAAAGCCAATGTAATATGATCTGCATAATGCAAACACATGTTGCCGTCGATTGGTATAAACCTGACTCTACAAATGCGTCAGAAATTTAGTATGTACGGTTCTCATTAACACTATAGGGTGCCGTTATATAGTTACCGCTTTTTGAAGTCCGAATGTAGCGTCTATAAGGACTTGGGGTGGTATTCACGTCGAAGCTAACTCAACACGATCAAGCTTTCCGAACATACTGCACATCGCTTTGTGGTGCCGCCATCCTTGTCATACTTGATCTTGTATTCTAACTTCTCAATGCTACAATCAGATGTTAACTGTCCAGTGTCGTTCGTATTGAAATGCCTGGGTTCCATACTTTTGTAGATTCCCGAAGAGTAGGAGTAAACAAAAAAGCATCATTATCCTCTCCCTGCTTCTAATTCATGACATACACCACATCTTCTTGCCGTTTCCTTCACGATAATTGCTTTTGCATTATCATGTATCAACGGAACATATCCAGGAACCCGTCGCTGATTTCCTACTTGTGACTGTTTAATGCAGAGATAGGGCGCAACATACTGTTTCTTTATCTACGCACTCTTTACTCTCACAGTTGTCTGATGAACTTTATTGTGCTTTATGAGAGCAATTTATACCTCACTCGTCGGGAGCTCTTAACCACATTAAATAATGTGGAACATTCTCAGGGACCATGGTTAATCTTTATCATATAGTGACATAAGTTTCTCATGTTCTGTATTAATATGTCCTTACAAGTATCAACAGTTATACAGAGGCATAATAACCAACAGTGAACACCTTGGGTAGATGGCAGTCTGACAGGAACGAGATGACCTCTTATTTCTTGCCCACAAAGTAAGTGGTGATATTGGAGGAACACCATCCAAATATCTCTTGGTGAATGATAGGCTCTTAATCCGCTTTCTTTATTGCAAGTGAGTAGAGCAGTTTTAGAATACATTTCTATACTGCTGGCCGTATCCCATTAATAAACGGGGTCGTTCAATGTTGTATTAGCAAATGTAGTGTATCTTATATCGATGATCTTGGAATGTATATAAAATAACGAATGAGATTCAGAACCATTCGCACGCACTGCAATTGCAGCAGCCAGAATTCGATGTGACTACATTTATCTGAGGATGCCATCACAGACTAGTGAATTCAAAGCTTTGGTCCATCAGTAATATGCTCAGGTACATTTTGACGACCGATAACCTCCAACAGGCTCTAACAATAGGTTGTGTATTTAACTCGTAGCTGCTAAGTATCGCAGTAGACGTAAATATCAATTAAGTCCATTAGATCCACAGGAATGTAATGGACAGCGCAACGCAACAGCATGATAAACGCATTGCCACGGCGCATTTAGCTTCCAAACATTATTCGTGTGTTCATAAATTTTACGCTTCAACAGCACAGTTTGTGATGGAAACTGTGCTGTAGGTGTTGCATAGTTACTTATGATGCAGTTCGTTATCCAAAGTGCTTATTACATTTGTTCATGCGATGGAATGAATGTTGCCAGTAAATAACGCGACATGGCTGCAGCTTCTATGGAACCAATCAATGTCATTTCAAAGTTTATCACTATGTTAAAATTTTCATTTTCAAGATGTGGCATATAGTATCATATCACATACTGACTAACGTAGGAACATTGCATCCCTTTAGCGCCAAACAACAACTGTAGAGTACGATGGCATCAATCGCATTGGATAATCATCATGTCAACATCTATGCGGTGTTTACACGAGAATAACTTGAGCATGCGACGCCATTTTTAATCCTCGTTGGCGTGAAGAATGTATATTCAGCACGTGTGCGCGACATAAACCCTTCAACAACAGAAAAATCACTAAAATTGAAGCAACGTGCGCCCTCGCAGTGGAATGCTTTATAATCCCTGTGATGTGTTTCTTTAGTCCTAATCAGCATGGAAACCGGCAGAGTTGTTGCGGGGTTTCTTCTTAGAGACAGCTCCTTTATTACAAAACTGCAGTTAATCAACTCCAAGCATTACCACGCCGACATTTCATTGCCGTTACACGAACACAGTGTGTTAATTAAGTCAAAAAGGGTGGATCATTGAAATAGATAGTTTGCCGATTCCTGACCGCTAAGCCTCAGGCATTATGTGTTGTTAGCTGAGACGAGTAACTGGGTGATTTGGTTGAGTACCGAGTGAAATTTGGTGTTAACCCCTTGTTGTTCTTACAAACGTAACCAATGATAGCCCTTATTGTGCGTTTGTGCACATGTGTGCGCGCGGTTGTGTGCAATCTACGCATTCCAAGTGTTCTCCCACGTGGCCCCTGACACTACAGAGGCCACGAAGCGGTCGATTAGTCTGCAATCGTTGCCGTCCATTTGAAATGTCTCATAGGTGAGGGTGAGTTGCCTGCCACGACACACATTTGCATCACCATATAAACTCTGCCTAAAGTATAAGAGCTAGAAGTATAATCACTGTTACCCAAATGAATTGTCTCCCAGAACGCTTCCGCAGCACAGTACATCCTCGTCATACATAGATGATCCTTCTCCAGACAATTGTTTCATGGTTGGCTCGGCATATCCAACATCGGTGGAGCACTTTATGACTATATCTCCAAATCGCAGTTACTTGATACGTGATGTCGTTTGAGAACCTCGTTGAATGCAATCTGGTTGGTAAACGGAATACACTATGCAATAACAATGATAAGAAAGGAAATACTAAACGCATGTGCTTGAAGGATGGAATTACCTGTGGAAACATACCGGCTAAATTGCTTGGAATCGATAATTTCCCTGCTATGGTACCATCATGCAAAACACACGGAGGGTAATATAGACGTAGAAAACTTATAAGGGGTCAGGTATTTGAGCATTATGTACAGCATCCCGCATTGAGTAACAACTCATGCTTTGAGTAAGATCAGATATTTAGCAGCGCAAAACTATTGAGGTAAAATAATAGCGCCAACCTGTTATATCGGGTTTATAGTGTAATTACGAAAATACCTCCAAAAATCAGAAATGTACTTTATCCCTTATATTGACCAACAGTCTACTTCATTTATTTTGATATGCAATGTACAAATACACAATTTTTGGCAGACAATTTACATGTTGCATTTACATTTATAAAACCGTACAATCTTGTCATTTCTTTGCTATGCAAAATCAGTGAAAACAATTTATCCATCCTGTGACTTGAAGCATAAACAGTGAACAAACTTTCATCCTCTAATGACAGCCCAACTTAACTACATCAAGGTCTGAATGACAGCAAAAAACTAAACCCCATTGTATCCGATGGACAGTCAAACACGTGGAACTCTTGCCGCCACCAGAGTCCAACGGCACAAACTACGACAGAGCAAGAATGACGCCGGAACCCAGACTAAATAGACATGTCAATATCAGTTGATCGTAGCAAACATCAACGTCTCAAGTGAAAGAATTGAAGTCGCACTCCGCATTTCTAACATTTTAACATTAGGGTTGACTCAATACATTTGCAGAAGATAAATGAATGAATTGAATTCATTCAAAAACAATATAACAGGGAAAATATATGGATTAAGTTTATAAGTATTGAATATGAGTATTGATGTGTGGAGGATCGCAAGACGCAAAATGTAACCCACTGATGGAGGGCCTTACTCTACAATCCAATATATCGTTGGCCGTAATTCAATAGTACCTATCACGAGGACAGACCTCATATTGCAGAATGACAGCAAAGCTTCAGTTGTGCCTTACGTGCACATACACTTATCTAATATCAAGATTCTTGAATGTCACCAAGCAATTAGAGCTTCTGTAGCCTGTGAGCATTCACGGTGCATTTTACTGATAGAAATATGGTGGACCTCAGGTAATATGGTGGAGCTCAGGCAGTATGGTCTCAAATCAGTTTTTAACTCACATAAAATCAAGCCTATCACGTTGGTTTGGTTGTTAAGCTGCATATGCATGTATCCAAGTCGTAGCATACGAGACTAATAAGGTGGACAGAGAGTGTTTTCTAGATTCCAGTCAAGATATATATTATATTTCTGACTTAGATTGACGTTGTTATCGCATCATCAAAATACCGGGACAGATAACATCAGACGGAAAATATGAAGTTGCCTCGTAGAATATGTGAACACGGAATTTTACAGGTGTTATTGCCATTTGACTATTTGTGTGGTAAATTGTAGGAATATTGATTTAATAGGAATGATTGTACGATATCATCCAGCCTCCAGAGATGCAAACACAACCGTGTTTCGGATGTAGCAAGGTGTATGCAGCGTTGTAGTGTTCAATGAGCTGAAAAGAGGTGGCAGTTAATGTACATAGTTCAATATTGTGGTATATGCCATGCACAGCATATTTGCAGCATACTTAGTGTCCTATAAATCTGACTCAACGGTAGGATTGAACGATTTTGACCAAACTGATAAAAGTATGTTTGAGGAAGTCAGGGTAATGAAGTAATTTGACTCTGCTGAATCATTTAACCTTTATGTAACAACGCAATCAGAAATGTTAATTACATGGCCAGCTAATGGGAAAGGGATGGAAGCGATGCATTGCGTTCTGCAGGTTGTTATATATATATATACGTCAGAGCGTATGTTTTAAGGCTTTGAATTTTTCATATTGAGTGATGATCACGTAGCTAGATAGACATGTATTCCTCACCTGCTTATTTGTTCGATAGGGCTATATCAATTAGATCCGAATTCTATCAAATGATTGGGACAAACTGTTTAGTTCAGCTCCTGGTCTGCTGCTTTACATACGCCCGTTATATGTCCGCTAGGTGTGGTATTGGGATTGAAGAATAGTTTAATTAGCGAAACAGGGTTGGTTCTACATTAACTTGTATAATAGAGTCTATAAAACTTCCATCACCCATTGTACCTTGTGGAACTTATTATGCAGCCAAAAACGTAACGAGCAACATGCGAGGCTAAAGGTGGTTCTGACGAACATCAAATCTTTCAGCACCAATTTCACACGCATAACAAGCATAACTTTGGTACAATACAGCAGCAAATGAAGCGTCTCATGTACAAAAAGGGTACGAAAAATTGTACAATGCATCGCATTGGTCAAGTGACCGTGGCAAGCGGGGGTCTCGTGAACGTATAATTAAGACGCTCATCTTTCGTGGTTTCCTTGGAGACTCGTTACATTAAAAGGGGCGTGATCACAATACTCGTCAAGGTCTGTAGAGGATAATCCAGCGTCAATGAGATGAATGAATAAATCATTATACGGCGCAACAATCCAGCGGTCCAACCTCTATGGTTCATGCACCAGCTTTCTCCAGAGGTCATATAGCCGTTTTCTTGGCATTCACTGCTAGTCTGTGTGGGCTGGCACATTGTGACGCACCGACGTCCACTTTTATTTGCTCTGCAGCGAACTAAATTTACTGGAATTTGATCACGCATATCCCATTATCCCTTGTCAGTTACAATTTAGTTTAATCAAAAGGTGCGGCAAAATAAGGATACATCTCGACTTGACGGAAGTTCCAAATGCAAACCGGCGACAATGGACTGGGAAATGGACTACAAATTCATGGATTGCTTCTGGAGAGCCATGGTGAGGTGGGGGTAGGGTTGCCAATCCAAACTCACAACATACTGGCATTGTGCAATGCAGCAACACTATAGGCCAATGTTTAATCGGGATAAAATGAATCACGCGTTCAGCCGTAGATGGCGCATCGGTAATTTTGTCAGATAAATGCCCTATAAACAATCAGAACTGTTTAAAACCCATAAATGGTATGATTAATACGATACAGTAGATAACATATAGAAGCAGCCAGCATAAAGGTCAGAGGAATTACCTAGGTATAGTCGATGAATAGATTGAAGTCGCTTGCTTCTCAAGCTGCTTGCTTCATTTTCAGATTTGCAGGGTGGGGGATGGGGCGAGGAGGTTCACAGAATATTGCGCAACAATATTCGTTCTCGAGGAGTCGCAATATGAAAGAATTTATGACATTTATCGTATCGGTCGATTGACAGGGTATGGTCTTATGTCACTTGTCTCTTTAATCCTCGGATAATCCTGTCTTTGCTATGTTTATGACCTGTCTGAGCTAAGTTCATAACCTGTCTGAGAAATGTTTATAACCTGCCCGAGCCAAGTTTATGACCATCTGCTATCATTGTCAACCCAATCATTCATATACATCGTGCGTCGCATTCCAACAACCCATTCCTAAAGAGTATGGCCACTGTTGTAATGTCAAACTAGGGCATCTCTCACTGTTCAATGCTAAGTGCCCTGGCAGTGACATATCCTGGACAGCAATATATCTATGTTTGTCTACACACTGATTATTTATTTCTCTTATGAGTGTTATTGGATTCGAAAACAGAGAAAGGCATCCATGACAAGTGAAAATAGACTTTGTCTAGTATAACAGGTGTATGTGGTATGACTTTCCCTATCACTGATACGTCGGGGTGATTACATGGATTTAACGGAGGTCAAACTCTTTCCAGACAATGACAGCAGCAGCTAGTCAGTCGGATGAAGAACAACAACAGCCTCTAAGTATCTGATTGGCTGTGTATATTTGTCTCAATTGCGATGCAAGCATATGAGAACGCTTCGTTTGTACATATTTTACAGGTGTGTGTTTTGTAGTGTGTATGATCTTATTGTGCGCAGTTGGTGTATAAGATTTTCCCAATAAGAGGGAACGAAAATACCATAGAAACAAATCCGCTTCATCCTACTGATATTTGTTCAAGCATACGAAAGCTTTCACAGACAAGACCTGGAGTATTAAATACCTAGCTTTTGTCCTATACAGTGAGGTTGGCTACGGATGTAGGCTGAATATGGACGTTTGCCGTGCAATGGTGAGAAGCAGCGTTAGAGTAGCATGAATATTTGTTGAGTATGTCCGTTAATTGAATCATTAGCATCATTTGTTAAAGGGTGATGTTGATGATGAGGATTTGTCTCCGGGATCAAACGATATCGAAATATGGAATAAGATGCACGGGCAATTCTTGACCTACTAATAAGGCTCTCCGTGGATCTCATGAATATTTGTGACATTTTGCATATACGCTATCACACAGCACAAGGTTTGCTGTGATGAAAATGCAGATCACGATAACTCAGCCTGATGATGGGGCGACAGGTTCACAGGCCGCAAGCGTTGATACAATGACATACAGGTAATCGGGTGCCACAGATGACGTGCGGTAGAGAGTACATAATCTGACTAACTGCTTATTGTCATACAAGCACCTTGAAATTTTTCAGTGTATGCGTGAACCAAGGTTGTGATCATTCTCCAATGCTGTGCTTTTAAGCTTATATTGCTATTCAGCGCCAATTGGATTGCCATGTTATGCAACGACTAGAACAAATTGCCACTATTTCATTGATTGAGATCAATGTCATCCATTGGGGCGAAATAAGCCTTTTCTGTGGCGATTAAATGTGGACCTCTCATTTGATCTTTTCGTATGCCTAGTAAAACTTTACCTTAAGCTAACATTGCAATGCAAACGCTGTCCAATTATCTTCGGTAACAGAGATAGAAGTGCAATAGTTTTGCTACTTAGGGTTGTTTGAATGTCTTCCTGGAGAAACCTTGCAAGACGTTCGGAAAAACTCAGTTGTTTTCTTCACTGATAATGTTCTTATCTAGGCTCAGTCATGGTGAGTAATATGTACCCTGTGTCTATCATATCATATATTGCATACATTGCTTCACCGCAAATAACAACATCTGTTTGGGTTCAGCTAATTTTCATTGTCACTTATTTATGATTAGAAATAGCCATTGACAATTAATCTGTCCCAGTTGTTAACACAAACTACAAAAAACTTGATCAATATTTAAAGTAGTCTATTGTGGACAATTTATTCATTGTCTCTAACTATAACAGGGATGATATCAACTACTATTGGTAATGTCAACCTATGGATTTTAGTTAGCGTTTTCTACATTACGTGGAACGTCGACAAAAATAAGAAATATGCTCTCGTTGAAGAACAAGCATGTAGACCTGCACTAGCCACTGGTGAGGATCCCATGCAAACGATACAATTAACAGACAATCAACTCCATACTGCCAGTAACCACGAGTACCATACGACAACACAACAACTTATTTAACACAGGTTATCTACCACGAGCGTAAAATCTACCTCGTGATAGCATACTTAAGTAATCGTCAACAAATGTATTTTACGTCACACGCAGTTTCAAACTATAAAGAATGTTGTCTAAATCTAAGTGAAATTCCAAATTTGTCATTCAAGGCATTGATATTTTTGTTACTAGTTTATTCTGGTATAAATAATGAACAGAATGCAATTTATGACACAGGTGGAATCAATTAATTCTCCTTCCGCAACCGCAAAGGCACAATGACACTCTCTAACAATCATTCTCAGTTTATTCAGCTTTCACCTTCCATAAACACTAACTCAATACACGACATACTGGTTTTCAAACAGCCTTTCGCTCGTCCATTCACGACTAACACATTATGTAGTTCACTCAATGTATGAAAGCACGAAATACACAAATTACCGTTTTCGAGACAGCCTTCATTTAATTATCCACGACTCACTCCTGTCACACTCAAATCACAATTCAACTGCACCCAACAATTACATTTTTTAGATCAGTCTGTGACACTCTCTAGAAACAGCATATCATGCCAGTTTACCTCATTTGCCGCTGTTTAAAGTAATAGGGAAAATTAAGATATGCCCGTGATTGGATGATTCACGCAGTTCACACTCTAGCTATATCCCAATGATTAGATGATTCACGCAGCACAAAGTCGTTATATCCCCATGATTGGATGATTTACGTAGCTCACACAGTCGTTATATCCCCATGATTGAATGATTTACGTAGCTCACACTTTCGTTATATCCCCACGCAGCTCACACTCGTTATATCCCCATGATTGGATGATTTACGTAGCTCACTCTCTCGTTATATCCCCACGCAGCTCACCCTCTCGTTATATCCCCATGATTGGATTATTCACGTAGCTCACACTCTCATAATATCACCGATATGGCAAGTTTCTCCCTAGCCAAGAGAACATTTAGGAATAAATACTAAGATTAGATAACTGCCGCACTGTAACGCCCTGTGGTATATAAGTAGGATTCCTTTATGATCATCCCATTGTGTTGTCAATGTATAAGCAATAAACATCGAATAATTAATAGGCCAAGTATAACATATGCGACACAGGAAGATCCTTTTTGGATGACATCACCAATTGTTGATAAGATTTCCAATTTTATAGAACAGACGTTTCTACGCAGTTGCGCTTTTGTTGCGACTTGCTTGCTAGTCAAGCAAATCTAAGGCGCAGTGAACATACAGGATAGGAACGACATCGGTGAGTAATGTTGTTCACATATGTTTCATGGCGAGTGTCTTCCCTGCGAGGTGGCGTAGATCATTGTGCAACCAATTTTAGTGAACAGCTTTTAGTGGTGATTAGTGCAGATGGTGGTACATACCACTAACATGAATATGGAGGTTGTCTCTACAGCAAAGTGACGTAGAAGGATGGGTGCACCACGGTTGTGGAGGTTGTCTTGGCAGTAAGGTGATCCATATGATTGGGCATAGCACGTTTACCGTGTGGTACTGTAGCTTGGTGAACTCCAGTGAGTGACTGTAATATAGACTGCACATAAAAGTACTGTGGCCTCTCATTACGTCGGTTGTGGCTGCTTAGGATTTACACCATAAGCGCGATGATTATCTGGACGAATCAATAAGACCAATAGTTTGGCGATACTTTTTGTAGTGACGAACTCTCTGTACACAGTACCAATCGATTACCTAAAATGTCAGTTGTACCCCCATCTACATTTCATAATCGTTCACCCATACTTAACATGTACCTTTTTTGGGCTCGTTAGGATGGGGGTATAACATTAAAATACATCTACTAAATATACGCCTTGTACTTTCAAACACACCAATCATCGATCAGAGGGTGCTGTACAGAGTCGCGCGTGGCATTGCAACCCTTGTAGTTTGTATATATGTTTATATATATATATATATATATATATATATATATATATATATATATATATATATATATATATATATATATATATATATATATATATATATATATATATATATATATATATATATATATATCGTCTGATAAAGTGATTCGTCTTGCAAGCATTCATATCAGCAAAAGCACCAAAGACCTATTCTAAAGGGGCTCATTCCTGAGAAAATTGATGTGTGCAGCAAGCTATTGGTCAAAACAAATCTTAAGGGTAGGCGCCATGTAGAAAATGTCGTAGGGCAAGGGTACTACAGCTGGTATGACAGTAGTGATAGCTTGTTATATTTCAATCATTTCATTTTACTTTGAACGACGCTTTTAAGTAAGCAAAATCGAGTGTCTCTCAGCGTAATTGAGGTGTGTCTATTCATGCATGGCAGATTTACCAATGATGCTACATTTATTAGTACAAACCATGATTACAACATAGTGACCTATAAATCTTATAAAAATCAGGAACCTTTGCTGCATGAGATTTGCACGCCTGTGTGATATGAGATTGGATGATTCGCCACTTCTGACATCTGCGGTGATGTATGCAAGCAGGCAAGCGTTTGTGTTGAGTGAGATATCATCTAGTCTCGTCAACGCATAATTAAGATGCATATCACCCAGGGTTTCCAGAAGGACTCATTACATTAGCAGGAGTGTGATCTCTAGACTCGTTAATGTGTGTGGGGCAACCAAGCGCCTATGAGATGGATAAATGAATCACCATGCAGGAGCAGCAGCCCAGCAGTTATGACATGATGAGGCTTATGGTTCAGATGAATGTTGCCTCCTGAGCTTTTAGAGTAATCTATTCGACATTCTACTGATGTGTACCATTTACCACGCTCAATATAAATATTTGTAGTCATTTTAAATTAAGTCACTCACATCAACCAGTCGCTATCATACATATAGGAACATATATGTGTTTACATTGGAACCGCATTGAAAACTGTGACGTTTATTTGATATGAGCTGATAGTTTCACACAAACGCATAATTCACGAGGAAGAGGGACATAGGTATAACCTGTGGCATGGAAACGCGATTTATTTACCTGTCACTCTTTGGTTTGAACATCTAAAGTATCATGTGTTATCTAGATATTAGTATGACGTTCAGGCTACTTTTGGAAGAAGTCATACTTGGTGCCAAGGTTCGCTTGTGAACGCATAGGTACTTGATGATGTTTTGTTGCCAAGAAGTTACGATGACATAATAATTTATTTCCTTTGGAGATAGTATGTTGACTAGAAACATGATGTGCAGAAACCCTATGAATATTGTGTATTTCAAATATACGTTGCTAATGGATGTTTATTCAATGTGGCCTTGTGTTGTACAGCTACATTTGTTAATGCGGTGCACTTCCGTACTATGTGCGTATAGGCAATATAGGGATTTAAGGCTCATGGATTAAATAATGAGGCTCCATTGAATACAAATGGGTATCTAACGACTGAGTTTCTAAGAATAAGTCAACATGACAGGCCCGATGATATTTTATATCAGCATAAAAAAACCATTTGCATAACCATAGGTAATAAATAGGCTCTGTTTGCATATTAAGGAACAATATGACGCAAATCAAGATTTTATGACTGAAACTCACGAACACATATATAAGAATAATTCATATTACAAACGAAGATATATATATATATATATATATATATATATATATATATATATATATATATATATATATATATATATATATATATGTATATATATATATGTAATAACATATATATATATATTAGGGAGATATATATATACATATATTTGCATATATATATATTTTTATATATGTATATATATTTATATATATATATATATAAATAAGATATATCTTTACATATATATATATATATATATATATATATAATGATATATATATATATATATATTCGTATATATATATATTCGCATATATATATGTATATATACTTATATATATATGCATATATATATATAGATATATAGATATGCATATATATATATATATAATATATATATATAAATATATGTATATATAGATATATATATAGAGAGGGATATATATATATATATATATATATATATATATATATATATATATCTCTATATATAGATATCTATATATATATATATATATATATATATATATATAGATATATATATCTATATATATATATATATATATATATCTATATATATACATACACATTTAATCGATGGTAACAGTTGTCTAGGTTTTATCGAAACGTTCTTTAGAAGTTACTTATAAGTTATGCATACGTTATGTGTGCGTCCAACTCGTTATGATACGTTGGCTGGATCGTCAAGGCGGCCATCAGCTAATGGCAATCTATAGTGGTCTGGTTTTACGGCTAGTTTATGATGTAGGAGGTTCAGTGGCGGCTGTCTTTAAAGGAAGGTGACGCATAGGTAGCTCACGCCACTCTAATTAATAAGGTCGTTACAGAGAGGTGTTTTCGGGGGATTTCGCACTTAACTCAAATAGCGATTGTTATTTCGAGGCGGTGCAGATGATAATACACAAGACGATTGTGGAGGTTGTCATAATACCTAGATGACGTAGATAGTTGTGCACATCACGCTTATCATGCGACACTGTAGCTTGCTCATCACCAACGAGTGACTGATATGATTTGCTGTGTATAAAGTTCATGTGACCTCACACATTCGGCGGCATGCATTATCGTGACTTTTGTGTCTGCTTTATCATAAGCGGATCACTTAGTCAATAAGTCAGTGGATTTATTTACCATTCGTTAGATAATGATTTATCTGTTGATTTATTCTCTGTACACAGTATGAATGGATAATGCCAGTGGTGGTTCTACTCCATCCACATTTCATAACTCTTTATCAGTACTTTACATATACCTATTTCGAGTTTTTATGGAGTGGCTTTTACTGTGCGCTCTATGTGCTTTAATCATTCACGTTCAATGTGTCCTTGCGCAGTGAGCCACAGAATGGCCTCTAGCTATTCACAGTGGGTATGGTGAGAGGTTAGTGCCTTTGTATGTGCACCCAAGCAAAGCATATGCGCCATCTACTTCAGTGGAACCGTAAATTTTCCGGAGTGAGGATTCATGGTACCCTTTCCGAATTGCAGTACCAGTAATTTGAATTTGTGAACGGTTCGCGAAGTGCGCAGTTGTTAACTTGCGTTAACAGTCTGACTAGCTGACGCCCCAAAATGCTTTGTAACGGGGGAAGATAGCCTAACTAGCAGCAAATAACGGCAAGACGATTTGAGACTGACATCTTACCATCGTCATTGTCCGTATTGTGGTATATGATTGACGTGTAAAGCACCATTTGACAACCAACTTGCAATTTCATCAGTACATTGACTTACTGCGACCAATTTCCAAATAACCATTGCAAGAAGTTAAATAAGACCCACAACATAGCTAGCCTGATGGAAATAGTATTATTATGAAGGACTCCGCAGATATATGTAAACTCGTACAACAGCTAGGCAAAATATTTACAGAAATCATTTGCTTGTCATCTTTAGCATGTGTTCATCTTGTATGGCGTGCAAAAACGTAGTATGTTGGAGCTGTAAATTCATTCGCTTATGTGTTACGTCGATCCAAGGTGTTATAATAGTCAGTGAGAATATATGCAAATGAGCTTCAACATTTTTCATATCCTCACCCGCGCGAATAGCTAGTCATTATCATTGCTTAAAGATGCCAAATATAATTACCTGAAGGAGTCCGAGTAATTTGTCTGCAAGGATGCACATCACTAACACCGTATTGCGATCTTACAGCTATGCTTAAGGGGCTCACTACTGTTTCGCAAAGCGTCTTAACATCAACGCGTATTTTGTACTGCAGCCTAAACTACAGTCCCATGTGCTTTGCCATTATGGAGAAGGATGTGCCGGATATGCTCACTACACGAGCCAATTACAACGTGTCTTAAGATATCACCACCTTATTGAGTGACATTAAACCGTGACGCTTTATTTCATTTTGTGTAGTTAAGGGAAACGAGTATCAGTGTTGCCATTGAACAATGCACTGTTGTTTCCAGACCAGATGTATAGGACAATTGTGTAGGCGCCATGGTAATACAACAGATATCAGTGTTGTCATTGAACCATGTACTGTTGTTTCCAGACCAGATATATAGGTTGATTGTGTAGGCGCCATGGTAATACAACAGATATCAGTGTTGGCATTGAACCATGTACTGTTGTTTCCAGACCAGATGTATAGGTTGATTGTGTAGGCGCCATGGTAATACAACAGATATCAGTGTTGTCATTGAACCATGTACTGTTGTTTCCAGACCAGATGTATAGGTTTGATAAGACTCTTGAGAACACCGTTACGAGTGTCCGATTTCTTGACTGAAATTGACCCACCAGCTGGTTCAGTTGAAAATTGTTTTTGACCTCCTCATCATGATGACAGCCAGCTGCTTGAGTATGAAATGCAGGATTGCCATCACTCGTAACATGTGTTTAACAATCAAACGCAGGAAGCTATTCCTTACTCAAGCAGTGGTCATTAAATAAGCAACCTTCAACAGCTCATATAAGTGAAAAACTGTTCAGAATGAACAGTTAGAGTAGGCGTCCTATTCATCTCACAGTGCACTGCCCATGCTTCTGCGCATTACACTTTACATGCGGCATATGAACACCGAATCACATGATTGCAGTAGTGGTGATCGTAATACATGATATCATACATTTTACAAAATGATCAAACATGTCATTGGTACCCACCCCAACATCTCCTTCCTGTGGTATTGATGGATGTACATAAATGTTTGAAGGAATCGGTTTAAAAATTGTCGTTTGATGGAAGTCGAGAACGACATTTACAGAAGAATGTATAAGTTCAGCTTAAAATAGAGAAATGCTACGCCATCGAAAGACCAACGAGGACCGCAAGCGTGAACAAAACGTGGATAATGTGATAATGAATATGCCGGGGCTTAAAGATCAAATAGTCATGTTGTCATCATGAGCGGGTTGGCGCCTGTCTGCTAACACCCCTGGTGTGATCTATCAGTCTGTACCAGCCGCAATCAACATTGAATGTGTCTCATTATTACATATGGATCTCAGCATTTTGATACGAGACTAAACAGCTTGATGTCCCTAACGTTATTCATTTAGTTCCGTGGTGTTTAATTCACGACGTTGACGATAATACATAAAACTAATAGTAATTGTTATGAGAACGTGTTTGTCTTAGGTTGGCTGAGTATTTGACGTTTTGGTGGAATGCTTAAAACATGTATTTAATTAAACAGAACAATATCAACGTGTTACGCAAATATATCTAATATTGACTAAACGCTCAGGCCGAAGCATTAAGTCGACAAAACAGGATGGCAATATTGTCGTGAATAATACAGTGGCAAGATAAGCACTCGCCCATTGCCTGACACCATAAACACACGTGGCGCCACAGTAATGCTATCACAATATAACGATGTTGTGTGGGGCTGCATGTGATTCCGAATCCTGATACAATATACCTAGCATCATTGTAGTCTGAACCGGGTCCCGGTTCTAATGCAGGTCTTTAATGTGTCACTTATTCTTTCCGATCCAGACCATACTAGCTTGAATTGTCAAATATCAATTCTTTAGCTAAGTATCTGTTCAAGAAGATACTGATGCTAAGTTATTGATCGCTAGAAACGAAGTTTTATTAGAACCTAATTAAACTTAGCTGCCAATTTTCGATTGATTAAACTGGAGATTTATTAAAGGCATACCCAGAAAGCAATTTTTTAACTATATAAGCAGTTAGTTATTGAAAACATTATCAAGATAGATTGAAATCTGTGTCCAAAGTTGATGAAAGCCTCTAAATTGAGTTCAGATGGCTGTGCTTATAGAGTATATGTCAAACCACACACCTCGAAGGCTTGTAGTGTCATGACTCTTCTGAAATATACCCATCAAGTCGGTTTGCCAAGGCCAGATTTTCGCTTAATAACGCACAGCTCATTTCGATACCACCAGCTCAACTCCACACCTATAAGGGTAGATTTGTTATGTACATGTGATTTTTTAAATCAACACCCGCTTTTAATAGGACATCAATTAATATAGTCCTCACAATTCGTTTGGGTTATCTAATTGAGCCATCTCACGAATGAATGCTTGCCTCCATCTCATCATGTACTGCGGGAGTTTATCAACCACTAAGTCAGTCACTTAATGATTTGTTTCTGATTAATTGTAGTTTATGTCAGGACTATTTAACGGTTCTTTGCCTTCTGA
The DNA here is from genome assembly GCA_034190875.2 of Urechis unicinctus. NCBI lineage: Eukaryota > Metazoa > Annelida > Polychaeta > Xenopneusta > Urechidae > Urechis > Urechis unicinctus. Next base: position 58,443,045 of record CM067347.1, on the reverse strand, counting down.
CTGCCTAAGCCACCATTGATTTCCCGTAATCATTCTTATGAGCACCATATAGCATGTTTTTATAGTCTTACTGAACAGAAACTTCAGTCGCCCATACCATAATCCATTGGCATGCGAACGGCATTGAGTCGGGAAGGCTACATTGTGTGTGGTATGTTGTGTTGGTTGCTGCAGATGGTATGTGAGCACCATGCAATAAGTATGCTGATCAGCCGCAAACGACCGTTCAACTTTGTATTACTTTCTGTAGGCCATACTCATCTTCTCATGACGCCCAACGGGAAATATAGGAAATGAGCATTTCATCATGCATTTGCGGGACCTGTTAATAAGCCTCCTGAGACGCAATACACACTCACTACATCCGTCTGCACGCATTTGCCTCCTATCTGGGGCATTAAAGTAGACATCACTGCTGCTGACCATTAGAATGTGACCATTGTGATTTTGAATCACTTATTCCATATTATAGTGTTTAAGTCACGACGAAGCATCATTTGTCATCTGTGCAACTCTGCACCCACTATTCAATTGCACGTCATGGTATTAGATGAGCTTATATGTCATCAGCCGCGTAAGCGGACTTTTCTCCTTAATAGAAATGAGCAGCTGCTATGAATGCCCTTCTCAGGTACGTCTACGCATGGTAGCTGTTAAATTAATTCCTAGTCGTCCATTAAGTGATGTTACCACAAAGTGATACCTCAGCCATACACTAAGGTAGCTTACAAAACAGCGACCAATTTTCGTTCTTTGTGTTCTTTTAATATCACAGTCTGTTTTTAACAACCGACAGCGTAATTTTCCTCATAGACAACTTTACCATTATTTCCATGGCAACAAACCAAGTCAGCATCACAATGCACCATGTCGTACGCTAAAGCCTTTGAGGTTATTCAGCATCATTAGTATGTCTTGAATTGAGATTACCGAAACAAGTAGTGTCGTAATAGGTCTTACTGAGATTGTGTTATTGTGACATTATCCAATTCGTCGTCTTTCATTTGGCGGACATAATGTAACACTTTAATGTACATTGAAAAGCAATGTCTCTCATGTTCAACATAGGAAATGAGATAAAACTGCTATGATACTTAGTGATAACCTGGTTTACTACTTGACTGAATAACTTATACGTAGAGCATAACTTTGGCATGGACCTAGCGACACTTAATCTATTATAATTGGCAATTATAGGTACTCAGCGACTTATGTACACAACATGTGATGCAATGTGTTCGCGGGGAGTGCCTAGTCGTCAACAACAACAGCGCCTCGGCAACAGGTAATGCTCACGACGTGTTGCTAGATTGATTGCAAGGTTGTATCGATGTCATTTACAGTGGTGGACAGCATGGCTGTTTACATTGCACCAATTATGGTGTTGAGTTTGTTCTCTATGTCTTGACAAGGACAAAATCTACCGCGAAAGTGTAGAATGTGGTCTTTGCTTAACTTTTGTAACATTGCACCGGGCAATGTTATCTCACAATTTGTACTTATGGGATCAGTCTACAGTCAAGGTACTAGTTTTTTCTTGCATAAATAAGATTGATCAAAACTTACAATAATATTCGTTGTTTGACTGGCTAACAATAGGCCTTTTTGATCTGTTGCCTGGGATAGAATAAAATAACTATTAATGGGTTAGAATGAGGCCTGTAGCATTCTCGTGATTTCTTTTAGGATTAGCTTTGTGCCGGCTAGTTATTTGTAAAATTGCAGCGCTGTGCTCGCTTCCGAATAATTGAGCCGGCAAGCAATTTTCGGTAGGCAATTGCATTTATTCATCCCGAGTGTTCCACAACAATTGACCAGTAACTGGAATTCTGATTGCACGCAACGCTATATTCTATGTGCCCTTAAAATCCACGGCTAGAAAAGATTCATCTCCGCTGTACAGTTAGGTTTTTACGTGTGATTGCCAATTAATCATAATAACATGTCAATTAGTCGAATATTTGCCATTGGCTGCAAGATTTGATACAAGTCATACAAGAGCACTAAATTTATCATTGTAATGAGCACCGATGGCGTAGAATCAACACAGGAAGCAAAACCACGACTAGGAAACTGTTGTCGCGCAGTTCCTTCACCACATATCATTTCCACAGAGCGGTATCTTATATACAGCGCGCTAATAGTTTTGCGTGGATGTTTGCATATGTTATCAAAATACACAAACTAGGTCCTCTCCTTAACGTTATTTGGTGTTCTACGGATGCTAGATATGTTGAACAGATAAGGCGTCCAGATAAATCTTGCTTTTGTCAGTCTTTGATGGAATGTTGATCATACAATGTTGTCGTGAAGCTTGTGTACAAATACGTGACAATCAACACCCAGGGGATGTTTGATGGGAAGCCAAGTCTGTATTGTGGCTGTACAGCGTCACATATTCTCGGCCTAACGGTTTAAATTAATAGGATCACTGTATCTCAGCTTACTTTATGATCACATTCTCGGCTATTGGTGATACCACCGACATTGAATGCATTGATCTAATACATGGCGGTAGTTATTCAATGACATTGATTGTACTCAATTGGTGTCATATCGCCATCCTCAAAAATCACTCGACAATCTGAAACAGACAACGATGAAAACGTAATCAGCCTCCACTTCTTAGTATCCCACCATGCAATGTATGATGCATTTTTTTTGTCGCAATCGTCGATATATACTGGGGCAGCAGCCTTGCCATTATGGGCAAATCTATATTGATGAGAGCTCAAGCTATGACTTTAGATGCCGGAGTAATCCCGTTCCTACTGCATGGGATTACTGTCCCAGTCATGAATATTAAGTGGGAATAAGCGTGTAACGTGGTATATCCATAATATGACTAAAGCGGGGTTGGATATGAGTCAAGTCAGGTGGTGACATAAAAATCTCTAGCTTGTGGTATATCATAAAAGAGCTTAGACAAAGGGCATGTGTTCCGGGAGCTTGTTAATAGATGTAGTCCAATTAAAACTGCACATAACTCGAAATTGCCTTTCATTGAAATTCATGATATATAAGACATTCAATGCAACCAGGATACATGTATTTGATTAACAATAGCTGTTGATTTACATAGTGCCATGAATTATACACCGATGGGCAGGTCATGGGCAAGAGACAAATGAAAACTACTAACAACTGTATTTGTACTATACCAAAGTAGCCGTTTGAATCCAATTCATCTACAGCTTAGCGTAAAACCTTTTTATAATTTTACAAATGTTCCCAACAGCGTCTGGGTGGTACCATGATACCGAAATTATTGTAAATATTGCACAAAAGAAACATTATAATGCTTATACCAAGTGGCTGCAAAATGTAAGGGTTGATTTTAGCTGGTCGTAAGACGGCCTACACATGACTTAAGTCGTGATGAAATGCAAAGGGTGCGATTTCGATGCATTTGGATTTAACTGACAGTGCTTGGCAGAGGGTAACACCGGGTTAAACGTATTGTACATGGGACTTATGGGTTAACTGACATGGGAAAATATCTGTAAGGTAAGGTAAGGTAAGTATAGGGTTTAATGGCACACCAACACTCATGTGTTATATGGTGCCAAGAAAGGTTAATATTTAAGATTGACCTGATTAAGCAGCCACCTTCTATGATAAATGAAAATTTGAAATGGAAATAATCATCCTAGGGCAAGTCACCACCAACCGATTTCCTCCTAATACGCAATGCAAACACATATGCACATATATTAGTCTTTGCTAGAATAACATCAATGTCTGAGGATGAGCAATCATGTAGAGCAACAATGCCTGAGGCTGAGTAATCAGGAAGAGCAGCAATGACTGAGACTCAGCATTCATGAAGAGCATCAATGTCCAAAACTGAGCAATCATGACTAGCAACAATGTCTAACGCTGAACAATTAAGTAGACTAATTTAAGATGCTAGATTTGTATAACGACATTTCAATACTAGTGCGGTTAACTCTCGGTAAAATAAGTATGAGTTGCGATTGTATACGAATGAGATTATGTCTATTGGGCATTATCAGGCGTACAATTTCAACGTTTATTACAACAAACAAAAACACATCACATTTTGTAGATGATTCTGCATTCCATAGAAGGGAACTTTCTGTTTGAATTTTGGGTGAAAATGATGAAGCATTTCGGACTTGCTTGCTGAATATCATTACAATCATGTGTCAGCAAGCTCATTACATCAGATGATTTCCTTAGGGTGTGATTTATGACGTTGCTCTATTTAAATTAATTGATACTGCTTTATTAATATTATGGCAGAATGAGCAAATTCTGTACTTAATTTTTCCTTTCGAAATATATATATATATATATATATATATATATATATATATATATATATCTATATATATATATATATATATATATATATATATATATATAAAAATACTTAATTGTTCCTTTCGAAATATATATATATATATATATATACATATATATATATATATATATTCATAAATATATATAAATATATATATTCATTTGTATACATATATATATATATAAAATATAATATATATATATATATATATATTTATATACAGCGTCGTCAGGAATGAACAGAGCACTATTATCATTTGATTAAACGCCGAGATCAACGGTGCAACGGCAGGCACCCTATTGAGATTAGTCTACACAAATTACCCTTGGGCCATATGATATCATTCCTGAATACTGTATACTGACGTAACAATTGTCACCGGATCTAAATCCCTTACATAACATCATTGACACTAACACATGTTAAAAAGCTGATAATGATGAACTCTGAAGGGTCCGATTGTATACTACCTGTATTTCATGGCTATTCGATTTCTTCAATCGATGCGCATCTTCCTATTTCTCTGTAAATAATGAAAGTCTCGCGGTTTGGGTCTTTTACCTGAGTTAACTCAGTTATCCTAACCACTTTTTGGGACCATGGGGAATTATCGCTATATTTCATAGTGTGGAGGGGAGAGGCAGATAACGGCGTATAAAGAAACGATTTGGTTTCCTTAAATAGATATGTCAACCAATATTTATGCCTTGGGAGGCACAATACACAAAGTCAGCATAGCCAATGCCCCCATAATTTGCGGCTATACAACGAAAATTGTTTCTCCCGTATGAACCCGTTATAAAATGCAAAATGCCACCCCCCTTCTCATTTGCTCTCATCCACGCATAATATGTATGATAGTTCATTTTACGAATTGATGAACTTGGTGACGAGCTAAAACTGAATTACGAAACGATCATCATATTCAAAATAAGTATACAACCGCTATGACAAAACCTTCCAAGAAAACTGGCTGAATCGTTATGATGACAATAAATACCGATTGCACATCCGATGGAACTTAATTGCATTCCGAACCGGAAATGATGTCATCAACACACCAAATATTTTAAGATTCGATTCGTGTTATCCATAACAACTGGCCCATTTTTTATTGGGAATAAACCTCGTGGTATATCTTATAAACTTTGATGCGTTCGAAACTATAAATGACGTCATCAACATCAATGAAATGTACCTGCGGACAGGTACCAGGCATTTATCTTGCAGCTCTTCAGTAGAAATACAAATACACTGCGATGGCGTAGATTTGTGATGATGCTGTTACTTCAAGGCACCTTTCCATGGACCCCTCTCCCTTATACAGTAACTGCGCAACCATCGCATCCGTATTTTTAACACTTATCCAAAAGAGTCAAATAACAACTGCCAAACAGGGAACGTGTTAATATCAATGTTATAGCACGTTGCTTGGGCTCCCTGTGCTCCTTTCTCTTGACAAGAATCACTTGCCCTGTAACATCCGGGCACTGGTATATTCGAAGCAACAAATAACAACGAATCACAACGAAATAGCGACTTCACAATAAATCAGTGGAATATAAATCTAAGTATAATATATAACATCTCTCCGAATATGCTGGCGTCTAAAGCATGATAGCATTTCAACATGTCTTGCCCTAAATAGCGTCCACATGGCTATGTTCTAGTTGACATACGTTCTACCATGGAACTTCTCTTCAGGAGATAAAATCTTTTCAGCAGAATACATCGGAAAAGCGGTGATTGGCACCCAGACTGCCATAAGAACTCCCTTGTCACTCCAGAATGTCTGCTAGGTAAAGGTTAACTCCACATACTGGATGAGTGACCCATAAGCGGTGTCAGGAGTGCTCAATTCACCACTAACACGATCATCTTATAACCATGTGTCTCAGCATAATGCAAGTATGATTGGTGTCTCAATGGTGGAATGGTAAATGATTACGTGGGGTGATAGTCGGATAATTAAACACAGTATCTACAGTGGTGAAGATGTTCAAGGAAGATTATTTTATCGAAACAACAACTGCTTCAGTTTTAAATGCAGGATTGCCATTACTTATAACATAATGCATCCAAACGCTGGAAACTATTTCTCATTCATATTTAACTTCAAGCACGAAAATTCTTTATCCACAGAACTATTTCTTTGTGTAGCTTATAACAGAGAAATGCATTGCCAATGAAAGACCAAACGAATACAGTAAGCGCTAAAAAAATGTGGGTAATGAGTATGCAGGGGCTTAAAGATCACATAGTCTTCTTGATATCACGAGCGGGTTGTCGCATATCTACTAACACCACCAACATTGAATGTGTCTCCTTGTAACATATGGATCTCAGCATTTTGATGTGAGACTAAGCAGCTTGATGTCCCTAACGTTATACATTAAGTTCCATGCTTTTATATTCACTACCACGATGTTATTAAATAACGCTTATTGTAATTATTATGAGAACGTGTTTGTCTACGACTAAGCTTGGTTAAATAATTGACGTTGTGGCGGAATGCTAAAAACGTGTATTCAGATAAACAGAACAATATCTGTCGGGTGTTTAGCATTTGTATTCAGTATTGACCAGACGCTCAGGCCGAAGCATTACGTCGACAAGAACTGAATGGCAGTATTGTCCGGAATAGAACAATGGTAAAACGCTCGTGCATTGCATGACACCATAACCACACGTGGCGCCACCTCATTTTATTTATCACAATATAACGATGTTGTGTGGGGTTGCCTATCGAGACCATATGAATTTGAATTGTTGTAGCCTACAATATAGCAATGCTTCAGATACGCGCTCGGTATGTCTTCCAGAAGATACTGATGCTAAGATATAGATCATTAGGAAAGAAGTTTTATTAGAACCTTATTTAACCTGGCTATCGATTGATCAAACTGGCTATCAATAGGAGATTTATTTAAGGCATATCCAGAAAATAATATGTTAAGTATGTAGGCAGTAAGTTTTGGGGAAATTTTATCAAGATAAATTAAAACTTATGTGTCCTAAGTTAATTAAAGCCTCTAAAATGAGATCGGATGGCTGCGTCTTTAGAATATATGTCAAAACATACACAAAGTCTTTATGTACCATCAAGTCGGTTTGCCTAGACCAGGTTTCCACTGAATTCTGCACAGCTCATTAAGTTCCAACAAACTCAACTCAACAAATATAAGGGTAAAAAGAGATAACTGAATGCTTTATATAACATAGATTTGTTATGTATATGTGATTGGAATCCTTATGATTGCACCTTTCTAGCCTTCGCAGTTTTTTTAATAATTTCCATTGGTTTCTCGTACATAAGCATACAACACTCAATCAACGAACTTGATGTCATCCTAAAAACTGTTCTGAAGGCAGTTTAATTGCAATCATTATAATGATATGCAAGATAAGTCACAACGAGTTTCTCTCTTAATATGGTGCGATTGTTGTCTTCACCAAAGGTGCTTATACCGTGTTGGTTTAATCTGCATGATCGAATATACACCAAGTACTATTGTCATTATCAACGAACAAAACTGACAACTCGGACACGTCAAATTAAAGGGTAGGTACACAATGAACCATTGGTGTAATACGGATCACTTAGATATCTCCTTCTCTAACAAAAAACAAAGAGTTGACGGATTGTGTCTAGACAAGTTAATCTAAGTCGGCATTCTTGTCATTAACCTTCCATCTGTATTCATGAGAGCCTTACAACATAGCCATGGATTGTTCGTGCGTTTCCAGTTACTTCCTGCCTATAAAGTTTTATCGCACCCATTCCATCAAGGTTAACCAGCCATATAATTTGTATTTTATTGGTCCGCACCTGTTGAGTAATCAACATGAATAATGTAATTTATTGGTGCAATATGTATACAATGCAGAACAATATTGGTGCAATTCAGAATATGAGGCAGCATCAACAAGTCACTATAATTGGGTACTAGTATTAGATTTACAGCATCTGCGAGTAATATATTGCTCAATGAGGCATTGTGAATGTTGTCTTTGTTTGACTTTTGTAACATTGTACCAGCAAATGTTATCGCACAATTCGTACTTTTGGGTCGGTCAACTGTCCCGGTGCCAGTTTTGATTACTCTTGCACCGTTGTTTTCTTGATATTAGTCGGAACGCATAAATAAGATTGATCAAAACTAACCATAGTATTCGTTGTTTGTCAGACTTACAATAGACCGTTTTGCTTTAGTGCCTTGGGTATAATAAAATAAGCATTTCTAGGAAAGAATGAGGTCTGTAGCAATTTAGTGATATCTTCCAAGAATAGCTTTGTGCCAACTAGTAATTTATAAAATTGCAGCGCTGTGGTCGTTTCTGAATAATTGAGCCAGCAAGCAATTTCCGCAGGCAATTTTTATTTTATTTATCCCAAATTCTGATTGCACACCGTTTACCTGCAACGCTATATTCTATGAACCTTTATAATCCAAGGCTAGGAAAGATTCATCTCCGCTGTACAGTTAAGTTTAAACATGTGAGTGCCAATTAATCTTAATAAACATGTCTTGGTTCACATTTGGTCGATTATTTGCCATTGGCTGAAAACACAAGTCATACAAGTGCACTTAATGCATCATTGTTAATGAGCGCGTATGACGTAGAATCCCCGCAAGAAGCAAAAACACGACTAGGAAACTGTAGTCGCACAGTTACCTGGCCACCTATCATTTCCGCAGAGTGTTATCTAATATACAGCGTCCTAATAATTATATGTGGGGGTTTTAATATGCTATCAAAAGGACACAAACTAGGTCTTCTCCATAACGTGATTAGGTTTTCTACGGATGCTACATATGTTGAACAGATTAGGCGTCCAGATAAATCATGCTTTTGTCAGTCTTTGATGGAATGTGCAGCATACATTGTTGTCGTGAAGCTTGTGTACAAATACGTGACTATCAACACCCAGGGGATGTTTGATGGGAAGCCAAGACTGTATTGTGGCTGTACAGCGTCAAATATTCTCGGCCTAACGGTTTAAATCAATCAGATTACTGTATCTCAGCTTACTTCATGATCATATATATATATATGTATATATATATATATATATACCACCGATATATATATATATATATATATATATATATATATATATGGATATATATACATATATATATTATATATATATATATATACAGCCGTTATATATATATATATATGTGCCGGTATAATATATATATATATATATATATATATATATATATATATATATATATATATAATAACTATATATATCAATGAGAGCTTAAGATATGACTTTAGATGCAGGATTAATCCCGTTCCTACTGCATCGAATTAATGTCCCAGTCATGAATTTACGTGGGGATAAGAGTGTAACGTGATATATCCATAATATCACTAAAGTGGGGTTGGACATGACTCATGGCAGGTAGTGACATAAGAAATCCTAGCCTGTGATATCTAATAAAAGAGCTGACATAAAGACCTTATGTTCAGCGAGCTTGTTAATAGATGTAGTCCAACTAAAACTGCGTATAATTCGACAATGCCTTTCAGTGAAGTTTATGATAAGAAATATATCAGACATTCAATGCAACCAGGATTAACGTATTTGATTAACAATAGCTGCTGATTTACATAATGCCGTGAATTATACGGCAATGGGCAGGTCATGGGCAAGAGATAGATGAAAACTACTGTTTTTTTGAACTAAACCAATGTAGACATTTGAATCCAATTCAACTACAGCTTAGCGAAAAAACCTTTTTATGATTTTACAGATGTTCCCAATAGCATCTGGGTGGTATCGTGATACCGAAATTATTGTAAATAATTGCACAAAAGGAACATTGTAATGCTTATACCAAGTGGCTGCAAAACCATTGTTCAAATGTAAGGGTCGATATTAACGGGTCGTAGGGCGGTCTATACATGCCTTACTTCGTGATGGAATGCAATGGGTGTAATTTCTATGCATTTGGAATGAACTGTCGGGGCCTGGCAGAGGGGAACACAGGGTACAACTGATTATGCACGGGGTTAATTGACACAGAAATCGTTTGTACGCACCGCACACATATATGAGTAGACTTTGCTAGATAAACATCATTGACTGAAACTGAGCAAATCACGAAGAGCAACAATGTCTCAAGCTCAGCAATCAGGAACAGCAACAATGTCTGAAGCTGAATAATCTGGAAGAGCAACAATTTCTTACACTGAGCGATCAGGAAAGGAGGAACAATGTCTGAGGCTGAATAATCTGGAAGAGCAACAATGTCTTACACTGAGCAATCAGGAAAGGAGCAACAATGTCCGAGGCTGAGCAATCAGGAAGAGCAACAATGTCTGAAGCTGAATAATCTGAAAGAGCAACAATGTCTTACATTGAGCAATCAGGAAAGGAGGAACAATGTCTGAGGCTTAGCAATCAGGAAGAGCAACAATGTCTCATACTTAGCAATCTTGAAGGTCAACAATGTCTCAGACTGAGCAGTCAGGAACAGCAGCATTTCCTGAACTCTGAGATCATAAGTAGCAACAATGTCTGAGACTTAGCAATCAGAAAGCTTACCAACATTTCGTCATCCTATTGACTAATTAAGATGCTAGGTTTATATAACGACATTTCAACTCTCTGTGATATAAGTATGAGTTGCGATTATGTATGGAAGAGATTATGCATTCCATTAATTGATCAGGCGTATCTGTTTTCAACGTTTATTATAACTATGAACGTTCATGATGATACCGCATTCCATTAATGGGAATATACGAGTGCAATTATGATGTCTATGTCAGGAAGCCTGACTTACTCTCTTACTGAATATACGATACAATTATGTGTCAGCGACCTCGTCATATTATATTATTGTCTAAGGGTGTGATTTATGACATAATTGATACTGCTTTGCTCCATAGTGAGTGATATGTCAGAATGAGCAACTTCTGTACATAATTATTTCCTTTCGACATATTTAAGACCATTTATCCTGTTCAGCTAGGTTAGAAACATACATGTAATGTATCCAATATACGACTGGCAATAACAATAAGGACGGTTAACTCTAATGTTATGTAGTGCCTGAAGTGGGCCGCTCTATGGACACTACAATACTGGATCAACGGGGTTATCAAGGTGCGTCAGATCAAATAAACTGAGTGCATATTGGATATGTGAGAATTTCATGCGGGCCAAAGCCAGTTATGTTTATCCTTCAGCAAATTTTATGCCATCGCATGGTCTAACATAGCGACGAGAATTGCAAAACAAACCATTCCAAGTAGAATACTACACATCAGACGATGTAGTTTCTTTTACATTTTGTTGTGGTTTCGTAGACAATTCAAGGCACAATTACAATGCGTGGAAGTTATCAGAGGAAGCAAACAATATGTGCTAAAGCACTGATAGTAAATACAATTGCTTTTCGCCATTCATTGCAATTGTTGATCTTAAAAGGGCTGTCTTGGCAATAATTGAGATTTTTATGTTAAATACCATGCAAAGTGTTCGAGCTCTTCAAAGCTCTTAATAATGTAGCCGGGCACATCGCCTAAGAGGCAATGGTATTATTTCACTCAAATGTGGCAAATGCGTCCGAAATATGAAGTTGTAAGGATTATTGAAGTACCATAGAATGCTTCTGTACTCGGTGCGTCTAATAATGCATTTGTCAGGTTCATCTTACTTATCTTTGGAGATACCTAAGTGATTGATATAACATTGAACAACGCTGTTCAAACGCATGACATACATGCGATGAGTATATCATTAATGTATCGTGGGATTCGGCTTATAAAGGAACAGGGTGGGTGTCAGCCCATATCATGACTGCATCCTGCATGAGCTAAAAATGAAGACATTCCAATCCCCAGAGGAAATAACGAAGCATTTCCACTACATCACCTCACATATCAGCAACGACACATTTATGAGCAAGCAATAAAACGTGCTGCATAAGACGGAAATTCTCACCTTTCTGATTTAACAAGTTTATGAGCCGCTGTGCAATGCGCGACATAGCGTCGCAAGGGTGGCACAGAGCAGGGTCGCCTTGAATAGCTTCCGTGGTGCTCCGACTCACATCTGTAGCGTACGAATTATACGAGGCGCCATCTGTTGGGTCTTTTAGAAAACATCGTTTCAAACACACGTTAAGAGTACATTCCGGTTTGTGAGCGCAGCTCTCTTCTGTGATGATTCAGCACTGAATGTGGCGCGTGTTTCATTCAGTGGTTCTCTTTCCACAGCCTTGTGACGTTGAGTCGCGGCACCCATCATAATCTTATGCCGCTGTCATTACTCTATTCGAATATGGACAGCAAGTTCATTATAGATGTAACGCGTAAGTTATGTGTGTTTTAATTTGACCAGACACACACCAATTTATATTTGCGCGGCATGTCTAGAGCCCATCGCTGCCCTGTTCATTCCAGACATACATTTACGGTAGTGGCGCGGCGCCAGTAAGGCGGGGTCCATGAGACCTCTCATATCCACCTGATATGCTGCCATAGTTTTGTTATGCCTGCAATACAAAATGAGCTCTCAAATTCGCCCGCAAAATGTGAAATATAATTTATATACCCTCTTGTACCATGGTCACCCTCTTGTACCATGGTCACCCTCTTGCACCATGGTCACCCTCTTGTACCATTGTCACCCTCTTGCGCCATGGTTACCCTCTTGTACCATGGTCACCCACTTGCACCATGGTCACCCTCTTGTACCATGGTCCTCCTCTTGTACCATGGTCACCCTCTGGTACCATGGTCACCTTCTTGCACCATGGTCACCCTCTTGTACCATGGTCATCCTCTTGTACCATGGTCACCCTCTTGTACCATGATCACCTTCTTGCTCCATGGTCACCCTCTTGTACCATGGTCATCCTCTTGTACCATGATCACCTTCTTGCTCCATGGTCACCCTCTTGTACCATGGTCATCCTCTTGTACCATGATCACCTTCTTGCTCCATGGTCACCCTCTTGTACCATTGTCACCCTCTTGCGCCATGGTTACCCTCTTGTACCATGGTCACCCACTTGCACCATGGTCACCCTCTTGCACCATGGTCACCCTCTTGCACCATTGTCACCCTCTTGCGCCATGGTTACCCTCTTGTACCATGGTCACCCACTTGCACCATGGTCACCCTCTTGTACCATGGTCATCCTCTTGTACCATGGTCATCCTCTTGTACCATGGTCACCCTCTTGTACCATGGTCACCCTCTTGCACCATGAATACCCTGTTGTACCATGGTCACCTTCTTGCACCATGGTCATCCTCTTGTACCATGATCACCTTCTTGCACCATGGTCATCCTCTTGCACTATGGTTAGCATTATTTGAATGATTGCAGTCTGCTATCAACACCAGAGTGTCAATGCGATTGCATTTGATTCATATCCACTGACTTGCTCCTGACAAATGTATATTGTGAATATTGTTTCCTGTATATTCCCAACTAAATCTGTTGTATATTGTGCAGTGCCATTTAAAACAAGCAGAGTAACCCCTTTATTAAAGCTTGCATGTGTTTTCCATGCAACCTTTAAGATGCATTCTGATGTTGAGTGAGGATTCACTTTTATTGTGTTGGTGATCGGTAATTGCTTGTTATCTGAGTGCCAACAAAGCACGTATTGATAAATGTCAACATGCAATCACTTTATGCCTTTGGAAATGATTCTCTTTGTAATTCTAGATTACGCTAACTCGATTGAATGAAAAATTTGCCTCATCCGCATCCATATTCCTTACACATTTTATGAACAGCTTTAGTCTAATAAAATGTTGTACTTATCCTATGGCATACTTATTCGTGTTGAACTGAATAGAGCTGGAATGGGTAGTTGCCATCCAGTTATACAGTAGACACTTTGGCGATAAATTTGAAGTAAGCACAATTTAACTTCTGCCAACGTAACGGAGGTGTATTTTGTTCTAACAGAGTCATCACGCTCAACCCGTTGATCCAATAAGAAATTTGAACCTCAGTAACTAAGGAGTTATACTGCCGCTCGTAGATAGCATATTCATACACAGTTACTGTTACTGCCAACTGTAGCAGCGTTGGCGGGTGGTCAACTGGCTGTGGTTAGTAAGATGACATCAACGGGCCTCATCAACGTATAATTAAGAGGCTCGTTCTATTAACAGTGGAGTGCTCAAAATACTCCTAAAGACCATGAGGGGGAAATGAGATGGATCAATAGATCATCATACGGGCGCTGCAGTCAAGCAGTCACGATAAGATAAGGACAATTCATATGACTGCTGCTTCCTGCGGTTATACGGCCATCCAATCGACATTCTATGGATGTGTACTATTTGGCCACACTCCACATCAAGACCTGCTCTGATAGCTCTTTCAATTCGTTCCACTCCCATAAATCAATATCCCTATCAGAACATTAGGAATATGGCACATTTGCTAATATTATTATGCGGTTTTGTACGCTACAATGCCTACACTGTGATACAAACGATTAATCATTCTATTTTGCAACAAATGTTACTGACCACAGGTATACAATGCATTACTACGTGAGCCATGTCACCAAAAAATACCAGTATATACAAATAGTTGGGTAGCATATTATGGTCCAATATTATTCCACATGGATTAATCTGAACAAATTAACCCTGTGCCTTATGATATCATCCCTGGATACTGTATACTGACATAACAATCCGTACCGGTTCTAAAGCCCTGACATAGCATCTTTTGACACTGACGCATATTAAAAGCTGAAAATGATGAACTCATATATAAGTGTTTAAGAGTCTGATTGTATGATAACTATATAACATGGCTATTCTATAACGTTATATATATGGTATATATATATATGTATATATATATATATATATATATATATATATATATATATATATATATATTATATATTATATATATATATATATATATTATCTATATATATATATATATATATATATATATATATATCTATATATATATATATATATATATATATATCTATATCTATATATATATATATATATATATATATATATATATATATATTGCTGCAATAGAAACATTATCCACATGTCTCCGTGCAACTTAACTATGCTTAGTGTATCCAGAGTTGTATCCAGAGGGCATCGCTCTAATTGTCCCCGGGGAACATCAGTCCGAGAGAACTGTATGGTAGTGACATTAACCTACGACCATAGGATAACAAACGGCAGCATGGGAGTATGCGTCGGTGCATTTTTATACACCGCTGTCAATCTTTTGTTTGGCTATACCCCAACAAATAATTGGAATTTGGTTTCGAGTGTCCCATAACAAGTTAGACTTGAAGGTAGATTTAACAATGACTGTGGTCATAATAGGGATACATACCGCTTAGCTCATTTCTAGCATCAATATCATCTATGCGGCTACACGATACGGAAGATCCTCATCCGTACCGGCAAAGGTGGATAAGTCTAGATTAAAAATTCATGGCTTAGTTATAAGACCATGATTATAGCGATGTAAATAATTAAAGTCTCGCGATTTGGGAATTGTACCTGAATTAACTCAGTAATCCTAACCCCTTACATCAAGTGATTCAAGCAGTTGCAATGATTATAGAAATTTGGGACCATGGGAACTATCGTAATATGTACAATGATATATTATCAATCGCAGTGGTTATTGATCTAAATTGCGACGTCGATCATATGTCATGCACGTATAGTATTCGATTGACCCACCAACACTATACTTGTCTTATTTAACGCCAACTACTCATGTGGCCGATAGTTTATCTATGCGAATGATAACAAGACAGCTGCTGCTGTTGATGCTGCATCGGTAATATTTTGAGTCACCCCCAAACAAACAGAAAGAAAAATCAGAAGAACGGGAAGGGGGTGTTGAATGGTTGATAAGATAAGATAGATAACATCTAGAAGAAGACCGAGTCGATATATGAATACTAATCGTGTGTTTCCGGTATGATCGCTATTTTTATGTTTTGGGAGGGCGTGAGGCAGATAACGGCACACAACGAGACGATTGGGTTACGAAAATAGATATGGCAACCAATATTCATACCCTAGGAGGCACAATGCACGAGGCATTTCCCAGCGGAATATCATATTCTAGCGCAATCAACAGAAAAGGCGTTGACTCGCCAAAGACGGTAAGAACAATCACAACTCGATATTTCTTAATTCTTCAGACACCTCATCTGAACATGTGGAGGCTGTGGGGGTTGGTTCTATAGTACGACCAGCTATGATAACGTTGGTAGATGGTCAAGTGACTACCCTGAGCTGGATCACATCATCTGCTATCATCATAATTCAGAAGTAGCATTTCTAGTGTAACTCAAGAGGCTTGTTGCATCAGCAGGATTGTGATCACGAGACATGTTGGGAGTCTTTATACAGATATAACCCAATGGATCATAATAGCAAGACAACGGTCCTTATACCGGTTTTCTCATAAGTGATTGATTCTATTTGCATAAAAGGCATAATTAAGGATAACACTCAATAGTAGGGTTTTCTTTACAAGGATATGGCTAATTTTTGTATCATGTCATTGGAAAACTCACACAAGAGCATGCCAGGGAGAGGCCTGATTAATTTTTTGTCCGCTCACTCAGCCAAAGTAATCAAAGCGTTTTTATACACAGCCTGTCACAACCAACAACCTGTCGAAACCAATGGCGATTTGGTCAAACTTCAGCGGACTAAACACGTTTCATGGCACACGTGATGAGTGCGTTTTGACGGAACTCTCATCACATGATGGAAATGGGTCTGTGGGGCTGAATATGATGATAGCAGAAGTCGCAGCAGCCTCATTGAAACCAATGACATCTCTCTTATCTTCAATGACAGTTGCATACAGGAGAATTGATACTGATTAGGGAAGTCGACAACATGCATGGCATGGAACCCTGACTCACACATTCACACATTCTATGTCAAAGAAATACACGACACTCAATGTCCGATTGGCATGAATATATGTTAGTTATTAACAAAAGTGGGATAACGTTAGTGTTCTTCAATCGTGTGTTTGTCAGATGGTTAGCTTCCTAATTTCTGATGTTTCAATTGGCTGATTTGCTGTCAAGGGACAAATGTTGAATGCGGTCGTTTGTAGGATGCCAGTGAGCGCTACCGCTAGTGGAATATGAGCACGTGTTGAATGTAGACGTTCATTGTATGTGGAAACTCTTGAAAAGCATTTTGTTAATCAGTGAATCTTGTTGATGAGTGACGTGTGTATAATATGGGAATATATTGAAGCGGAAGGAGGATTAGAGACGCATGGACAATTCATGACTACGTTATGAGGTTCTCATTAATACAAATATGCCGTTAATGATTGGGTTGCTATCTTCATCCATCGGCCAGAATCCTTCACCCGCTGCATACGTGTTATTCGTAACCTAAGTACAACTGAATAACGACCACAGACAACATGTGATCGGCTTGCATGTTCTTATGCAACATAATGCAAATGTTGTATGGATCGAAATCACACCATCTACACTATATGAGAACCATTCACATGATGCAATGCTCGAACTAAATATGCAGTGAATGAACTGCAATCACATTTGAACTGTTGCCCCAGAGTTACTTCTGAAGGTTAATTCAAATACAGAAAATATGTTACCTTGTAGATTATGTTTGAGTTGATGAATTCCGTTCTTCCCGGCTATATCGAGGTTCTTAATCCCAGCCTTTAGGAAAGGATTTAAACCAAATTAAAAATTCATGGCACTGTTATTATACTATCACGAACGAATTGTACAAGGTGTAATGCAAAACAGCATGGATTTAAAAAGCCTAACGCTACATCCCCACTTACGCAGAGCAATCCAGCGCTGGTGCCGTCGACATATCATGCAATCATTCAGTTTACCATCATTCACCACCACAGTTCCGTCCCAAAAATGAATGAAAATATACTTTAGCGTGACTGAGTCGCTGGGACATTCTAACTGTTGCCCCCAGAGTTACTTCTGAAGGTTAATTCAAATACAGAAAATATGTTACCTTGTAGATTATGTTTGAGTTGATGAATTCCGTTCTTCCCGGCTAATCCCAGCTTTAGGAAAGGATTTAAACCAAATTAAAAATTCATGGCTCTGTTATTATACTATCACGAACGAATTGTACAAGGTGTAATGCAAAACAGCATGGATTTAAAAAGCCTAACGCTACATCCCCACTTACGCAAGAGCAATCCAGCGCTGGTGCCGTCGACATATCATGCAAAATACTACCCATTACGTGCCGAAGCTGTGATGTCATAACAAGGGAGATGGCTTTTGTTGCATTCAGTTTACCATCATTTTCACCACAGTTCCGTCCCAAAAATGAATGAAAATATACTTTAGCGTGACTGAGTCGCTGGGACGTTATTACAGCCAGCTTCTCCGATTTGGACCGCTTAGAGAGCATAAAGCAACCAATCCGTCAACAGCGTCGTAAAATCTACTGCAATAAGGAAAACAAATACAAATATTTGAAAATATGTACATGCAGATATCGACTTCGCCAGTGAAAAGTTGGCACAGAACTTTAATCAACTCTGTGAGACACCGCACAATGAGCGTGTCGCCATGTATGATAATTACATTAGAAGATTACCGTGTTTCACGCAATTATTTTGCGATTATGCAGAACGGCAAGAAATCGGAAACCGCATACATGAATAATCGAATAATCTTTCCGTTGCAAAAACACAAATAGACCATATAGTTACGCTTTCAAGAACCGTGCAACACCTAGGTATGCTATGTATATGTGATATTGGTACCATGCTAAATCATCAGTGGGTTATTAGTTGGATAGTCGTGGATGTGACCAGTCTCAATTAAATCCAAAAAAGGTTGATGGAATCGCACATGACCACAATCGGATCAACACAAAAGTGCCAAAATCCCACAACAGACACATTGATATCGATGATCAATGTGTGCGGACATCGCCTTGACACATTTAATATCATCCCAGTTACTACTGTTTTAGAGCTGGGGTGAATTTAAAGATGATAAGAGCAGTCCACTGGGTTGTGCTTTCAGTCCAGGTCTCAACAAAAAACGTACACATTATATACGATCTACCAGCTGATGCTATTATAAGCAGCATATGAGTTACATACTGTATAAATTGGTTGACGTAAAGCGCACCACCTCTATATTACCTTGTCCTGCCTGTCTCTACCAGTTAATCTATGTCAGCATCCTAGTCATTTATCATATACCAAATGATCAATGGATAAGATAGTATCAGTGTTGATGTGTTTTTTTTCTGCTTCGCAGTGCTGAGAACTCAAGTCATCGGGGCTATTCGTACACCTTAACACAACCTATGGCTAGGACAGATTTGAGAAGAAATAGCTTTTCCAGTGTGTTGTGACCCCATGAAAAGTTTACCAGCCAAGATAGTTTCAGCCAGTTCCTGGAACTTTATAAATCATACTCACTGCCTGCATTCGGTTCGCTGCGTGACCAGTCTTACAGCTATGTGACGATCCTTTTTCGTGAATTATGGTGAAGTATTGAGTGATTTGCGATGAAAATAACTACTCCGTATACAAGTGACCCCTGTTGGATGAGTCATTAGACGATATGAAATATTACGGTTAAAGGGCTTTTATGATAGTATTGTGACTGCACAGTTTGAAGCCCTCAGGCTAAACATAAGGATGCATCATACTTGGCAGAATGTAACAACAGCAAAGATAAATGGCGTTGCCAAACTGAAACCATACTGTAAATTAAGGAGGCACTTCATGTTCAGATCTCTCAGTCGGGAAAGGTCAAGAGCGCTTCCACAGCTCACAGCGCTTCCACAGCTCACAGAGATTGCAGAATGTCATTCATCATTTTTGCTCATTTAATATCTCACTTAAACACAACGCCCATTGCCATATGGGTGGTGTGTGATCAGAGAATGTGAACAGTTTTTAGAAGTACTACGCGTATTCAGAAAATAAAAGTCGAACTGGATCAACTTTAGATTAAAAAGTGAACAGCCTAAGGCAGATAATCAATGTCTCGAAGTTTCAAGATATAAAATGAGTTTCATAACAAGCAGTGAGCAGGAGGTAACGTGCTCCATGAATTATCACAGAGAGTGTAGCTGTGTTATAGCTGCAGCCTATAGCATGGTGATTTATACAGGACACATACGTCATTAACAATCACGGGTAGGAATATCGACAGGGCGGTGATGTTGTTTCAAGGTTTGTAACCGGATCAACGGATAAGGTAGCTGAGACCTGTGCGAAAGTGGCAACATGATATCACGTGTATATCGATTGTTTACGTAGACCTTTGATGACAAAGAGAGTAATAAAGCGACAAATAAGCTATCTTTGTAATAGACATATTCAAACAAACTGTACTTATACCCTAGCGGCCGAAATTGATATTACGGTGCTTAGACTACAAATTTAGTCTGCTTAACGGGTACACAAGCTGTCACAATCTACTAATATGTATTGTAGCGATAGATGTCTAAGTTGCGATTAAATAGCAATACATACAAATCCCAAAGACTCTATTCTGTCAATGTTCAAAAGATTTTAAGACTCAAATAACAGTCGAATTGGCATTTTCAGCGAAGTAGGATGATGGCAATACATTTATTTGTGTTAAGTAAGAGGATGCCTTCAGGCTTATATGACGTAGGTGGCTGTGATAACGTACCATTTGAAAAACTTACATTACATCGTATATACATCCACTTTGTGAACAAACCCTTTGTAAAAGCAATGTTAGACCGAACGCCACAAAAACAATATTCCTTTGAATACATTCTTGCCTAGCCTTTTCACAGTACATATGAAAATTATCAGTATTTTCATTTAGCTGCATTCAACCAAATCATTTGTTGACGACACCAGTGCTAGATTAACCAGTTATAAACATATACACATTCACTGGACAGTTGTCATTACGAGGGGCATTGCTAGGTAAATAAGTCCAATTATCTACTGGCTGTGCATATTCTGTGGTTCAGATTTGAAGGAGAAAATACTTTGTTCCTTAAGTGAATAGCTCCTTTAAATGGAACAGTAGATTCCAACACCAGAAGCGAACCAATGGAAATACTACTCTTTGTACATATTCAACATGTGACAATGCACAAGCGACTGAAGTGAAAACTGTTATGTGGACATATTTGAAAGTCTTAAAAATGGACTGACGCTGTGTCAACACTGGAGACAGAACCGGGGTCATCTTGTATGGTAATATTCAGTCGACGTCAACAGATAGAGAGGACGACACACTCCACGCAAAATGAAAATACAATGGTTTCAATGCAGGTACAAGCTAAGGAGAAGTAAGCAAACATGTATTATTCACAAAACGGCCCTTTACGCACAATGAAAACAAATGTAGCCTGTAAGCACTGACTCCTGTAGTTTATAATACCAGACATGATATTAAGTTGCAGTATGCTCTAAAACAAGTAACATTGACATGCATCGGCCTCATTTACAAACACACCACAGCTGCATGTACCACCATAAGCGCAAGTTTTGCTGTTGTGAAATAGCATCGACAGCACATGAAATGTCCTTTTGTATTTAAGTGTTGATTGCTTATTGAATTACAAAAAAAGGCTGGATCTCCAAATTTGTGAGTGGCATAATCAGTGATAAACAAATCAACACATACGCATCCACAGTGCTAAGATATGCTATCATGTCTTTATTACAACCAGCCTACCGCAGCCAAATATTATCGGCGAACGGAATAGCAATGCGCTACCACAATTAACAACAAGCCTGATCTGATTCACCCATTACCCCCCTGCAACATATCGCCAGATGCAGGGCAAGGGGGACGGGTTTGTACTACATGCCACATGAAGTTATTACAGGTGTTCTTGGCATTCGCAAATAAAAGCTACTGATGAGGTTGTTTAGCACATACATATATACACAAGCACTACATTGCAAGCGTTTCTAATTTGCTGCTGCACGACAAGGTGCCGGTGTTTGGTATTCACGTAAACCATCAGTTGTTACAGAACATGGTGAGGGAACAGGCAGTGACAGACAGACAGAGACAGATCACATCACCATGTGAATATCACTAGCGGAAACGGCGCTTGTCTGCGAGAAAACAATCGGAGTGATATTATGTGCAGTACTAACTGAAAAATTGTCAAAAGTGAACCTTATTGGATTTGTAATGAAAAAGAGCTAATAACGTACTGACTTAAAAAGTCCGGTTCTTTAGAGCATTACTTATAACCTTTGTCCTTGAAATACACATCAATTTGTTGGTTTTTTAAAATATTTCAGTGAACTCGTTGAAACTTTTTTGACTGGTATATTATTCAGTTTTGGTCAACGCGATTATAAAATGTATATCTTAGTATTTTTTTCCTAGTCATTAGTTTTGTATACGAATGCCCCCGCAGTCTTGAGTTCTCGGCACTGAGAAGCTGACAAAACAAATCAACACTGATAATGTATAATCCATTATGCAATTTGTATACCTGTATGAGGTCCCCATGGAGACGCCGTGTTGTAAGCGTTGTTGGTCCTAACAAGCGCAATCTCCGTTCGTAACCTCAGACATACCGGCTGCGAGCTTAGCAGCAGGCCTTAGTTCTCTATAGCCTACTTGGAAGCTTCCTTTCTAGCCAAGTTAATCAAAGTCGGCACCGTAGTCATTAACCCATCATATGCAGCTATGAGAACCTTACAGCAGAGCTCTGGAGTGTTTGTGTATTTCTTGTTCCGTCCTGATGGTCCAGATAAATCGCCACCATCCTGTCCAGGTTAGCTAGTCAATGATATACATCGTTCGCAAGCAGTTTTCTATAATTGCAATAGAGTCTCCTGTAGATTAAATAAATAAATAAACTGTTTGTATCGTGCAAATATATTGGATCACACAGTTTAAGATGATATTGACAATTCTATTTCACAGTTAATTAAAACGCTACACAACAAATGTCCGTGTTTTTCATTCTTATAAAATCTATTGAAAGCCAGGAAAATAAACCTCTGTTTATGATTATAAAGCATGCTAATGAAACAAAGATTGGCACGTTTTTCGACCACCGTACCGCAGTGACGACATCCAGCCTCGATTTACAGGCTGATTATACGACAACATATGAGCAGTAGATTCTATACACAATGACATAACTAGTATTGGTCTGAACACGGATTGCCTGATCTCTTTCTAATTTCACAGTACGAGTGTGCCTCACATGGTCACAATCAATACGCACTACAGTTTTATGGATGTCCACATTGCAACAGTTGCTGCGCATATCTTTACTCACTTCGCTGCAACGCGCTTAGCCAGACATGCTCTTGTACGGTAACTGTGAGTTGCTGAAGTAGTCACTACTTGTTTTTTGCCAATACAACGTGGGTTGAAAGAACTGTATGTAATCTAGATGATTACAAACAATGTGCATGTGTAATGTTAGTGCTAGTGCTTCGATTCTGCTTACCCACGTCTTCAACCTAATAAGATCAGTACCATTCCAGGCAGGTCACATCATAGAATATAACAGGCTCGCGGACACATAGACATACGAACGTTGCATTATGGATTGGTGAGACATGTTGCTGTGGACCACGTGACACTTGACTCATTCATCTCACTGTCTGCACACATATTTCTCTCTCTCTTTCGGTGAAATTAGGGCGACCCAGCAAGGGACTGAACCCTGTTTAATATGAGTTATGCAGTGAGATTAATGTCTGAACCGGCCAGGACGTCCTCGTAGTGATCACATGTCAATGTAGCTGCAAAACTGATAACCCGGTCCTAATGAAGGTCGCAGAGAGTAACAATCAGATATAAATGACGCAAGCTCTTTGCGATTCGATTTATTGCGCTGTCAGTCCTACAGCCAATTTAACTCGGTAAGTGGCAAACAATCTTCTTGCATATTGTGAAAGAATAAGCCTATTTGCGATGAAAATAACTGTTCCGTATTCAAACGTTCTCTATCGGTTGAGTCACTTTGCTATTCCGACTTTATCGGTTGAAGGACCACTATAATATTAAGGTGACTGCACAGTGTTATGTATTATCACCCTAACTTGTATTCATTCAGGTACCTGTATGTCCACTCACTTTGTGACCACATTTCCCGCCGCTTGTGATACTATAGACAATGACGCTTGGTAACGTGGGAGTTTGTTAACCGTACTTGTCTCATTGGCGATATTACTTTACTGCCATAAAAACTTATGCGATCAAATTGATATAACACTTTGCACTATAGGGCAGGTTCATGTCAAATTGCACAGAACAGATTAAACAGTGCTAGCTTCAGTTCGTGGTGTGAATGTTAAGGATATAACGTGCTTCACGCGTGGAACTTAACCAACAGATACACCACACATGTTATACATTACAGCTGGGAATCAGAACCGAGATATTGCAGATAATGTAAAATACATTACCAATAACTGGAGTATGTAAGAGGTGGTAGAAAATGTCTTAACAAAGAAGCTGAGCATATTGCCATAGAGGCAGTACCTTAACTTGACTCACCTGTCACGATGTAATGCTGCTGACATAACTACAGGTTACTTATATAGTGACATTCAGCTTATTTAAGATGAATTCTTCTTATGTTCTGTGTGGTTTAATAAGATATTCCTGGCATCCGCTGGTGGTATATACATTAAGCTCAGCTGTATTTCCATCACTGTTATTCTTACAAGTACTTGACTGTGGTGATGTGGCGCCAGTAAGACAAGACCTCTCATATCAACCTCATTTTTCGTCTCAGTTTTGTTATCCATTCTGGCATGTTGAATCTAGATATAGCCATGTTTACTCTGCAACTAAGTCAGTTATGTAGCATTATGTACCTTTTTCATGCAAAAATAGTTGTTTCGATTAATTATGTCCGCCATATAAGCAAGAATACATAATACCCACAATGCTCCTGAGGAAAAATTGGTATGCCTTATATCGATAGCATAGGCAATGTTGGTTGCAACGTGGGGTTGTGTGTTTTGTCCGTGATGTCGTCATGTTTGCGTTGTAATACCAACTGTGCTATATCAATGGTTACGCTACCGGCCATAAAACCCTGCTGATGGGGTTGTGTGTTTTGTCCGTGGTGTCGTCATGTTTGCGTTGTAATACCAACTGTGCTATATCAATGGTTACACTAACGGCCATAAAACCCCGCTGATGAATCGTAGGAGGGTAGTGATTGGTGGGATATACATATGTTGTACATTGGTCATGTGTTTGAAATTGGATACGTTTTGGTCGGTTATCCCGACCGTCATCACGACCGCCATTTATCGATTTAATCAGCAGTTTGCTGTTAGGATGCGATGCTTTCGGTTTAAACAAAGACTGGATAGGTTCTATAAGTGAAACCTTGGCGAAATAAAGGAAGCAAGAAAAGTTCAGCAATAGTATCTTACACTTCTTATTTCTCATCTCGTAGCTTCTCAGGTAGGCTATAATTTATCTCCTCGGCCTCCACTGCCTTTACATTCGTCATGTGGTCACTGAATAAAGCCAAGAACCCGTCACTGACTTCAGATGTTCTTCCTTTCAATTGAACAATCCTATGATAAAGCGGCTAAAAGCTGAAAACAGTGTACAACAAACACCTTCTTCGCCCACGCATTAGCCACTTGTCATCTGTCGAGAGGTCGGATGACATGTGTGTGCTTTATTCGCCTGTAAACATCGCTAATCGCTATTATAAAGTACGATAAGCTGATGCTATGGCATAATCACCTCACAAAGAGAGTAATGTCACTCTCACAGTCACGCATCGAATGCATTAATACAAATGTATGACGCTGTTATTTCGCATGCTGATAATTAAGTGTATATGGGGATGTATCGCGCTTTTGCAGCCTTACAACATGAGAAGCATTACTTTTAAAGGGTATAATAGTATATTGTGAGTTATATACAACTCGTGAAAGTTTCCCTGATTACTAGTGGGCTAAGTTTGTAATAGAGTTCATTGTTGTAATGTAAAATCTAAACAGCTAAGGTGCATAAAGCGATTTCTAGTTTGAAAACATCCATGTGAAACGCATCTCTGAATTCACGACATGTATATATGCCACACAATGTGTGAACGGTTTGAAAGCTGGAGTTCAAATTATTCTTGTGTCTAGGTATCAGAAAGCGTCAAAGCATATTGCAACAACAGATGACGATGATCGATTGACATGAGTTTGCTTCAACTATACCCTCGCCATTGCATATGTATTTTGGAATAAGTTGTCACTGTGTAGGTAGAGTTGCAATGTTACCTCGATAACTGATGTAGAAGGATATTTGCCTTGATCACCTGGACCTTATGGACCTCAGGCCAACACACTTGGTCTGGTTACCGGGTAACAACGATAATTGTATTCATTTCTTCAGATTAGCTCTGACCTCGTTAATGGTATCTGATATACCTAAGACGTAAGAAAGTTGATTTTTTTAGAAATGTAATTAAATACTCTGTCCCATCGCACCAATGCCGTACAGCTCGTAATGGCACGACCCTCTCAAATTGACTGATAGAGGGTCGCAATAAGTCTGGTTAGTACGACACAGACTTGATATTTACATTAATCGCAAAAACTGGAATAAAACCTTGCTTACTATCACTGTCAGAATAATATCCTTTATTGGTACCTCTGGCATAAGGATAGAACATTTATTAATCATTTAAGGTCATCATAGTTTGTATTTGTGTTGTGATATATTTGTGCGATTCTTCTCTTCGCCGTAACTCACTGTAAGGTGGTGGTTTAATCGGTTAGGCTGAATGCACATAGCCATAGATCATAAGATCGAAAGTAATCAGACGGCTCAGATAAGTCAATGTGTTGGGACACGTACATATAAGGGTAGTGTACATGTGCCTATTGCATTTGCTAGAATATACACCAATCCAACCAGTCGCAACGGGAGTAAACAACATTGATTAAACTACATAAAAAGGAAACAGGAGAGTTTGTATCGGCCAAATAATGCACGCCCATCGCGCGCTGTATCTTGTAAACAAACCTGGTTTGTCGGACATGCTTATGGCTCGATCATAATACCATGCCTGATGAGACAATAGCTAGCATCTTTTGAAGCACCAGTTCAGGAGCATATTGATTGTAAATTTGTCCTCCTTACGATTCGGATTACATAAATAGCTCTTCTTCTAACAATCCAGTGTTTGATTCCTGATGAGTTCCTGCCTGTCTAGCCAAGTTCATCAATAACGGCATTCTAGTAATAAGCCAATCATCTGTAATGATGAGAACATTATAACGTACCCGTAGATTGTTCGTGCGTTGTTAATCCCTCTCTGCCGATATGTATTGATCGCTCCCATCCCGTCTAGATTCTCCACCATATATAGCTGCAGCTTATTAACCACTGAGTCAATAATTAAACGCATACGTTCCTGAAGGATAGTGGTGCTAGTTTACTAAACATGTAAAACGGACGATTGCTTTGATGTTCAGACGTGCAGATAAAAGGGGTGGAATCAAATCAACAAATTGCTCAAGTGTGATTCCGAATACGGGAAGTTTACAATGGCAACGATTGCAGCAGGTGCACTTGGTGCTGCTGCTTGTGATTGTTGTACAGATGGTGAGACGACGGTCAGTCTTCTTCAAACTCGCACTAGCAATTGAACACAGTGTTCGATCACTGTGCAGAAAAGGGTATTCGGTCAAGAGAAATATTGGTCTGTTCCGTGTAAAATCACGTTTGCCATATGCATACCACCTTGTATCCAGGTTCTGGACACAATAAGCATGGATAGAGGGACGTCATATGCAGATGCTATCTAAGCAGCAACAGCATCATCAACTCTTATTATTTCATATTGGCCAAAGTTAATCTGCTCATCACACACAATGTGAATATAAAGAGGACCTCGGGATAACAGGAAACGAACATTTCATTATGCATTAGTGAGACTTGTTGATATGGTTCGTATGACGTTGATCTCCTTAACCACGCCGTCTGTAACCATATTTACCCAAGCTGGGTTATTAAAAATATCTGCGACCCCGACCTTAAAAGTTTTGAACAAGCTTCATGTTATTATGAAGTTCTCTTAACAGTACTTTTGGAGGGCTTTTTGGAACATATTTGTGGTTATTCGCGTTGCAGGGCATCACCGGATTAACCACACGGAGGGGAATAAGTCTAACAAGCTCATTAAGTGAAACTCACCTGCCCCTTCAATATCTAAACAATTGCATTATTAGGTATTTGCAAGTGATACTAACATCGTGTGCGATGCTCACAGTTTGATCATATTCAAACCATGACTGAACAGAGCGCTTCAGTATGCAGCATCAGAATATATTGGTCGTGGTCACATTTAACATTGCAGAAGCACTTGACGGGTGTCCAATAATTGCTCGTGGTTAATAAACGTTCCTCTTTACATTGGCGTGCCATGGAAATAGAATTAGCTTCGTAGGAATCTAAACTCGTAACATTTCGCATTTAAGTCGTTTTTGTTAAATATTGTTCAAAACTTCATTTTCGATATTCATCCAACTGCTTGACAAGGGTTGATACTTTAAAAAAATTGTATTTGGTGATTTTCTGACGGACGAAAAAAAGAGTTTTATCCTATTTATTGGGAACTATGCTCAAAACAAAGATGATAAGCTAACCAAATATGAGGGCAGTAAAGTACAGTCACAATTTCTATTGCAAGATGTGCTGCCTAGAATACTTGATTGCTCATTATTAAAAAAAATGGTTGCTAAAGGCAATTGGGCTCAATTAGGTTTGAACACTTGTCCTCCAGTTGTGTCTGTTATCAGCATCAGACTAATAGTTAACAGAGATATGGAAAAGCCTGCGACTTATGAACACATGTCAGCTACCTACTAGTGTTACACAACAACAATCTTGTGACCAAATTACTACTGGGTATTTGCCCCGCTATCTCAGGCGATGACTACTCGCCATAGATACAGCGAAATAGGCTGCCCATTCTCGCTGTGACGCTTATCACAAACTAGCTCAAATATTGATGAAAATGTAGCAACTCTCTCAGATCCTCACGGGAAATAATAAACGAGGTACATCGGAATTATAATCGGCTGATATTTATATATTCCTGCATACACATTAATCAAAAATACACATCGGTCAACGATATTTCGCCATTGTTATCTTAACAATGATACTTAAACAATGCCCTTTTCGTAAATTATTGCCCCAGAAGTATACGTCTTGATTATCATTGTGATATTTTGCATGAAGGTTGCGTGCACGGGTTCTGCCCGGGTCAAATAACTGATGCTGTGCGCCTGCTTCAGGCGATTCCATGAGGTCATCGCGCGTTCAGCATACAAAATCGTTCTCATCCTTAATTGCTATGCTCTGATTTATATTTGGCCGTTAGCGCTATTTGTGCTGCTTGATTCGACCAAGCAA
Organism: Urechis unicinctus; assembly: GCA_034190875.2. NCBI lineage: Eukaryota > Metazoa > Annelida > Polychaeta > Xenopneusta > Urechidae > Urechis > Urechis unicinctus. The sequence continues at coordinate 58,413,300 of CM067347.1, read as the reverse complement.
CACCGCTAAACGACATAATCATTAGAGAACCGTTATATTATTTTCATAACCCAAATTACTTAAATCGATGGGACTTCAAAACGTATTTTTATAATGGCATGTGTCCTATTACATATGATTCTGTGCGATTGGTTGTGGTAGTTGTCACACCCCATGGTGTCCTATTGTCAATAACACCCACAAAAACTGAGTCACGCAAACCTTCTTAATACTGCTAATATAGCGGTATAAATAACTGTTGATGTTGCCAGCTGCTGAGAGTCATATCGAATGGACCTGCAAGCTGTATTAATCATTATTGCCAAATTATGTGGGGGAAACCGATTACACCAGACGCAAGTAATGTCGCAGAGGCCGACAAGTAGATATGCATAATAATTGCTGGTTGTTATACTCAGCGATGGACCCAATGTGTGTGGGTGTTATAGGTACCAATAGGGTAAGAGCCTCAACCTTTGGTCATTTATTAGAAGAGTTTTGCATCCGCATGTGAAAGCTGGCTGGATAATCCTGTTTGTCGCATCTACATGTATGAGAATATTAACATGCTCCGCTCGTGGCCAGAAAGGCTAGCCTCAGTCATATAAAATTGTGCGCCATTGAAAAACATATTCGCACTACCAGTATAGAGGTCCCTCAGTTTTAGATAATAAGTGTTATGTCAGATATTTCTGCGCTGATTAGTCGAACGTGCTGCTTGTTCTTGTGATTAAATTATTTTTGACGCCTCGACAGGCTACTCACATCAGGTGGTGATATATTGAGCTGTGATTATAGCTGTTTTTCAGAACGACGTTTTGCAACAATGCCTCCTCAAGTGCAATAAGCCATGAGAAGTTTCACCTCGGACGAACGGCCAGAATACCATCCCCAATGGTATCGGATTGTCAATACATCGACAGCAGTAGGTCAGTTCAAGCATATAGATATTCAGTTGACATCCATCAATCTTTACATATCTATATAGCTGCTCCACATAGCATGTCGTTGCTGGTAATCTCGTCCATCATCAACGGCATTAAATTATCGCAAGCGTTCGGCATACCTTTTCGCGAAACGGTCTCATTCGCAAGTTATTCTCAAACCATCAACCAGGCCAAAATTGAGGGCAAAGAGCTGGACATTCAGGTACCAATGATGCTAGTTGTTTGAAAACAGTTTGGTAGATTCTCTATTCTTACATCGACAACTTTCAACGCACATTGGAAATTAGCCATTGTGGTCGACAATATTACGGGGTCTATTACAAGCTGAATTTAGAATGAACACTTATTTTACCTGAATTATATTTGAAATTAACTGGTAGCTGTCATACATGAATGACAGTTTTTTCGGAAAACTGAAAACTGTTTTGGTTTATAATGTCATTTTGTAGGCCTCAGCCATGGACGCTTTGAGAAATCGATTCAGGCAAAATATATATATATAAAAGTCTTATTAAGCCACAAAGATACAAAGATCAATGTTCTCCTGAGTTGTCGTTCCGCAATCATCGTGAATGAATAATTTAGGCCACCATCTCTTGTACATATACAAGACACCCCTCATATATGTACTGGTCGTTGACATGAGGTATTACTTAATTATTAAGTCACTGACAGAAGACGAATGTCAAATTAAAAGAAGAGCTCTTTTGTTGCGTTTTCTTGCAAAAGAAAGCAAAATGATTGTGAAATATCTGAGGAGATTGGGAAATCGACAGTTACCCAGCTTTGACAATGCAATACGTTTGAGTAATCTCTATTCAACGGAAAACTAAATCAATTGTAAAGCCCATTCATAAGCTCTTATCATCGTCGTACTAAATACAAACGTACATATATAAATAAATATATACATGCATATATATGTATATATTTATATATATTACCCAAAGACACCACCACTTGTTGAATATATCACCTCATTACCATTAAGTTAATAGCCACTCGCACACCCTGTTCAAACTCACAATAAAATATCATTATAACCCCTTCAACACATAGTAAACCTTTTCACTAGCCTATATATGTTGTGTGTGTGCGTGTGTGTGTCTGTTTCTCTCTCTTACTCTATTTATTTTTTTCTCTCTCTCTCTCTCTTTATCTCTCTCTCTCTCTCTCTCTATCTCTCTCGCTCGCTCTCTCTCTCTCTCTTGCTAAGACCAGTATTTGAATTATTGAGCCGCAAAGTATTGATCCGTAAACACTGCATCAACACTGCCATGCTGGCATATTCTCGAATGTTATTCCTACCCTCGTCGTCTGTTGCAACGTGTGGCAGTAGTAACAAGGATATCGTACACGAAAACTCTGACACATGATTCAGCAACGATATCAGGTTATCTGATTGACATCATGCAGCATTGTAGATAGACAGCTATTGAGGAATGGCATTAATATGGAATGGCTTTTATTATCTTGTCCATTGCTAGACAATAACATAAATTAGTTAGCTTTTATACTATGGGGAGAACATCTGCGAATTCATTCTTGAGCGAATGCACCATGCGTGAGTTCAAAATCGAATTGCAGAAAGCTCTTTTAACTGATTGCACCTAATTTGTGACCTGTGTGAGGTGCGCGACAGGTGGTCTGCTCCGGGGACTACATTAAGCTGTGTGAGGGACGCATGCACCTATGATACGTGCTGTGTCATGCGCATGGACAGTTAGGCAACAACTAGGCAAGCGACGTTTTGTTATGGCAGAGCGTGAGAGACTCTACGTACACACGACGTAAACGGTAGCTGGGTTATTCTTTCAGTTTTAGCTGCGCTTCCACCGATTGTTTGAATAGTTGACTGAAGAAACGTTGCGTAAGGCTGGTAGGCAAATCGCATGACGGTCAAAGTTCACGAAGTTTTGACGGACAGGTGGATATAAGATGCAGATAATGGCGGCTCGTTGTTTAGGCATTCAGAACAGCGCTTTGTAAAGCAACATATATCATGAGGTGACGAATCCCTGTCGATCTATGCTCGTCTATGCTTTTCACCAATGCCGCTACCAGATCAATCATATGTGTCAACTATGTGCCAGAATCATACAAGACCTATGGATTATGCGGTCTTAAGGACTGATCATTCAACAATTTATTTACCACGCCTCTGATACCTGTCCCGCATACCCTAAGATGCTACCATCAGATGCCATGTTTTCTCTTCCCATCTCACGAAGCACTATGATTTCGTCGTTACATCGACGACCATCGCGGCTTTAAAAAAAACGCCCCATTCATTTGTGTGAGAATTGAATTTAAAGTTATCATCTAGAATACTGGGGCTGCAAGTCACATTCCACAACGTCATTACATCGTGGGCTTCATCATTAGTTGAATGTTTTATATCTTTTTAGCTAGTTGGAAACTAGCTAAAAACCATCGCTGAGAGAAGGCACTTCGCTGTGAACCCCTGCCTCTACCATGGTATGTGTATGCGCTTCCTTCGGGAGAGTGTATCTCTGCCAGCGCATTAACATTTAACTAAGGTCCTGTCACGCCTTGCACCAACGCTATCGAACATTATTTCGACTCCATATGAAATATTGTAGTGAATAACCTCCGCATATCTGATATGCTGCATGCGTGAGTTACCATCATTAACCCATGAAGCTCGTCATTACGCAATGCATCACACCGCTGATAATGAAGGACCACGCTGTAAGGGCTCGGTAAAGGGCAGAGATCCAGTCAGGATTAACTATGCATGATTCCTGTCATCGATGCAGCAATCTTCTCATTAATCACTCAAGATGAAGCAATAGAATGTGGATTTCTGCCACACAACCCTACCGAATCCAGCTCTGCGTCATTAACTCGGCGATGTTTCGCGCACATGATAATCACTCCCTTATACAAGAACTGGATTGCATACACAACCACACACTCTATTTGGCCATTTTTATTGTTTGAGTAATGGCGATGGAGTGTTGATGTATATGTGGCAACTTTGTCTTACACCACTCAATAAAGTCCTGGAGCATTTCATAAAACGAGTTGTGAACTTACTAGTGCTGATGCATGCAACATTATTAACTAATCCGTTGATTGTTAGAATTTGCGTATAGGCCATGTTTCTCAAGCTGTCCGCCCATGCGAATCATTGTCGGGTAATGTAAGGTTGCTCGTCGACCAATAGGATAGATAGGGACCGATTTTATAGAATGTCAGATAAAGAGGGTGTTTAAGCCCCGCTCGTGACATTTTCGCAGGAGTATGTTTCGTGATTTGCCGCGGTACATGGCTTCTACAACCCAGTCAATCATCACATAATACGAACTAGTCAAAATTATAACCCTTGTTGCATACAATCTGCCAATGTTATAATATGTACGATAAGTTGTTGCGTAGGTTGTGCCTTGTCATGTTGCTATTGTTGTATTTACCAAGGATGATTTACAACTGTTGGTTTAATACACTTGAAGGAATACACATCACACATTATCGCCATTCCATGCATGATATAAGCCATTGGCCATGACGTCATGAAGACATTACACCGCTCGGGTAAAGCTGATCAGCATGTTCAGCTCCATTCACATGCGCTTTATCAAGTGCTAGAACATATGCCAGCTAAATCAGCTTTGTAACAAAAGCTCAGTAACGCCCAAATTCGCTTAGGATGTATTCAATAGCATGCTGCTTTCATATGCATCACACACTGTCTCTGGTCTGGAACAAGCCCTGTTACTCCTTTAAGCTCATGACCAGCTAGCCTTTTATCACGCCTTCTGAGAGTACAATGAGCAAGTCTAGAAGCACCAGCTCAGGAGAACAGTCGTTACATTTGTTATCTTCGGTTGATGCGATTCAGATCATATAGAACTCACGATGTACCTCCACATTCAACATGGAAACAGATCAAGGATTCCTGGCTGAGAAGATAATCAATATCACTCCCCAGTTTGGCAACCCAGTCATTAATTGCCCTTCCCTATTCCCGAGAGCTCTATAAAGTAGCCATTAATTGTTCGTGCGTTTCTAATTCCAAACAGACAGCCAGGATCGATTGCTTCAATTCGTCTTCGTTTGCTGCATGTGCAACCCTACAACATATAAACATAGCTATCCTCAAATATACCAGTAGCAATTCGGTCAAACTTAACCACCATATCTTTAGACTGTAATTAAATTGGAATGTCGAATAAAAACCACTACCTGCTCGTCTTTGCCCATTACGCTATGATATAGGCATGGCCGTACACGGGTCAATAGATGGCATACCGTATCCAGTATTCATTTGGACATGCTATTCGTCTATTATAAACTAGGCTGATAGTGCACTTTAAACATAAAATGTTGCACCCCACAATGTAAGATACAATTACATTAGATTAAAGAGTAGAGCAAAAACCATGAAGTCGTGAGTACCAACTGTATTAACAGCCATATTTACAAATATATATATACACAGATGAAAGTCTATATTTACTATATATAGAGATATATACAAATGTTTATATATATATGTACATATACATATAGGGATATATACAGATAAATATAAATAGACAGAGATCGGGATAAATATATATAAACAGAGATATATATATATATATATATAGAGATAGAGGGAGAGAGATATATATATTATATATATAGATTTATATATATCTATATCGATATGTATATATGTATATATATATATACATATATATATTTATATATATATTTACATATTTATATATATACGCATGTATATATATATCTATATAAATATATATATATATGTATGTACATATTTATTATACCCATATATATATATACATATATATATATATATATATATATATGTGTATATATAGATATACAAATATGTATATATATTTATATATATGAAGATATATATATACATATATACTTATAGGTTATAAATATATATACATATATATGTAGATACACATATATATACATAGGTTTATAGATATATATGTACATCTATACTATACTTATATATAAATACATAAATAGAGATTTAGAGAAATAGATATAGAGAGAGAGAGATAGATATATATATATATAGGTATTTTAGATACTATATATCTATATCTATCCCTCTCTCTCTCTCTCTCTCTTCTCTCTATATATATCCTTTATTCTTTCTATATATATGTAGATATATGAAAAAATCTCCCCCTCTCTCTCAGATATATACGTATCTCTTTATGTATATGTCTATAAATGTATAGATATCTCCCTGTCTCTTATATATATATATCTCTCTATCTCTCTCCCTCTTTTTCTTCCTCTCTTTCTCTCTCTCTTTCTCTCTCTCTCTCTCTTTGTGTGTCTCTCCCCCTCTCTCTCTCTCTCTCTCTCCCTCTCTCTCTCTCTCTCTCTTTCTATATCTCTATCTTCTCTGTCTCTCTCTCTCTTTTTCTCTCCCTCTGTCTCTGTCTCTCTGTCTCTCTCTCTCTCCCTCTCTCTCTCTCCCTCTCTCTCTCTCTCTCTTTCCTCTCTCTATCTCCGCATGTCTCTCTCTCTCTCTCTCTCCTCTCTCTATCTAAATATATTCTGTACCTATATCTCTCCCCCTATGTATGTATTATGTGTCTCTCTCTACATATATGTATATCTATTTATCTATATGAATCTATATCTATACATATATACATATATTTATAATATATCACATATATATATATATATATATATATACACATATATATATCTACATCGGTTTATATATATATATGTACATATATACTTATATATAAATACATATATATATTTTTATATATCTAAACATATATATATATATATTTATATATATATGTATATTTATCTATATGTATATATATGTATATATATATCTATATATATATATTCCTTTATATATATATGTATATATATAAAACTATATATATATACATCTATATATACGTATGTATTTATATATATATATAATATACATGGATATATATATATATACTGTCAGTGACCTTTTGAGTTGATATGGGACAAAAAGGCATACCTGATGAATGTTATGTTTATGACGACGAGACGTTGGATACTTACAACTATGAATATAACGATGATGTTTATGTTATTGATGATAATGAATTTTTCCTGTTTATTAATTGATCCCCGAAAGCTTCATTAATGAAAGGCACAATAACATTAATAAATCTATTCATATGCGCTGTACATAAAATTTAGCAAGAGTATAAATTATTAATATATATGAAAGAGTAAAAAAATGAATTGTTACTAAGTTACATTATTGAACCATGTTATGCAGTTAAACGTCATTTATGGCAACATGATCAACTATACGCTTGGTTGAATAAAAATGTCTTTAGCTTCTTTTTAAACATGATCACAACACGTCGAATATCAGCAGGCAAAGTGTTTCAGCAACTAATACTCTGCAGGAGCGGCTGCCATACTCGAGGCTGCATCTCAGTACCACTAGTTGATCTGAGGTTAAAAGTCTCTCGGAGACTCTCCCATCCTTTCTCCACATTCTATTCCCATAATATTTGTTGTTCAAATTTTGCTCTGAAGAAAGAGCGTATCTAACTCCAAAGCAAACTTTTTAACAGTTCTGTTTAGTGATAAATGATCGCCCACAGCAAACATCGCAGCACAAAATTGGTTAAAAGAATGTTTGCTGACATATTCTACATATATACACAGTGATCTCTTGAGGTCTGGACACTAAAATTAGAAGGATATATAGGCCAATATATTTTGGTGAAAGTTTAATAAATGATTAAGTACAACATCCGCAATGCGCACTAGATTAGTACGTCAATTGTAGGCAAACATATGCAAAAGCTCGTGCTGATCAATAGATATATCAACAACAAAGCTGTGCAAAGTCTAAAAGTTTCATTATCTGTCAAAGGCTTCGTTATTTTTATATTACTTGAGCAATGAATTAAAGTCGTGGGTTTCATCTAGGAAGCCAAACAAAACCTGCCACTGCTAACAATGTCTTAACAACTAAGACAGTTGCTTCTCATTAGAAATATTTTGGGACGAAGTCTGGCTTAGTTCAATGCTATCCTGTGGTATAGCAACTAGCCTAGGATATTTGTATTCCGGGATATAATCTACATTAGTGTTGTCTTGTCAGGCCTGGCTCAAATTATTAATACAAGTCTGGACCATTGTCAGGTGTAAAAAAAAACATGTTAACCCGCTTGAAACCCAGTTATGTTATGTCAGTGATATTATATGAATACATATGACGGAGATTTACGTTTCGGTGTGATAACGATGTACTTTTTGAAGAGCACTCCTCATTGTAAATGAATTGAAAGCGCACTAAATTGTTGAATCCCCTTCAGTCATATAAATTATTTAGCCTTCCGTAGCTAAAGGCCCCTTGCATATTTATATTGCGATAGATTTAGAGTTTCCTGTTTTAAGAACATAATTTGAATATGAGACTGTATTGCTGCTGTTGATGAATCCGACTCCTCAGAGAGTCAATGCGGGTGATGTTAAATGCCGTCACCCGCTCTGCAGTTAGCGATTGCGATGATGGCGACGCTTTATTGGACACAGACGCCAGATATTGTAATCATCAAAGAACCGAGAAAACAAAGTCACGTCTGCAGAGTTATTTACCCCCCAGTATTAGTAAATAATGAGAGCGGTCAGCTTTCATCAGTTTAAATGTTAATGAACTGAAGAAGTCAAGATCTAAGATATTTGGTAGACTAAAGGGACATTAACAGCAATTATAAGAAATGCTCCTTTCCAGAATAAGTTAGAAACATTCTGTGCGATTTATCGTACAAGGGATGCACACTGTAAGTCTTGTCGTCAGAATGTTCTGGTGATGGTAGAGGTACTTTTGTGTCTTTTTGACAAATAAAATGCGTAAGATATGCATGCCAACTTAAAGTCCATAACACTCTTGCGTAATGATACTTAAGGAGGTTTTATATGTACCAGAGGTAATCAACTACTTTTGTCATCACCTGGAGTGTCATGGTAAACATGAAAGTGAGCAGTCGTAAAAATGACTTCAAAGACAAATGCTTTCCTCGTTGTAAAGACACTCAAGTCGTCAAAAACAATATACTCGCGGTAGTCTAAAAACCATGACCATGTTTCGCAAATAGTTCTACATTTTTAGGAGTTATTCTCTTATTAGCGATCATACCGGCAGTAGTTAAGTCAGGGGTTTTACGCTAATGGTATTGTGACTCTAAACATTAGGAAATCACCTATGGGTTCAACCAATATTTCAATAGATGAAGCCATTGTAAAAGAACTCCCATTTGACCGTGTTGATGTTCAAAGTCAGCATGTCGCGATTGGTACTATAGCACAAGCATGTACTTTGTAGTTGATAAACTGTAATGCATTAAATGGAGCCAAGACAAATGAATGCCAACACGAGGTAGGACGAAACGCTCTTACATGAAATCTCTTATCTGCCAATAGCCCTTAATTTTAATTGATGGCTATTGGCAGATAAGAGGTTTCATGTGAGAGCGTTTTGATTAAAGAGGAAAGTGCCTACGGACCGACGTCTAACCTCATTACTCAAATATGTATACATCCCTTAGATCTTTGCGTTACTGCCGTTCTCTATTGCCATTAAGGCGGCTCTCAGCCCTAGGGAGCAGGGGCTCAACATATCAACTGGAGCGGGAGGAACAAAGCAACATCATATATCAAGTTTACAAACTTTTCCACTTGATAAATACGTTTTCAGATTCCCATAGTAACAGAACAAAAGACACAACAATAAGAATTCACATGAGAGCGTCGTCGAACTGCATATAGTGTAGTTATACCCCGATTTGTCTATTAAACTGCTGTTCTGGTACATATTTTTTAATTCCTGATGTAGCATCTCACCATATCATATATCATCACTAGGCATAAGCAGCCTCTCGCTCATAGAGCAGGTTGTTCAAAGTGCATGTTTCGATGGACCGACGAAGACATCTGGCGTGATAATATTGTTATTTAAAGTACATAGTTTGTTGGACGGAAGCAAAACTACGCGCTACCGTCGAGTGGTTTAAACCGGCAAGAAAAATTAATCGCCAGACTCATAATGCATGGTTCGAGTACGATACTTTCATTAATATATACTGGGTGTTCATGGGATAAAAGTCTGTATACCATGCGTTCCTTATCGCAAACGTTTATGTTTTCTCGACCAATAAGTTGTCCGGGGTCAAATGAACGTGCATCCCACCTTAGAGCAGCCGTATTAGTACAGGCAGATATGCTACACGTATACTTATACACGTAACATTAAGAATGCCACCTAATGTAGTTCACCAACTCCCATTGTCAGTACAAACTGACAATATCTGCCGGCGTGCTATGTGGATTCATAATCAACCCTAAATTGTACAATATCCTGCACATATAATGAGTTATGTTTTTAAGGACTACGTCTAACGAGTGTCTGGGGTTGTGGTATGGTCTGCCAGACAGGCTGCAAGTGACACGTGTTGGGTCAACAATATTTATTCTATAACGTAACTTTAGCTATTAAGTCGATTAATAATACTCACGAGAGAGCGTGTACACGACATATAAGTTCCGCGATAGCCAATGGGCTATAGTTCGTATTAATATCCGTGGTCGCGATAGAAAATTATTGCTGTTAATAAACGGAAATACGTAAAGATACGTAGCTGAGCATTTAAATTACACCAAGTTTTTGTTGCAGTCAGGTCGTGTCAATCAACTTCCGGACCTAGAGGACTAATGAATGAATGACCCTTATCCAACCTGTGTACCTTGCATTCAATTTATTTTGATTCATTTGGTTTGAGTAAGTAGGCTTTACAATTAGTTTGACTCAGGGAGGAATATATTCGTCGATATCTTTGAAGAAGACACAAACAATATGACTGATTTAAGCGGTCATACACGGTTTCTGTAACTCCAGATGCATATATATACCTCTCCCCAGCGAAACCATCTTCGCAACCCCTCTCTCCTTCATGATATGGCATTGCATTGTGGGCGGCTGCAAGGTTTCGTAGACGTTAACTACAAGAGACCTTCTTCTGGCATCAAAAACAGGCCGGTTAGCACTCGGCCAAGACCGCTTTGATTAGCACTGATTTCAGTACTGTCGGGCTTTAGCAGTATAATCGTTCCAACCATATTCATTGAACGAATCTCTTAAGGCATATGGGTTGTGACAAAATTGAACATGCATACACTGGTAGCGCCATTGATCACCGTTCTGGTCGAATAGCTAGGGCCACCACCTACAATATCTTATGCAAAACGATGTCGCCTTTTGTACAATCGGAATCGACACAAGCGAATGACATAGCCATACGTGGACCACACATGCAATCTTTTGTACTGTAGTGCTATTGTGAATTAACCATTGCTGCCGCCATTCTCAAAACGAGTCACTTTTATAAATAGGTACAGAAAAACCAGCACTGCTTATGAAGGAGTACAATTATTCAAGTGGTCACAAAAAGTAGTTTCATGTAGAACTAATACACTTCAGAGGTAATTTAATATTAGGGCACAGTAACTGGCCCCAGAATGAACATTTATTGTGTTAGACGCACGATTATGCTCAGTTGAATGCATATAGACTTTACATTGCTAGGGAGTCCTGAGAAATCGAGGTGCTCGTGACGTGGTATGTTCGCGTATGCGGCTGTCTTGGGCACAAACGTGTCGGCATTTCAATCATCCGCATACAAATAGGCTATGTATAGAGTGCAGCGAAGAAATACTTCTCTTGAAGAGGCTACCGATGCTAGTGTGTGTGGTATATCTGCTAGGAAGGCGTTTCGTATAGGGACGATTAAGTAGGAATACAGTGTATGCCCGGACACGACCCGCGTTATAGTGGCGTAGAGCTAAAGCGCATATATTAATACTGAATACCCCCCGTAAATGTTTCCCGTGGCAGAACACAGAAGCGTAAACATCGAGCATCCTGTAATAGCAGCATGGATCACGAGGCTGTGTTGATCTAGTCACAGCGCTGACCTCATTGCTTCACAAAGGGTCTGCAGCAACCTCGCGAGAATCTAGCGTTACCTCAAGCTCGCTTTCCGTACCACTTTACTGTCCCATCAAGCGTTAATCGATGTTAATCAATTTCGTATTAAAGCCTAATTTATGCTCGTCTTGTGTTCGATTGACTGTTGAACATGAAAGGAGCGGGTTGAATATATTGTTTGCTATTCTGAGGACGTGAATGCAGCACACATCAACTAGGTCTGTTTTTGCGTCGTGGCTCAGTTGACTTGCACATTCTAGCATCACATAGCGCTTGTTGGAACGTGATAACCTCGTGTGAATTATAAAAGTGATCGTTTGTTATTCAATTGAATTGCAGTATTATTATGTCCTAAGAGACCAAGCAGCCAAATCAACAGACTCATTGGGTATATCGGGGCTGCACATCTACCACATGCTTTGACGACATAAACACGCGTTGAGCTCATGCGCGATTATGCTAGGATAATTACTACCTTTCAGGCGGCCTAAGTCCAACTGTTCTCATTTGAACTATGATTTTCATTGTCGACGCAGTAATCGGTGCTGCTGTCGAATTGGCTCCATGTGTTGGGAATGGTAGTATCTCGACCGAGACAATCGACCACTACTATCAAATGTTTAATTCATTTACCAATCCTGTCTCGAATGCTAAATATGCTAGCTTTAATCATCGCATCTAATGTGACGCGTTGGTCCATTGTCAACCATTCAAATAAACTACACATCAGTGTTATGTTTCATGTGACCGACATATCAATATATAACTTATAACCGGTGAGAAAAAATCTGCGCTGGCCGGTCGTGGACAAGTGGTCAATTATATTTACCTCCGATTAATGTCAGACTTGCTACAGCAGCTGTTTAGTGTATAACGCAAATGAAATGCTAAGCGTCTTGAAGGCGCCATGTCATTCGGTATGGTAGAATAAATGTCCCTCTAAAGATGTGGTCACATAGCCGTTAGTGGACGTAGTAATCCGTAGGGTAGATAACCGTGGGTCAAACGTGGTGTAAGTAAGTTAAACTAGGTTAAGCTACGTTGAACTACGTTAATGAATTAGGGTGATGAGCCACAGAAGGGTACGGATAAGTGCATTAAAGTACGTGGTAAACCACATTGAAGTACGATAAACTACGCTTGACTACGCTAATTCGGGCGCGGCTCGCCCACAGAGATGTACGGACTGGTACGTCTGACTACGCTTGAGAACGGTAGACTATGGTAGCCTCATTAGAGTACCCTAGAGCACGTTTCAGTGCGCTATGCGGTACGTTAGACTACCTTAGACTACGCTTCAGTATGGTAGCATCACGTAGACTACGGTTCAGTATGGATGCAGGTACTTTCAACAACCTTCAACTACGTTCAACTACGGTAGCCTCCACTGCGTTCAACTACGTGCGAAATAATTAGTACTTGGTGATCCGTAATCATTGTTTACTTTTGTGTGTACCAATGGAACTATTGACGTCAGTGATTATAATAACCCTGGCTAAATGATTCTGTTCTTCTTCATGTTGTAGAACGATTCGGAGCTATTTGTGAAAAACTAATCAGCAATATAACGAAACGGCTGTTTTAATGAACGCTGGAGTTTATTCAGGGCTATTTCGATACGTTGATGAAATAGATGTTCAGTAAGTACCGTATGTTATAATGCAGTTAAACCACCATACGTCTGGTGATTCACAAAGGCATTCAGACACACATACACAGTGCTGCTCCACTCAAAAATGTCAACCCCTCATGCATCAACCTATGAATCAACCTATGTAATCAACCTATGTAATCAACCTATGAATTTGGAATGTATGGACTTACAGAGCATTTATTTTGCATCTAGCATCGAAATTTCGAAGGTTTCCTTTTCGGAATATAAGAGAGTGCAACTACGATGTGCATTAATTTACCAGATCGCATTCAAAGAACATGTCAATTGACGACTAAATCATTAACCAATTCATAAGCGCGTAGACTAAGCCCTTAATATTCTATATTCTGAGTCGCATACAGTAGTATTACATATAAGGAAGGCCACAAGAGTGTTTCTAGGTCAACTTGACATGCAAGCTTCTCATCAGCGAAATACAAGGCGATTTGAACGCGTTCTTGGCGTGTTCTCATGAACTATTTCTGAGCCAATAGAAGTGGTCCAAATAAGCAAAACTGCTTATTGATACGAACACTTAATATAAGCCCCCAAAAGCAAAACGATTTTTGTTTGTTGGGCTCAGCTGCAATAAAAACCCAAACAACTCTTGTTCAATTATCAGTTTAGCCAGTAGCTACATAATCACTTGCTGTCCTCGCGGTATATACGAGGCGATGATCAGTTGATAACCGTTGACCAGCTGTAACCCGCACACTTGTGGTCTACAAAACCCGTGATTGCTTCCCACTGTTGTCTATAGTTGCTCTCCATCCATTGTCTAAATGAGAGGCTCATATATCATGCTTACCTAGACCCGCTCTGAGTTTTTGCTGCATCAGATTTCGGCCTATGCTGCGGTACCTATCTTTTATGTTTTGTCTCATATGTTGTTGATAGGTTCATAATGGTCTATCCCAAGCACCAATGAGCAGCATGGAATGAGAGTTATTATGAAGAAAAAAAAATATTTTTTCCCTTTCATGAATGCAGCTGTACGTTGATGTGCAAACTTTCATTAATGCACTAGTCCATTTACAATTGATCACCGGGTCATTTCTCCCTACACCGCCAAGCCAAATAATTAATTCCCGTCGGACATTCCCGTACCGTCTTACTTAGACCTTGTCAAAGCTTCTGAACCAGTCAGATCTACGTTTCTTTGAGACTGGATCAGTTGCATAGAGCCTCTGTCTTCTGCCATTGCCTTCTTATAAAATCCTCTCCTACGTTCCTTACGCGTTGTTTACATAATTCTTGTAATTCATGGCCCGAGATAAATATACTGTAAATGATTATCATGGGTGTAACCGTGCGTACAATTCATGTGCAGGCTACAACAGAGTGGTGTGAATCACTCTATGTACCTATATTACCAGAGTAACGCCACAAACGCTGAGCATTCCCTCTGGCCGCAAGACACATATCGTCACAACTGCTGAGCACTCCCTCTGGCCGCAAGACACATATCGTCACAAACGCTGAGCACTCCCTCAGGCCACAAGACACAGATCGTCACAACTGCTGGCCACAAGACACAGATTGCCACAAACGCTGAGCACTCCCTTTGGCCGCAAGACACAAAGATGCCTTTCGTCCAATATAATAGCTAAACCCTGAGCAGGGGCGATTCATGGCGCGGATTCATGACAACTGTCACACCAAGATAATGGAAGTTCTCCTCATAACCTGGTAATACAGATGGTTGATCATACCATGATAATGGAGGTGCTCTATTTAACGAGGTCATGTTGGTACAAAGACAGATGGTCGTGCCCACAACGAATGACGACTGATATTATCGGAAAAGCTGTGGTGCTCTCAGCACGGATGATTTTTATCAACAGGTCTAATGCGGATGCATTGTGTGCATATCACACTGAGGATCCTTTGGTCATGATTGTGCGATTATGTCTTGCTATAGATCCGACAATGGTTTTGGTGATGCCTTTATACTCCGAACGATCTAAAAACTGATAACAAGAATGTCCTTTGCTACCCATTAACATTTCACTAACTTAGGTTGTTACGTCATATGAATCTATTTCGTCGTCGGCAACTTGGCATGATTCAAGTAAATACTGAAGCAGAAACAGAACCACAGGCGCCCTTGTATGTTCCTCGTGTTAAATCGGCGGGGAGCAAAATGATTTGGCAGACCACCACTTGAGTCTCTAACTTCGCATACTTAACAGAATTATTGGCAAAACGAACTGTTAACAAATAACATGTTTAAACAAATCCCATTCGATTACGCTAATGACACCTGAATCTGGTGCTTATTGAAGCCTCGCATATCGTGGAAGCAAATGTTGACCTCCAACAGCTGCCATGAGATGGGGCTTCTGTCCTGGTCTATTTCCGGTTGAAGTGTTGTAGCTCTGCAAGGCCCCTGAGGGAAAATACTATTCGTCAACTTTTGTAGCAAGCCCAAACATGTTCTGGTTAATCATTTGCAACTAACAGACAGACCATGTTAGAGGATTCTGCTGAATCAGACATACAGTGGTACCGATGATAGCTATGCATGCTGACAAAATATGCACCAATGGCACACAGTTCACATCCTACACGGGCATACTGGGAGATGCATGCGCAATCACTTGCGCACCTCGACAGTTTCACTCAGGTCGTCAAAATGAAATGGAGATTGACTGGTCGCAATATGAAAAGGGGTTGTGCACACACGCCTTCTAACTTTACACTGCATTCGAGCGAGAAACAATAATATACGATATGATTCACTCAGTTGCGATGACCTCACATAAACGACGTCATATGTCATGGGTTTAAATAAGGTGTTTAATAGTGCAATGTTCCTTATATTGAGTGAATCGTGAGTTATGGTAGGGACCAAGGTAATTCTATTGGCACACAAACTATTGCTAGAAAGCATTACTACCTTGAATTATCCATTATCCTCTACATTTACAATATTTGGAATGTGTACTAGTTCTGTAATGATTCAGTGACCTCAAGGCTCGTAATGTATTTTCAAATCCGATGTCTTTGAGTGCACTGCTTTATATAATAATGCACAGTGACGCATGCAAACACCTATTGACAAATAACTGTTTGACTTCTTTCAGTTACCTTTTTTGCATTAAGTACTAGCATTTTGCGTTCTATAGGCTATGTGAAAGGATGGAATAGGATATGATTCACCGTGAAAAAATGTGATTTGACCTCTTACAACAGACGTCATTTATCCTCGGGTTGTGTGTGGTTAATAAGTTCCGACATGGCTTCCCCATTTATACGGCCGTGGTTTACTGGACGGTCGTGTGTGATTTGATCAACCTAGTCCTCTTCCGTAGCATCCATGCCTACATTTTTGTGATGGCCGATTGGTGACTCGTGCTTCAAGGGAATTACTTCGAGCCTCGTTCATTTTTGTCGAAACTATTACTTGCAAGTAGGGCACATGAACGTATTCTTACGCATTACTCTGAATTATATCACAGCGCCATTATAAATCTGACTACAACTTGGGTTACATAATGCGAGCAGTAACACAGTAACAGCAGATTATTTGTTTATGATTACCACATAGGTGCACTCTCACTAAACAACATAGCTGGAAATATCGACATGGGTCACATTGAAGCTGCCTTATTATTAAGTATATTGAAGCAACCAATTTGTACAGCTATCCGGTGGAATGTTTTATGTAATCCATCAAAGCTACCAAGTCGTGTTATTGTTTTGACAGTACGACAACGAATGATTGGTATTTGTCAACTCCATAGATAACGTCTGATTGGTTATGTTCGTGGAAACGAATAAGTGCCATACTTTTCAAAATAAATATAAATTTACTGCGTGTAGAAACAGGTTAGGTGAATTAATTCAGATTTTTTGTTGTTCAAAAATTAAAATTCAAACGGGGTTGTACGATTTGAAAAAGTGGGTGAATTACATAATATAAAATATATCAAAACCAAAGAGGCATTATTGATAAATTTAAGCGATTACAGCGTTAAGGATCAGCTAACGCATGCTAAAAGCTGTTATGTGTCTGAACAACATTTGTATTACCTGAATATGGAGGATCTCACAGATTTTAGTCTGGTCATTGAGTTTAGATTATCTGTTGATGCACATAAATGATATCACCTGATCATGCTTTCTGGTGTCTGCTTTCAGTGTATGTGGGTCCAAATACTTATAAAGAAGTTGAAATCAGGCCACGGATTGCAGCTTGCATTCATATTACCAAAGTCGCAAAATATCACTCATTCTTCAAAGGCTCTGACAATTCACGCTGCAGGAACGATGTTATATAAAACGTCAAGTGTGCAAAATTAATGATGCAAGGAAATGGCATTGTCCTGTTTGGGTCACACGGTGAACATAAACAGTCAATTAAGGGTTCCTTTGTACGGCAAAGATATACTGAGTTCCTGCAATTAGCTTCAAACACAGCAATTGCAATTAATTATGCCACAAAACTGTCTTAAATTGATCCAAAAGGTGCTTTCAGGCAGACGTTATAGGCTACGTCAGTACGTAAATTATCACACGTATGAGCACACAGCACCGCGCCACAAATGTGGTAAATCTAGTACCGAACGTTTTTTAAACAAGGCATGATATGAGTGTTCGTGCAGAAATTATGAGCTCCGACAGCAGATAATTTACCACACGTATGAGAGCACAATAACCTGCCACAAATGTGTTTTGTCGAATGCACAACGTTTTGAACACAGGGTATCTTGTGAGTCTTCAGGAAATCTAGGTGCGTTGTGACATGGTATGTTCGTGTATTGGGGTTGTCTTGGGAACACACGGGTCGACATTCTGAGAAAATGCAAATATTTTGCAGCTTACAGGCTGTGTACGATATATTGTTGACGTGCATCGCCCGTCAAGTAACGCTAAATAAAAGGCTCTAAAACTTATCGGTGTTCTGTACTTGTGCTAGTAATGGGTATGGTATCATGTATTTTCAGCAAGTTGGTAGCACGAATGTTGATAAAGAGTAATTACATATTGTTGTTGTTGAGGCGCAGAGCAGAAGTATTCACTTCATACCAAAGAGACTGGAATGATGGCGTGCATCGAGTGGATATGCTGATTTATACAGTGGGCCGACCTCAACATCACAGAACTGACCTGCAGCAAACTCACGAGAACATAGTTATCTCGCTCTCTGTGGACCTCTGGGATCATTGTTATTTTGTGTTTTATAGGGCAACAAGCGGCTGATGCTCTGTATTGATAAAATAAGATTCATAACACAGACACCAGGACTTGAATTGCCGAAAAGGCAGCAATATTTATGCTATTATCATTTATATTGACATTGTATGATGTATATTCATAATAGCATTCGCTTATATAAAGGAGTAAAAATGAGAGCTATTTCCATAGGAAAGATCACGGGAGTTTACATGCGCCGTCCATCGCCACATTGTTGTGGACTGAAGCCGCACGATAAATCTCATAGACAGATCGTTGGTTATCAGGTCTTTGTTTTCACTAATGTGATGCGTAATCAGTTTCGGCGTTTGCTTAACAAACCCAACACATATTATTGTAAACAAAACAAATAACACCTTGCTATTTGCATATCTGAAAATACTGAATCAAGTGATAGCCGTTCACTGTCTTGTGGCAGGCGAGCGTTTCAACAGCTTACTTCGTACCCACTGTCATTCCTTTGATATGTGATATTGTCTTCTTGAACTGACATACATTGGCAAGGCCAAACATCTTCTGTATCTTTGGACAATTAATAAAACTGACACAAGCTACCTAAATACGTTTTAAGTGGGAAAATGGATTTGTCTTCCCCCTGTAACCGTGCGGAAACGCCCGGCGCTGGATAAAGCAAATGTTGAATTCAAAATCATTCCCCGAGTGACATGCAAACTGTCGTGAAAGTATCATATCCCTGATTACGATTGAAACAATTTTACTACAATTTTACTCAATATTTTGTTGATCCCCTTTTCACCATAGACCAGATGTTTTTATGAATGTTTGAAAAACATCGAAAATTAAGCATTATAAGTTGGGCAAAACTGGGTCCTAAATCTGCGAACTAATTGCTATGACAGAAATGCGTTTGAGCTGTCGATTGTCTGTAAATGGCCAACCAGATTATGTGGCCTACCATTTGTATTGTTTAGTACAAAAAGAAGACGCCGCCTGTACCGATCAGTGACACTATGGAAAACTCATGGCGGTGACCACGTGGTCGAACCATGACCCTTATCAACATATTACGACAATTTGATCATGTGAAGGAAACAGAATCCGATTATATGTATATAGTATAAATTCAGCGTGATTTAATTACGTTTTACAATTTTGGCCATTTCGTTAAGTAGGATTCCGATATTTTAATTAGGCATGCAAATAATATAATTCTTATGTAAACTGTATCATTTTCTTTACAAAAACTGGCTAATCTTCATTGGATTGTATTAGCAGGCGATTATAGAGCAGTGGAACAAAGAAATAGCATTATTCTGCCTGTAACAGTAACAGACAGGCATTACTATTTGGCATCGTGGAATATGCCGTCAACTGTCAATTCACCATATACTTTGCGTGCCGTTTATCAACAATCGATCAAATTGGCAGCTGACAACAAATTACTATAACGATTATTCTGCTTTTCAATTAATATACAGGGTTACAATACTACCAAATTTCATTCGAGTAGCGCAATAACCCGTTAAATCAAGGCTTAAAATTAAGCGTTATAATTGTATGATGGTACCACACCGCACGAACTGAATTAGGAGTACTTTTCAAATGTAACTTTCGGCTGCTCAGATCATACACATATATTTATAATGCAACGCAAAGTCGAGACAGCAGTTTAAGACCTTTATTGCCACGTTAGCCTCACAATACAGTATAAGGTAGAAACAGGTCGTTATGTCATTAGGGAAAGTGTTCGTATGAGAAGCACACGATTGTGTCATCAAAATCATGGACACTTGGGAAGGTGTATAGAGTGACGACGCAATGAAACATGCCATCAGACGTCATTAGTGGGAAATATCTAGGAGTAATGGATCACATCAGTCAATCACTGGTTCGAGGTCCTGTACTACCGGCTACATATGAATGGGCACTCACATGCGAACACATTCACGAATACACGTACAGTACGAAAGACCTTTAGCATTGATTTGTTTATATATTATATTGACAATTGTCCGACATTGCAAACGGTTTTAAACAGCCAATCCTTCTTTCCATAATATTCTCCAGACTCGTCTTAGTTAGGGAACCCCGCCACCCGAGGCTCTGCGAGAAAAGCCGAGCTGGCCTGTCAGTGGTCATCTAGTGTTGAAAGCCGTGAACGTGGACTGCAGTAACACATGCAGAAAGCTCTACAGCACTAACAAGTCGGTGCGTTTGACACTTAGTGGTGCCTTATGCTTGGCGGGGTTTTGTTACCGAAAAGTTTAACTATACCTCCTTACCACTTTCTTTGTGTATTTTGACAAAAGAAAAAAATATTATCATAAAGATGGTAAAATATTCCGCCGGGAGGGTAGTTTTGGCTTCGTCCTAATGCAATTCAACGTTGATGAAGACATTCTTCCTATTGCAACTGCTACATATAACATACCTGAGGTGAATTTACAATTCTGGTGATGAAACTGCTAATGGGAGAGTGTAATGAGGCGCTGCGAGTGGATTATGTTATTCGTATAATATCATGAAATACATTGCGAACAACACGTCTGATCATTGCGGTGTTTATATGATATTATATGACAAGCAAAAGAGGTTGTAGTGGACGCCTCAGCTGAAACCATATTCGTTCATTTTCATAACCTATGTGATCGCCGGGAAAAGGGTATTGATTCATGTCGTACCTTTTGAGGTGTGAAACCAATGTCAATATCATTCATCATTGCAATGATAGCGAATGATTTGTGTAGACAACTATTTCCTTCCCGGATTTTATCGGATCTAATCAGTATAAAATGGTGTATGTACCATGATTCGTCAAAAACGTAGGTTTCTCACGATTATCGCATGATAGGCCTCTGTTGTTTGAAGGGCGGTATGAATCATGCAATATTAATGATTGATGTCATATTTATCAATTAATTCAATGTAACCTTATTTGTAAGCATAGGTGTTTAAATGTCGAACTCAGAAAACGCAGGTCAAACTATAATGCTGTGTGGTTAAGTTCAACTGACTGACAAGCCGTGCATTAGTTTGTATCGGTCCAATCTAGCCATTTACATTGATGTTGTCGATTGTAGCTAAATTGGGTTGAAATGATTGAAAAGTTAGACAGAGCGCCCTCCCAGACCAAAAAGTAAACTCCGCTGTACACGTGACCTATGTCTTCCTGCTAGTCTAAGCGCTTATGTCGGTAATGGCTGCTCAAGCGTTGCTTAACCATGTTGCGTTATCAATCAGTCTGTGCATAAAATTTTAAGAGAAGTGTTGAGCCAAATAGGCGTAAGTTATAGCACCCAGTTGAGTGTTCTGGACAGTCCTCAGGGGCATGTATATTACGAAACATACAGCATGGTAATGGTAATGGTAATATTGGGATTAAACGTCACTTTCAACGAGGTGATATCGCCACGGTAATGGATGAGGATGATCGTGATGCTCAGACAACTCCCCTTAACTGCCCCAAAGTTTTAGTATCCGGTGTTAAAAGATGCTGTTTTTACAGCAGAACAATTGTTAACAATAATGTTCGAAAAATAATGGTTGCCCTGAACATCAATAATTGTTATTTATTACAGCATAGTGAATGTATTTTAAGACTCCAGCTATAAGATTACACCACCATGTAATTCTGATAATGAGAATTTAATCATGCCCATAAAGGAGCCTATTTTTATTAGAGATGGGGATTCATTATCGGTGCTCACCCGACATGAAGCAGAAGCTATGTTAAATGAAATCTGCTTATCGTAACTGTTTTATCTGTTTATCTTTTAGTTCTCGTGTGTGTTTTTGTTGTTAGATTATTAGCATTATTGTTAAGTGCCAGCGCCTAGATGATACAAGCCCGTTGCACAGACCTGGCTGCAAAACCCACGCCGCTGGGATGAAGGTACTATTGAGCTACCGGGTTGGGTGCATCCCCTTTCAGAGATGAGACCGCCATTTACCGTGATCAATCGAGTCACGGGGACCCAGTCAGGTATCGAACCCACCATCTATCGGTCGAAAGACGAGGCAGTATACCACTACGCCATGGAAACAGGCTCGGAACAACCTGAAGAGCGTGAAAGTAGCATGGCAGCAGGTTTTTTTGACATGTTGCCTCTAGGAATTGTTCTAGTGGCCATTCAAAACCATCTATCAAATAAGCGCTGATTCCATATGTGTCGGTGTGTAATGTTCACTTTATGAATACAAACAATACATCGTTCATTGGGCTACCAAGCCAAACTCTCGGAAAAAAAAATTGCCTTAGGCAGTCATTGACAGCCACTATGGCAGCTTGGTGCCCGTTAGGTAGGAGCCGTGAGACCTCTCATATCAATCCCATTAATTACCATTGTTTTGATATCATGGGTGTCACACAGATAAACTAAAAGCGCTCCGATCCCACAAACGATTAAGCAGTGTACTGCCCGGCTATATTAGAATAATCGTTCAAACAATATTCATTAAAATACTCTTTGCTACAAATATTCACCAGGAATATGATTGGTGTCCAAATTTTAAAATAATCAAATCATACATCCGGAAAGGGTTTATAGCATGTGCATTTTGCATAAACCTCTCGATAATATAGCGTTATCTAGTGCTCCCTCTTCGGGACCATGGTTAATCTGTGTCCGGTAATGACATCACCTGCTGAAGATCTGTGTAGATGAGAAGTATATCATAGCAACCAGGGCTCCGGTAGCCGTAGAATTACCCAGTAGACAACATCGCTTATGCAATTATCATACATATTGATATTTGAATGATGTACATCATAAATCGCGCTGTTTTTTTAATAAGATAAACAAGATAAGAGCTAGCCGTCTATGCGTTCATGATGTGAAGTGAGGCCACATGTGTCATTTCATTTCCTGATCGTTTACATCAATGATTTGTTATGATGGATGTTAGTAGCTCATTCTTTCCAAGCAAATTGTGTATATAACCAACAACAGAGAGAACATAACCACAGATGATTTAAGGTTGAATATTTAAGGCAGTGTATTTCAATCATTCAATTCATTTTTGCTTCTCAGACACGACGAGCAACATCCGGGTTATTGAATGTGAACATTCAACTTAAAACCAATATAACCATTTCCTGGATTAGATGCACTTTCGTACCTAACTCGAATTGCTGTCATTATTTTGTTAAGCCTTGTGATAGTGTCCATAGAAATTGGGTGCCTTTGTCGTTGCACTAATCAAAGAATAACCGATGACTCCTGATACAAACATCCCATGCATGCCTATCTACTTAGGTGTTCAATAAAACAAGAGCAACCTATTTCATGCCGGAATTCAATATTCTAATATTTGGCAATCATTACAGTGTAGCGTTTCAGTATAAACTTGTCAAATCAAGGCTTGTGTAGAAGAGTCACCAACATTAGACCTGCTGGTGGTGCCACAACACATGCGCTGAATTAGGCAAACTTACCAAATGTTAGATTGCGTCGCCAATGATAATGTCAGTGAAAACATAGTTTGGAGTTATAGATGATGGCGCATTGAAAGACACCATCAAGCGCCATTGGGTGAGATATCTTAAACTGATGGACCCAACGAGTTACTTCGTCGTCTCCATGCCAATGATAATATATACATGGACCAATACGCGCACTAAGGCAAAGGTATGGGACCCCTTAAGCATAAATTTGGTTGTGCATTTTCTTGACCATTGTCCGGCACTGCAAATAGATTCGAATAGCGGCTTTATGCCAGCTAATCTTTTCTTCGCACGATTGTCTCAAGACTCGTAATCAACAAACCCTATATCCGAGGCTCGACAATCAGGTATTGTAAATGCTGTGCAGCAAGAACTGCAGAGCTTACCAATCATTTTGTGAGTCAATCCTCAAAATCTTGCTGTTTTACATGCACTGTACGGCTCTGAACTGTTGGTGCGCTTTACACTCAGTGGCGCCATATGCATGGGTAATTCACCAGTAGAGTTATTAGTTTAACTTTTCTCTGATTTAACTTGCACTTGCTGAATGCATTAGCAAAATTAGTAACTTACCTTTGAAGGTGAGCGCCACACCTGCTGACTACCTTGTGTAGTGTGTACTAAGTGCAATCAGGTATTTTATGACGAGTAATGGATTTACAGCGGAAGCCTCTACTGAAGTCATCCTTGATCATTCCAAATACCTTTGAAAAGGGTATTGATTGATGCCTTTTCTTTTAAGGTGTGAAACCAATGTCAATATCATTAATCATAGTGTTTATATCGAATGTTTTGTGCAGACAACCCATTTGTGTTGACGTGATGTTGGTCCTAGCGTGATTTAGGATCACGTTCCATGAAATTTCATTGATGTTACTTCATTCCATGGGAACGCCTGCAGTTCCAATTTTACTTCAGTCTCTACGACACAAACGCAAATCCTAAATTAAAAAAGATATATATATCAAGGATCAAAATTGGGGCAAGTTTTTTATAAACAAAATAGGAAAAAAGAAAACAAATAGGTAATATTGTACAGTAGTTGGTATCTACCGATGCATGACCAATCTTAATCAATGATGATCTGCATCAAATCGGCCATTGTAGGAAACATTGCGGTGGTGAAATGCAAAAAGTTACTTGGTCCACCTACTTATGCGGCATATGACAATGAATAAGTAGTGTTAGTGAAACAGGTGAAGTTTCATCGTTACTCACCCATTCCGTACTTTAGAGCAGCTTGACCGCCTATGGGTAGATGCAGTGTACCGGGTTTGACGTGACGTCATGTACCCCGGATAAGCCAATGCACTCTAAGATTTGTTGCCAGTTTAACAAGCATGCTAGTTATTCATTTATGGATCCATTTGCACATTGTGTTTATGTTTGTCTACAAGCTGTTTTTGAGTGCAAACAAAATGTTATGACGAAAACCAGATTATACATTGTTCATTTAGCTACCAATATATTCGTCATTTATATTGTCATTATTGGTGCATTCAATGTATTTGACTTCGACACACACAATTAGAACTTAGATATGCACTGCGCGACTGCGCGACTGGGGCCTGCTCTCAGGCAGTCTTTGCCAGTCACTATGGTGGCGTGGCGCCAGTAAGGTAGGATCCGTGAGACATCTGATATCAACCCCATTAATTAGAACTGTTTAGATATCAAGGGTGTCACATATACACCATGTACAATTCGGCTATATTAGAATAATCGCTCCAACAATATCCATTTAAATAATCTCTTAAGCATTTATTCTTTGGGCATAGCAGTTGTGTCATGATTTTAAATACTTGCATGCTTGACTAAGGACAACGCAATGTATATGTAACGAGCACGAGAGTAGAACCCCTGCAGCGCCAATGGTCACCGTTCTAGTCGTTCAGTGAATAACGGAGGACATGCATTTAGGAATTATATTGTGTTTTTCAAAACTATGGAGCCTTTTTTTGCAATCGGAATAAGTTATATGGCTCCCATGATGAAAGCGAATGGCACATAGGCCAAACGAAGAACCCAAGAAGCGGTTAAAGAATTATGATTTTTTTGTACTGCAAAGCTATTGTGAATCAACATTTTTGCAGTCATACAAATAGAGATACTTTGAAAAAAAAGCTATAACAGAACTATTTACTATATCATATGATAATGCACTGCTTTTGAAACAAATATGAGTGCACAAGTCCCAGGATGCACATAGACTCTACATATGTACTACGGGAGTCTTGAGAAATCAAAGTGCTATTGTGACATGGTATGCACGCGTATGAGGGGTTGTCTTAGGCACACACATGTCGGCAGTACATACAAAACAAATGCTCTTACGTGTCCAGCTCAGTCTAAACTTGCGGGGAAATCCACCATGATGTCAGTTTCTTTGAAATTAGCATTAACTGCATTCTAGCTTTCTATAATTCAATTACAGCAATCATTGTACACAAGCGTTAATGACTCGCTATAACAGCCATATGATGTTCTCAAATAAAACGCGTTATTTACAATCATCCGATTGCAAATACATATCGCAAAACACGTGTAGGAAAGAAATACTCATCTTCAAGAGGCTGTCAATGCACGTCTGTGTCATGCATCTACTGGGAAGGCGTTTCGTGTGAGTATGATTCGGAGGGACTCATGAATCCGTTTCCCGTGGCAGGTTACCGAAGCGTTAACATCGAGGCTATGTGTATTGATCTAGTCATAGCGCCGATCTAATCGCCTCACGAATGGTCTGCAGCTACCTCGAGAGAATAGCGTTACCTCAAGTTCGCTCTCCATGTAAATGCGAGCTATGGGGATCATGGTTTATATGTGTAGTAAAATGACAAGAGCTTGTTCTGTGTGGATGCGATACATATCTTAGATTAGATGTACAATTGCCCGGAAGACAGCATCGGGGATGTTATTATCATGTATGACGACATCCGGATGATGTACGTTCTTAATCGCTCTGTGTTGTTACAGAGAGGCAAGATGAGAGCTCTTCCTTTGTAGGTTTTTTCGTGTGAAGTGTAGCCACAAGTGATATTTTATTTCCTGATCTTCTGCTGTAACAAAATTGTTATCACTGATGCTATTTAGATAGCATGAGCATCGATTATAATTTCCACTTTTTTACTCTTAACTGCCTCGGTGTCCACTGTCAATATAATGTCATTGCGAATGTTAAGCAGCAGACAACTATTTGAGCTGACTAGATTATGTTCCATGGGGTGATTCACAACATCGCTCCACGTGATGGTATTTACGTTACTTGGTGCCATGGGAATGTGTCTAGCTAACCATGTCGCGGCCTCATTTCCAAGGATATTTCCTTAATGTATATACATATTATATATATATATATATATATATATATATGTATACATGTTTATATGTGTTGATATGGAATATTATATATAATTTATATAATTATATTGATACATATATATATATGTATACATATATATATATATATATATATATATATATATGTAGCTATATATATACATAAATATCTATATCAATAAATATACATATATATATATATATATACAAGAAGAAGAAAGAAATACGATGACGAGTTGTAGTCGAAAATGGAAGAACGTTATATTTTTACTGGGTATTTACCATGTACTCACTGATGTTTAATGGTATTCGAAAATCTCGCGATGGTTGATTGTTGCAGCCATAGCTTACCCGTGCTTTGAACACAATAATAAACGTATTGTTTCAGTTAAATGCAATTTGTAAGATATATTCAGACAGCTAAACTCAAAAGAGATAGATCGAAGGGAAATCTATTTGATGTTGGTCTGATAATAATCAATGATTCGTTTGAACATGGCATGTACAATACAGAATGTAGTTGGGTAAAAGGAGTGGGATTATTTTCAAAAGGATGAACCATGAGTTTCCTTTTTGCAGCAGTTCAGCGATTAATCCTGTTCTCTGACCTCACACACGTTTATATCCGCTGAGCTTTTCCCTTTAGACCTTTGTCGTTACTCATTACTAGACCCGCTGAGGCTATAAAAGCAAACATACGCCGACTAAAATTTACCTCTCCCACGGACTCTCCCCACAGCCCCTCATTATTCTATCAAATGGGTGATTTTCATTCGGCCAACTGCGCCTGTGGAAATAAGCCGAGACCGATACTTGTAAATGTGATGATAATAATACGTCATCCAGTATTTCTATTATGGCAACCTTTTATCCAATTCCTCTCAGCTCTCTGCGAGAATCCGGTCGACTTCAAAACAGAGCCCGCTACACTGACCAATTATGGTGGGCGTCAGACTCATGATAATGAATCTTCAACAGCATTGGATCGGAGAGAGCGGGGAGCCGATCTCTACGGTAATATGTAAGTACCACATAGTGTTAGAGGTGACGTTGCCGGCCGAACGCATTAATGATAAGATGACGCAGATGGTCGCACACTCGGAGATAACGGAGGCTGTCGTTATAACGAGGTGATGTTAATGAGCGTACACACCAGGATAGAAGAGGTTGGCTTAATACCGAGGTTATACAAATGTTTGTACACACCAAGGTAATGGAGGTAGTATTTATAACGAGGTGCCCATAGCAAGAGACTGATATGGTCAGAAACGCTGTTGTGCCCTCAACACTCATGATATTTATTATCAGATTTAATTCGATGCCTTGAGTGCATATCACTTCCGCATTGATTCACCGGATATATAAGCCTCTAATGACCCGTTTGTGATACCTTGCGGTTACTATTTCTTTTGGTGATGCCTTTATAAACCGACGAATTGATAAAATGTCAGTTGCACTAACACTGAAGCAGAAACAGAACCACAGCCATTCATGTATGCTACTATTCTTAAACCAGCTGGGAGCAAAATGATGGGGAAGACCACCACTTAAGTCTCGAACACCGCATACTTAACAGAATCATTGGCAATATGAACTGTTAACAAAATAAATGTGCTTGAATAAACGAGTGGTGAACTATTGTAGCGAGTGTCACCAAGTTCTGTTTAATCATTCAATACTACCGTATAGACCATTATAGAGTCAGACTTAAACAGACACCCATTGCATGCAGGAATACTGTAAGATACATGTACAATGAGCTACGTGAGCAGAAAAAATATTTCCATAGTACTACAATGCCTCTCGGGTCGTCAGACGGTAATGGAGGTTGACTGATTGCACTTGAAAAGGGCCTTCCTGAAGTTCGCTATCGTGTTCTTCCATAGTAAGGGGCACATTCCTTGATGATCTGGTAACAGTTTGATGACATCCAACTTATCGAATATAAGTACATTATTCCCTTATTTGATATTATCATTCAGTGCGACTCGTATTACGAACGAGCATGAACGAGTCGCAGCACCAGCTGTCCTGCCAGGAATAAGAACCTCGGGCAAGGCATATCGGCCGTATGTTGACGGGGTTGTTGGGTGTCAGTTACGGGAATATATGATGGCTGACCGTAAACTGGTTGGCTTAAGCAGGAAACGAATACCATCCAGGGGTCACATCTTTATATAATTAAGATGTAGATCTTCCTGTTTTCCTTAGGAGACCCGTTACATTAGTAGAGACGTGATCACTAGCCCCAAGGGATTAATACAGCGGAAATGAGAGAAAAATTTTCTCGTCATTTTAGAGGAATAGGCTTTATATACGATTTGATTTAGACAAAGAAGACTTCGCCCTCTGCTTCCTGAGATTATCCATTAATTCCACTGACATTATACGGATAAGAAGCATTTGGTGCATTCTACGCATTCCCAATGAAGGCATGCATAGATAGAAGTCAGCAATTTAAATTATGGTGACTCAATTTCCTCCGTTTCTCTGGGGCATATGGGAACCTGGCTCATTTACTGCTCTCGTGTGGCCGTTCGCTATATTAGAACAGATACTTTAGGAGAAGTAATCAACCCGGTCATACGTTATGATGCTATTTCGTTAGATTGGTCAGGCGATCGCGATATATGAATCACCTTACGAATAAGGTCATTCGCCCGGATAGAATCTATGTGAGGGGCAAACGCAGCTGGATCACCACGTGAACAAAACATGTTGATGTGTTGGGAAGCCACTCGGGCTATTTCATTAGAATTGAATCTACTTTGAATCCCCACAAGCATTTTGTTGTTCCGACCATATCACCTCCAATAATAGTTCACTCAAACAGCTGAAAATGAGCAGCAACGTATTACTTCATTGGTACTGCTCGGCCTATCATCATCACATCACACTTGGTACAGGTTGAACAATAGTTATTTGTGAAAGACAAACAAAGATGCTTCGCAAACTTGATTTCACAAAATCGTTTAAATATATCAAGTGACCGAAAATGCATGTGGCGCACATGAACAAGGCTTTCACAGTGATATCTTCATAGTCGATGCGTCTCGATGATACACAAATAAGCGACGGTAACCCTTTTGAATGGATACTTGAATATGTTGCTGTCACCCAAAAAGAATTACGGTCCTACCCTTTGGTCCGTATTATCAGTGAACGTACGCTTTTACACGACGTGACTCTGTTGGCTGTACACACACCATTTCACCACCGCCTAGCAAGAAATCTAAATACAAATATGCGTCTACATAAAGGGGTTTGCTGAATTGCATTTAGCATTAGTATTTGGCAATATTGCAACTTCGGTATGGTTGTTGTTCTCGCCAATTTCCTAATAAAGTGTTATTGCCTCCATCCATTATCTTCTAGTGGCTACTAATATCTAATGTCGACCAGTTGCCGGCCGCTTGCTTTTATTCTACCGTTCCATGGCCTTTAGAACATATCACACTGATATCGAGGGTATCATAGAACCGAGATCACATGTATAATCCTATGTCCAGCACATGTGCTAAATGGCTGACATTCGCAATAAAAAAAGCTGGTCTAAAGAGTTCATAATCGAGGCGTAAAAAGGTGCGTAACAAGCGTATAATCACCGTGGCTAAACGAACCAATATCACATGCTAGGGTTTATTCTTTGTCGTGAGAGCAACGTGGATATCTCGGCGTGATGCAGTGAAAATCATTTAAAATGAATGCGAAGAAGTGACTGGTCCGGTCGCCTTCATTACAAAAACCTAATATAATCCATGCAGGGAACAGACGGGAGTGTTGGGGGGGAGGGGAGCGTTTTGACGGTTCATAAACAATGCCGCAAGTGAGGACAACATCTGTGCGACTACTCCTTGTATTGCAGATTCAGATCGCTGATGGGAATGTGCTTATTTCTCTGTAAAATAAAAGCAGTTGAACTCTGGCATGATGTTTGATAGCGGGCATCAGTGGTAGGATGGAATAGGAACCCAGACTCTTAATTTGTGGGGGTTGTAGTTCGTAACGCGGTTATAAAGATGACACTGTACGTCACGTTTATGGGTGCTGCCTTTGTAACACCGAGATGACGTTGGCTGTGCATACAGCGTTAATCGCCTGATAATGCAGCCCGGAGAACACTAGTGACTGAGTGATATGATTCACCGCGAATAAATGTGCTGTGACCTCACACAACAGGCGTCATTTATCATCAGGTTGTGTGTGCATGTTTTGTCCCCATATCACTTCCTCATTGATATGGCCGTGATTTACTGGAGGGTCGTGTGAGATTTGATCAGCCTAGTTCTCCTTCGTAGCGTCCATGCCTACATTCATGTGATGGCCAATCGGCGACTCGTACTTCTTTAGCGAATAACTTAGAGCCTGATACAGTATTGTCGAAACTATGGTTTGCAAGTAGAGTATACGAACGTATTCTAATGAATCGCGCAGAATTATATCATAGTTCTATAATACATCTGCATACAACATGGGTTACATGATGAGAGGCTATGCGCATCGAACAGATAAAAACACAGCAGATTATTTTTTGCTAATTGCTAGGTGCATGCTGAATAAACAGCACGGCTGTAAATATCGATAAATGTATATATGCCTTATTAATGAGCATATCATTCGTAACGCGCTACCGAGTATAGTCTGCATTATGTAGTTCGGCCTACAACCACCTATTGGTTGTTGAAGCCAAAGAAACAAATATATCAAGCACTACCGGGTCTGAATATTTAAGTTATGTCGACGAAAGGTAAAAGACCTATAATAAAGATGGACTCGGCTGTACAGCTACGGCTAAATTACATTGTGCACAGCACACGTTGTCCAAACGTCTCAATTCTGTCGTTTGTTTTATTTGAAGCTGAAATGTAAGCCTCCCTCACATTTACAAAGGCAGAGCGCTGTGAGCATAATTTTATTCGCTGAAGCTGCGGCATTATGTCTGGCATACGAAATCGTCTCCTCCATTCCTTCATAAACCCGACACACATGTGTAGTGGAAATCGGACTAATACGCAGTTGCACGCAAGGAGGACTTTGATGTTCTTGTTTTCGCACAACTGTACGAAACCTGCCGGTATAATAACCACATACCCTACTTACACTTACAATTTCCAGATCTAACAAAGCGCATTCTCTGGGTGTAGCTGTCAGATACTGCCGTAGCACTATATCTCACAGTTCCACGCAATTTAATTAACGGCGCTTGCCAACCTTTAGTAATCATGTCGTACTGTTTGACTGTCTGAGCATTCGGGGTTTTAATTATGGCAATAAAATGTGTGTAGGATAAATGTTTAATGATGTATGTATAAGCTGATAACCAGTAGTCAGATGATATTATGTTGGCTCTTAAAATATATCTCCCTTACCATTTTACATGTTTAGAATAAATAAAAGAACACACATCGACATATAGGTGATAACACATTACACTGTGAAGACACATTTTGCTCAATTTTAGTGGACGTAAATGCTGACGGGGTAAATGAATTATATGTACACTAGATGACAATACAATTAATTTTCCCCGCCAGTATTTATTCAATACCAAATCAATACCAAAAGGCATGCTTCAGCGTTTCTTATGTTAGCATCCGGTAGTCGTTGCCATGGTGGTGGTCTTATGGGTTCTTTGTGATACAGGTTCATGTTGGTTGCTCTATTGAGGTTGGTTTACGCCACATATGGGTGTTTTGACGCAATCAGGAACGCTTCTGCCCGAATCACTGACTTGCTATATATATATATATATATATATATATATATATATATATATATATATATATATATATATATATATATATATATATATATATATATATATATATATATATATATATATATATATATATATATATATATATATATATATATATATATATATATATATATATATCTATATATATATATATATATATATATATATATATATATATATATATATATACATCCTTTCAGCTAGGTACCAAGACACATAGTTAAAGCAGATTATGCAGGAAGATAAAGGTAAATTGCATAGAACGTCAAAATATACGAGAGTTACATATGACATATTATGATTTTCAATTTACTTTTCTCATTTCTCAAGACGTTGAACGTATACAATATATATATTTGGTAACATATATAAAGTTATCTTTATTTAAATAGTTCATTTATATATATATATATGATATATATATATAGCTTGTCTATATCATAATATGCCATCAATACATTTCTTTTGAGTCAGTATATAACAATAAAGACTGCTGTAGCGTATAATATATGTTTTTTATATATATATTTATATATATATTATTGTACTATATATATATATATAGAATATTTTATATTAATGGATATATATGTAACAAGTTGAAGCGTACGACTGTTCACACCGATGTAATGGAGGCTGGCTTTATAACAATGTGACGCTGA
Organism: Urechis unicinctus; assembly: GCA_034190875.2. NCBI lineage: Eukaryota > Metazoa > Annelida > Polychaeta > Xenopneusta > Urechidae > Urechis > Urechis unicinctus. Next base: position 58,379,347 of record CM067347.1, on the reverse strand, counting down.
TGAATGTGCAAATTCACACTAATGGTAGTGAAGATTTATAGAATTCTATACCTAACGCAGGTGGCTGGGCTCACCAGGGTAAGTGAGGTTGTAATAATAGCGAGGTACTCACCATACGTTCATCGAGGTCTTATATATTGCCAGGCGACGCAGGATGACTTGGAAACCATGTTTATCATCAAACGATAGTGTGCTGTAAGCAACAATGAGTTATTGATTCACAATATTGCAGTCGCTATGCCCTTAAACAACGGATGCCTTGTATGCATATTACTTCAATCTTGGTTATTGTTTGAATCTCTTCGTGATATTATCACGATTATTTCTTGTTGTTAATGAGGCCATGGATTCAATAAATATATCGTTTGGATGATGCCTTTTATGTTCTGTACGCAATGATAATTGATAGCGATTATCATATTTAATAGTACCAATACTATCATATATAAAATAGTTTCAACAATAAATATTGTTTGTATAGTTATACAATCTATATATTGTTTCAAAATAGTTTGTTACAATTACTATCATATATTGTTTCAAAATAGTTTGTTACAATTACTATCATATAGTTTCAAAATATGTTTGTTACAATTACTATCATATTGTTTCAAAATAGTTTGTTACATTTACTATCATATATGTTTCAAACGTAGTTTGTTACAATATACTATCATATTGTTTCAAAATAGTTTGTTACAATTACTATCATATTGTTTCAAAATAGTTTGTAACAATTACTATCATATAGTTTCAAAATAGTTTGTAACAATTACTATCATATTGTTTCAAAATAGTTTGTTACAATTACTATCATATTGTTTCAAAATAGTTTGTTACAATTACTATCATATAGTTTCAAAATAGTTTGTTACAATTACTATCATATTGTTTCAAAATAGTTTGTTACAATTACTATCATATAGTTTAAAATAGTTTGTTACAATTACTATCATATTGTTTCAAAATAGTTTGTTACAATATACTATCATATTGTTTCAAAATAGTTTGTTACAATTACTATCATATAGTTTCAAAATAGTTTGTTACAATTACTATCATATAGTTGTAAAATAGTTTGTTACGTTATGTACAATTACTATCATATGTTCAAAAATAGTTTGTTACAATTACTATCATATTGTTTCAAAATAGTTTGTTACACACTACTATAATATAGTTTTCAAAAATAGTTTGTTACAGTTACTATCATATTGTTTCAAAATAGTTTGTTACAATGAGGTATCATATAGTTTCAAAATAGTTTGTTACAATTACTATCATATTGTTTCAAAATAGTTTGTTACAATTACTATCATATAGTTTCAAAATAGTTTGTTACAATTACTATCATATAGTTTCAAAATAGTTTGTTACAATTACTATCATATAGTCTCAAAATAGTTTGTTACAATTACTATCATATAGTTTCAAAATAGTTTGTTACAATTACTATCATATTGTTTCAAAATAGTTTTGTTACAATTACTATCATATAGTTTCAAAATAGTTTGTTACAATTACTATCATATAGTTTCAAAATAGTTTGTTACAATTACTATCATATAGTTTTTCAAAATAGTTTGTTACAATTACTATCATATAGTTTCAAAATAGTTTGTTACAATTACTATTATATAGTTTCAAAATAGTTTGTTACAATTACTATCATATTGTTTCAAAATAGTTTGTTACAATTACTATCATATAGTCTCAAAATAGTTTTAAAATTGAGTAAATTTATTGGGTTGCATATTTCATAATTTGCAAAAACTTTATTGAAAGTGATGTCGCTGATGATATTGAATGCGGTACGTAGCATTGCTCATTGTGCGGTCTTTCAAATCAATGGATATTGCAGATAATGCTCTGGAGATAATGCTCTGTGTTTAGTTTTATTCGATTAGAATCTAGAAGCTGAGTTTGGTGACTGAGAGGTAATTCAAGGGGAGAACATTTGTAGCAAGCCTCAACATATTTGAATTATCATTTCATGCTTACAGATAGTATTACACTGAATCAAACTGAGCATTAATTGTTTACATGTAGCCAATAATAAAACACTGTTCACATCAAACGTACGTACAGAGTAAATGGCATGCAAATTCGCTGACAACTTGCTTTCACAGTACCGCAGTTATTCCACTTTGTAATGTGTCTGTTTCAGAATCGTTATGATGTATGATGTGCTTCCCTAGTCAGGTATGTAAATTTTCACCATAATCTGATAGCAGAATAAATATATCATAAATATATCATATAAATGGACCTCAACGGTACCTTAATTCGATGTTATTATTAAGTTGTCCTGCTGCCTCAGTACCTTTGAACTGCATGCTAGTCGTATGTTGCCGTGTTAGTTAGTGCAAATGATACACACAAAGCTTTTAGTGTTGACATGTATGCGTAAATTTGATGTCTGCTGGCAAATTTGCAGGCTTAAGCAGGGAGTTAATATCATTAAGGTTGCATCTGTGTATAATTACGATGTAGATCTTCCTGTGTTCCCCAGTAGGCCTGTTACTTTAGCAGGGTCGTGACCACAGGGTACGTAAAGCCTTTGGCGAGCAATAACGTGCAATGAGATTGACCAGTGTCTCGTCATTTTAGAGCAATAATCTGGATATTCGATTAGATGACGCCTGCTGCCTGTTGAGATTATGTGTTCATTAGGTATACAGGACTGTTCCAATCTGTTCATTCCCCATGGGGGAGTGCTTAGATATCAGTAATTTCAATCCTGGTCAATCAATTCTCACAGGCTCTGCTGGGCATAAAGGGATCTTACACAAATACTGCTCCTGTGAGGCCGCTTTTCATATTAGAATCGATACACTAGGAGTAGACATGATGTCGTGACACTAGCTTCGGTGGTGTATACAAGATCACATGAACAATGAATGGTTGATAAGTATAAATTTATAGGGCTCAAAATCATCCGGCAGTTCCGTAAGAATCCACAAATACTGACCATTGGTGCGCGATGCTTCAGAAAAAAAGCCATAACCCAGCCAGTCGTCATCGCCGGTGTACATAATTAACAGCAGTTAACATTTGCATTAATCAATACGAGGACTTGTCTATTACAGTAAGGAGAATATAAGAGGCAAACGCGTTGAAACCTTAATGTGGAAGTATATCCCATAACAATCGCCCCGCTTATAGAAGTCCTGATCATTCGGCTAGAATGATATAATTTGAACAGTGGTTGATAAAAGTGCAGGCTTCAATAACAGCATTGTCTCACGTAGGGACACTATAACGATGCTTTGTATTACCATTTACCTAATGTTAGTATCGCGTACCACATAATTAATTGAATGCAAAAGTTTATAAGCTGGTAAACAACTTGTGTGTCGCAGTGTGTTGTCACAGTAAGATTGTTATGGTCGATGCGTCTACAGTCCTGCTCTTTGATCCTGATTATCAGCAACCGAACGAGTTGAATGGTTGGTTACTTAATTTATGGCGCCTGGCTTGACACGAAGGTGACGTTTTTGGTTGGGCACACACACCTTCTTACCTATTACTGCACCCCGGGGCACAACAGTGAGGTATGATATGATTCACTGTGTGTTCAGGTGCTGTCAGGACCTCACACAAAAGACGTCATATATCATTGGCTTTTGTGAGGTGTATAATATTACCACCATCCTCGTATTAAGTTAATTGCGATTTCTGGTAGGAGCCAAGATAATTCTATCAACTCAGCAATCATAACTAGAAAGCTTTAATACGTTCAATAACCTCTAAAAAAACTCTCGCTTTACAGTAGTGTAAATAGATAAAAGTTCTGTAATGATGCGAACTACTACCTTTCAAACTGTTCTCTTTTCCCTATCAGAACCAATATCGATCCATTTATTGCTTCCTCTCTCTACGATCACTACGTGCATCAGTTGTTGTTATGGGATGAAGTAACATGAAATGTCATCATCCTGAAACGACAATGTATTTTATTAACACAAATACAATGTTGTATTTGCATGGCATTGATAGACTTTTTAATTTTAGCAGTTAAACGTATTAACATCGTGAATAATAATGAGCAGACCAACGCTATCACTTAAACATGAAGATGAATGCAAATTCGGGTATATTTGCTACTTATTAAATGGTGGTTGCATTAATTGTCCCACATTGTTAACTTAATCCACTTTGCACTGGATTTTAGTGATAAGTTAAGGTTTATGTTTCGATTTAATTCAGGCTGGTCGATAGCATCGCAGTCAATTTATAATGACAGGACCCAAATACTTTAAGAACTTAATTGTCAATCGGTGCCTCGAGAAGCAGATAGTTGCTTATTATAACTCGATAAAGCTCGAAAATATATGATACAAACGTTTAGGAAAGCCTTACCTTTAAAATGGTCATCAAGGTTGTAAAAGACTACCATTGCAACAGTGATATTCGTAATGGCTGAGTACATGGCTGGGTTAGATTGCATGCATATGAAATCCATAACCCCATCACGAAATCAGGCCTAGTTTGATATTAACATAACAAAATCACACATAGCAAGATTCTGCTGGAATATAGCTCGCATTTAGCATCAGAAGGTCCATTAAATTACAATCGCCGCCATATGATCCTGGCTACTTGCACTTTATGTCGAGCAATCATCGACATTTTGCTTTTATTCTACCGTTCCATGGCATTTTGTAATCCTTACCTTGACATTAGTGAGGGCATAATTTTGTAAATGTCACATGTATCGCCCTTTATCCGACGCATGAGATGGACGGCGGACGTTTGCAATAAGAAACGCTACTCGGTTGAGTATATGTGAAGACGTTATATACAGGGGTTACAGGCATTACCAATCAGCCTGACAATGGCGCGTAACATCATATGTCGCGAGAACCTGCCACAGGACGGTTTGGCCAAAATCATTGAATGTGATTGCGAGGATGTGAAAATGAGAAAGATTTAGCCAAGAAAGATTAAAACGGTTGGTTCATTCCGAAAACCACAAATATCTGTGCATGGTGCAAACACAATGACGCAAGCGAGAAAAACAGCGTGACTTGTTACACCTTGTATTGCAGGTCAGACCCCACTTCGCTGATGGGAATGTTGATGTTTAGTTACACATGGAGTTGATTCAAGGCGAGATGATTTATCTTGGTCGTCGGTGAAATGACATGTTTTGAACTGGGTCGTCTAGTTTATCGGGATTGTCTTTATCCTGGGGTGACGCAGATGACTGGGCGCACTATGTTTATGGAGGCTGTCTAAATGGAGAGAAGAGACAGACGGTCAGCCAAGCACGTATATCACATGATGCTGTTACCGATTAGTGACTAGTGATTGACTGCTATGATTCTCTGCGTATTAAAGTGTCATTACCTCATACAACAGACGTCATCTATCATAGGATAGTAGGAGGATGTTTTGTGCCGATTTCACATCCCTATTGGCGTGGTCATGATTTACTGCAGGACCGTGCAAGATTCTATCAAACAAATGTTCTGTCGTTGCATCCATACCTACGTCAATACGATGAACGATTTGTGACCTAGCTGTTATTCTATGGCCATATGCTTTATTTCATGGGGCTGCTGCAATTGCACTTTAGTTCCGTTTATGACGCGAGGTAGAAGACATTTTTGGTTAGAGATAACCATCGGGTTGTTATGGCACGTAGAGTTAATGGTTAAACAGCACTATAAAATGTCGTCCACAGGGTTGAGCTCTTCTGTTAGATGTAATTGAGCATGTGCTGATAAGTATCACCATGCCGGCAGAACTATACACCAAGATAATGTTTATAGCGCTTGTCAGTGATAGCTTTCAAAGCATTATATCAGGTGCTGCTATCTAATTATTGGGATAAAATGAAGTTACAGCGGCGGCTTAATTTGGTACTGCTATGGTGGCTCACACAACATGTATGTCACCATTGGGAAGTAGAATACTGGGAAGCAAGAGGGGCGTGTCATTAGGAAGAGTGCCATTTAGTCGTCCTTTACGTTTCCTATGTTCCAACAGAAGCAGTGAGTCAATATGAAATGTTGTATAGTCTATCTAGCTGTTGTCTGGGTCTATTTAGAAACCAGTAAGGGAGAATGACAGGATTGCATAACGTTGACCATCCGCTGTGAAGTCTTGCATTGTTTGCAGCTTTGAAAAACAGGGCAAATTGTACCCTAGTTTATTATATATTTCACTGGTCGTTCTTTGAGTGCGTTGTGGATGTCAATATGGCTGCTTTTTATTGCACCGCTTCATTGTAAGAACACTAGATTGTGTAAAGTGTTGATGTACGATGCAAAACAATTGATAGGATTAAGTTGTATTCACTGTTGATGCATTATGAATAACTCACAAGGAGGTTACATTGCATGCAATGTTGGTGTTCAATGACAAAAAGAGTCCCTCGGCTGTGACATCTCATTAAAGAGCTGACACCAGTCTTGTGTTCTAGGAGCTTGTTTATAGATTACGACCAATTAGGACAAAGTACAACTCCCCATTGTCTCATACTGTCTTGTGTTATAATTGGAGGTTATGTGTATGTGATGTATAATACATCCAATACAAACACTGTAACGTTGAAGATAGTTAGCAATAATCTATAGCAGTCTGAGGTCAATTAGTCCAATATAATATGATCTGCATTTTGCCGTTTATATATATATATATATATATATATATATATATATATATATATATATATATATATATATATATATATATATATATATATATATATATATATATATATATATATATATATATATATATATATATATATATATATATATATATATATATATATATATATATATATATATATATATATATATATAGGCTGTAGCGTACATCGCTTTGTGGTGCCCTCATGCTTGTCATGCTTGATCTTGTATTGAGACTTTGCAATGCTGCAATAGGTTGTCAACTGTCTCGTGTCGTTCGTATTGAATGCCCTAGGCTCCATACTATTGTAGATTCCAGAAGAGAGGTAATAAACAAAAAAGCTAACAAAGGCAATATTATCCTCTCCCCGCTTCTAATTCATGATATATGCCACATTTTCTTACCGTTTCCTTCGCGATAATTGCTTTTGCTTTTATTATGTATCAACACAACATATTCAAGAACCCGTCGCTGATTTCCACGGCGTCTACTTGTGATGGTATAACGCAGTGGTAGGGCGCACCAAACAGTTACTTTATCTATGCACTTTTTACTCTCACAGTTGTCTGATGAACTCTATTGTGCTTTATGAAAACAATTTTTTTCATAAATATGTGGTTTTCATCAGAAAAGGATATACCACAGTGTGCGAGAGTCTGAATGCGTAATCGGTAATGGAGGAACACCATCCAAATATCCCTTGGTGAATGATAGGCTCTTAATCCGCTTTCTTTATCGCAAGTGAGTATAGCCGTTTCAGAATACATTGCTTTACTGCTGGCCGTATCCCACGAGGCCTTCAGTGATAAACGGGGTCGTTCAGTGTTGTATTAACAAATGTAGTGTATCTTATATCGATGATCTTGGAATGTATATAACATAACGAATGAGATTCAGAACCATTCGCACGCACTGCAATTGCAGCAGCCAAAATTCGATGTGACTACATTTATCTGAGGATGCTATAACAGACTAGTGAATTCAAAGCTTTGGCCCATCAGTGATATGCTAAGGTACATTTTGACGACCGATAACCTCCAACTGGCTCTAACAATAGGTTGTGTATTTAGTTCGTAGCTGCTAAGTATTGCAGTAGACGTAAATATCTAATACATCCATTAGATCCACAGCAATGTAATGGATAGCGCAATGCTATAGCGTGATAAACGCATTGCCACGGCGCATTTAGCTTCCAAACATTATTCGTGTGTTCATCAACAGCACAGTACGTGATGGAAACTGTGCAGTAGGTGTTGCACAATTACTTATGATGCAGTTCGTTATCCAAATAACGCGACATGGCTTTTCCATCGTCTGCAGCTTCTATATTGAACAAATCTATGTCATATCAATGTTTATCCCTATTGTAATATTTTCTTTTCCAAGATGTGGCATATAGCATGATTTCACATACTGACGAACGTTAGAACATTGCATCCCTTTAGCGCCAAACAACAACTGTACGATGAGTACGATGGCATCAATCGCATTGGATAATCATCATGTCAACATCTATGCGGTGTTGATACGAGAATAACTTGAGCATGCGACACTTTTTTTAATCCTAGTTGGCGTGAAGAATGTATATTCAGCACGTGTGCGCGACATAAACCCTTCAACAGCAGAAAAATCACTAAAATCCAAGCAACGTGCGCCCTCGCAGTGGAATGATTGATCATTCCTGTGATGTGTTTCTTTAGTCCTCATCAGCATGGAAATCGGTAGAGGTGTTGCGGGGTTTCGTCTAAGAGACAGCTCCTTTATTACAAAACTGCAGTTAATCAACTCCAAGTATTACCACGCCGACATTTCATTGCCGTTACACGAACACAGTGTGTTAATTAAGTCAAAAAGGTTGGATCATTGAAATAGATTGTTTGTCGATTCCTGACTGCTAAGCCTCAGGCATTATGTATTGTTAGCTGAGACGAGTAACTAGGTGATTTTGTTGAGTACCGAGTGACATTTGGTGTTAACCCTTTGTTGTGCTTGCAAACGTTTCCAATGATAGCCCTTATTTTGCGTGCGTGCCCACGTGTGCGTGCCCACGTGTGCGCGCGGTTGTGTGCAATCTACTTCGAATTCCAAGTGCTCCCCCACGTGGTCCCTGACAATTCGTTCCATGCATCAACAGTGCACCCATAACGTTCTGAATCGAAGTTAATCTGTTCAAAGCGGCCTGTTGATGTATCTGACGAATTTTGCTAGTTCATATTGACCCCGGCCACCCCATGATCCCCTTATATTAACACTTACATGTTGGTAACAATGTAACAGTGAATGGGTCTTAGCACTCTAGCGTTTGCATTGTTCTATCTTAAGTAATTACTGTAATTACTGTAACTGCTTTGTGCCATCTTGCTTTGGCTGGAAGCATATGTTTCATCCTACAAGCGGTTTTTCCACTCTTCTATGGGTGGATTGAATTATATCAGTCGTTTTGGCATAACATAAGTAGCAGTTGATATTAGTTTGCATCTGGTACAACACGATCGAAAACTACAGCGAAGCGGCTGATTAGTCTGCAATCGTTGCCGTTCATTTGAAATGTCTCATAGGTGAGATTGAGTTGCCTGCCACGACACACGTTTGCATCACCATATCAACTCTGTCTAAAGTATAAGAGCTGGAAGTACAATCACTGTTACCCAAATGAATAGTCTCCCAGGACGCTTCCGCAGCACAGTATAGCCTCGTCATACATAGATGATCCTTCTCCAGACAATTGTTCCCTGGTTGGCTCGGCATATCCAACATCGATGGAGCACTTTATGACTATATCCCCCAATCGCAGTTACTTGATACCTGATGTCTTTTGAGAACCTCGTTGAATGCAATGTGGTTGGTAAACGGAATACACTGTGCAATTACAATGATAAGAAAGGGAATGCTAAATGCATGTGTTTGAAGGATGGAATTACCTGTAGAAACATATCGGCTAAATTGCTTGGAATCGGTAATTGCCCTGCTGTGGTACCATCATGCAAAACACACTGAGGGTAATATAGACGTGGAATTACTAATAAAGGGTCAGGTATTTGAGCATCCCGCATTGAGTAACAACCCATGCTTTGAGTAAGATCAGATATTTAGCAGCGCAAAACTATTAAGGGAAAATAATGGCGCCAACCTGTTATATCGGGTTTATAGTGTAATTACGAAAATACCTCCAAAAATCAGAAATGTAGTTCGTGCAATAAAATACTTTATCCCTTATGTTGACAAAATGTCTACTTTATTCATTTTGATATGCCATGTACATAAGCACAATCTTTGGCAGACAGTTAACTACCTGGGCTATCTTAGTGACTTGGTAGACATCTTCTTACATTTATAAAACCGTACAATCTTGTCATTTCTTTGCTATGCAAAATCAGTGAATACAATTTATCCTCCCTGTGACTTTATTTTGCAGCATAAACAGTGAACAAACTTTCATCCTCTAATGACAGCCCAACGTAACTATATCAAGGTCTGAATGACAGCAAAAAACTAAACCCCATTGTATCCGATGGACGGTCAAACACATGCCGCCACCATAGTCCAACGGCACATAGTACGACTGAACACGAATGGCGCCAGAACCCAGACTAAATAGACATATCAATATCGGCTTATCGCAACGAACATCAATATCTTAAGTGAAAGAATGGAAGTCGCACACCGCATTTCTAACATTTTAACATTAGGGTTGACTCAATACATTTGCAGAAGATGAATGAATGAATTGAATTCATTCAAAAACAATATAACAGGGAACCTATATGGATTAAGTTTATAAGTATCGAATATGAGTATTGATGTGTGGAGGATCGCAAGGCGCAAAATGTTGCCAACTGAAGAACGGCAATCCTCTACAATCCCATATATCGTTGGCAGTAATTCAATAGTACCTATCACGAGGACAGACCTCATATTGCAGAATGGCAGTAAAGCTTCAGTTGTGCCTTACGTACACATACACTTATCTAATATCAAGATACTTGAATGTCACCAAGCAATTAGAGCGTCTGTAGCCTGTGAGCATACACGGTGCATTTTTACTGATAGAAATATGGTGGGGCTTAGGCAATATGGTGGAGCTCAGGCAGTATGGTCTCAAATCAGTTTTTACATAAAAGCAAGCCTATCACGTTGGTTGGTTGTTAAGCTGCAAATGCTTGTATCCAAGTCGTAGCATACGAGACTAATAAGGTGGGCAGAGAGTGTTTTCTAGATTCCAGTCAAGATATATATTATATTTCTGACTTAGATTGACGTTGCTATCGCATCAAAATACCGGGACAGATACTTTTCTGTTTGATCAGACGGCAAATATGAAGATGCCTCGTAGAAAATGTGAACACGGAATTTTACAGGCAATTGACAATTTGTATGGTAAGTTGTAGGAATATTGATTTAATAGAAATGCTTGTACAATATCATCCAGCCTCCAGAGTTGAAAACACAACCGTGTTTCGGATGTAGCAAGGTGTTTGCAGCGTTGTAGTGTTCAATCAAACATGGTTGGTTCTACATTAACTTGCATAATAGAGTCTATAAAACTTTCATCACCCATTTGTACCTCGTGGAACTTTGGCAGCCAAAAACGTAACTAGCAGCATGCGAGGCCAAAGGTGGTTCTGACGAACATCAAATCTTTCAGCACCAATTTCACAGGCATAACAAGCATAACTATGGTACAATACTTCTCGTGAAACGCAGCAGCAAATGAAGCGTCTCATGTACAAAAAGGGTACGGAAAATTGTACAATGCATCGCATCACTGTAATGACGTGTAAATTAGAGATTTGTGACTCAGGGTAAGCAGCCGTAGTCCCATCCATGTAGCAGTATCAAACTACTGATAAGGCATATTGTACATGCAACAGGGCATTAATCTCACTGCTTCCACCCACTCAATTGCGTTTAATCAGACCATAATTCGTAAAATACTATGTGTAATGGGCAGTAATTGCAATAATTTAATATAATTCGATCTTAAAGTGACAACAACAAAATAATCGATTTATAATGTCGATTTTTGATGACAATTGTAAAGCATACGTAGCATATTTAGACTGGAGTTATACAGGAAAGTGGTAATGCCCTGTTCAGACGTGTACAAGTCTTATTCTCTCATTGAATGTGTATATTGCGCAGATCGGCGAAGTGGTGGTTTACGACTTCGGCCGTCTGTGGTAATGCTGGCAGGTGGTCAAGTGAATGTGGCATGGGGGGTCTCGTGAACGTATAATAAAGAAACTCATCTTTCGTGGTTTCCTTGAAGGCTCGTTACATTAACAGGGGCGTGATCACAATACTCGTCAAGGTCTGTAGAGGGTAATCCAGCGTCAATGAGGTGGATGAATAGATCATCATACGGCGCAACAACCCAGCGATCCGCATTAGATCAACCACAGCGGTTCATGCACCTGCTTTCTCCAGAGGTCATATAGCCGTCTACTCGACATTCTCTACGAGTTGGTGTGTCCGGGCACATTTTGACGCACCGACGTCCACTTTTACTCGCTCTACGGCCATCTAAATTAACTGGAATTTAATCACGCATGTCCCATTATCCCCTGTCAGTTACAATTTATAGTTTAATCAAAAGGCGTGGCAAAATAAGGATACATCTCGACGTGACGGAAGTTCCAAATGCAAACCGGCGACAATGTCGAGGATGTTGATCTATGTTGACTGCTTCTTCCAGCTATGATAACGTTGGAAGATGATCAAGTGACTGCGCTGAGTTGGATAACATCATCTGGTCTCATCAACGTATAACTAAGATGTAGCACTCTCCGTGTATCCCAAGGGGCTCGTTTCATTAGCAGTATTGTGATCACAAAGCCTGCACGGAGTCAGTTGGTTAGATGAATATAAATACACTCGCTTCATCCTACTGTATGTTTTAAAGCTTTCAAGTATACAGACTTAAGGTTTAATGACTTAGTGGTTGGTCTCATCGCTGACGAGGCTCGTTTCATTAGCAGCATTGTGATCACAAGGCCTGCAGGAAGTCATATAATGGAAGTGACCGATGGATCATTATATCATCGCAACAGTTGGCTAGATGAATATAAATAAATCCGCTTCATCCTAGTGATATTTGTTCAACCATACGAAAGATTTCACAGACAAGACCTTGAGTATTATATACCTAGCTTTTGCCCTATAGAGTGAGGTTGACAACGGATGTAGGCTGAATATGGACATTTGCTGTGCAATGGTGAGTAGCAGCGTAAGAGTAGGATGAATATTTGTTGAATATGTCCGTTAATTGAATTAGCATCATTTGTTAATGGGTAATGTTGATGATGAGGATGGTTTGTCTCTGGGATCAAACGAGTTAGAAATATGGAATAAGATGCACGGGCAATTCATGAGCGAGTAATAAGGCTCTCCGTGCATCTCATGAATATTTATGACATTTTGCATATACGCTATCACACAGCACAAGGTTTGCTGTGATGAAAATGCAGATCACAAATACGGGATATTAAAAATAGCACTGATTGCAAGAGGCTTGCTTCATGCAGCTGATGGCGAAATGTCGGTGATGTGGAGCGACTACTGTCAGCCGTCTGACTGTCTGAGCTTTGGCAAAGTGTGTGCCTTATATGCACGCGTGCAACAGATGACGTAGACCTTTTGCGGTAGATAGTATGTAATCTGACTAAATGCTTAATGTCATACAAGCACCTTGAAAGTTTTCAGTGTATGCGTGAACCAGGGTTGTAAGCACTCTCCAATTTGATCTGTACGGGCGACCAGTCACGGAGTAGGCTGATTGTACAAACGTCAGCGTAATGCTCACCAGGAAATACCTCAACATCATTAAGACAGAAGCCAGTGGTTGGATGAGGCATCAACAAAGCAAATTAGCATTGTGATGTGTCATGCTGTGCTCATAGACTTATATTGCTATTCAGTGCCAATTCGATTGCCATGTTATGCAACGACCAGAACAAATTACCACTCTTTCATATTTGATGCAGAAAGTCATTTTTTGAGATCACTGCCATCCATTGGGGCGTATTATGCCTTTTCTGTGACGATTAAATGTGGACCTCTCATGTAATTTTTTCGTATGCCTCATACAACTGTACATTAAGCTAACATTGAAATGCAAACACTGTCCAATTATCTTCGGTAACATAGTTTTGCTACTTAGGGCTGCTTGAATGTTTTCCTGGTGAAACAGTACCTTGCAAGCAGTTCGGAAAAACTCAGTTTGTAAAACTCACTGATGATGTTCTGATCTAGGCTCAGTCATGGTGAGTAATATGTACTCTGTCTATCATTTCATATATTGCATACATTGCTTCACCGCAAATAACAACATTTGTTCGGGTACAGCTTATTTTAATTGTCACTTATTTATGATGAGGAATAGCCATTGACCAATTAATCTGTCCCAGTAGTTAACACAATTTACAAAATACTCGATCAATATTTGAAGTTGTCTACTGTGGACAATTTATTCATTGTCTCTTACTATAACAGGGATGATATCAACTACTATTGGTAATGTCAACCTACAGATTTTAGTTAGCGTTTTCTACATTACGTGCAACGGCGACAAAAATAAGAAATATGCTCTCGTTGAAGAACAAGCATGTTGACCTGCACTAGCATCTGGTGAGGATCCCACGCAAACGATACAATTAACAGACAATCAACCCCATACTGCCATTAACCAAGAGTACCATACGACAAGACAACAACTTACTTAAC
>CM067347.1:58254983-58362483 GCA_034190875.2 Urechis unicinctus | reverse complement strand
TCAGCTGATGTTTGAAAGTATAATTCATGGTGATATCATGTCTGATTATGTTTCTGGGGCATAGCACCTAAAGGCAGCAAATGTTTCACTCGTAAAATATTATCGACCATTTAGAGCGCCTTCAGAGACCTTGGTCGATCTCCGTTGTACAGTGGTACAGTGGTATAAACTTCTCATGTTCTTCGTTAGTGTGTCTCATTTTGTGGAAACACTCACGAGGTCAGCCCCTCAATTACCAGACAGACAATATTCCAAAATCATTTGTTTACAAATATTTACATCTGTTTCATTATCGATGTACCTCATAACGCTCCATTGTTATAATTAAACAAGAGCATAATCCCAGCTCGTACCCGAGACATGTCACCGGATTTAACGCAGGACAACCATTGACCCAGACTATGCGAATTATTAAAATCAAGCAAAGGTGTACTTGGATCCATTGATCATTAGTAACTAGAGTTCGGTATGCTCTACTTTGAAAACATGTAAAATGTTGCTTAATCCAATGTTTCAAATATCCTGATTGTACATACTTTGTAAGAATGGTCAGCTCTTTATATACATATCAGATACTTAATAAATGCTCAATTATTAAGATTACTGGTTATATTGCGCATGCTAGAAATTGATCGTTTGCGACTCGAATAATGAATAGGCCAAGTATAACATATGCAACACAGGGAGATCCTTTTTGGATGACATCACCAATTGTTGATAACATTTCCAATTTCATAGAACAGAAGTTTCTACGCAGTTGTGCTTTTGTTGCGACTTGCTTGCTAGTCAAGCAAATTTGAGGCGTAATAACTATGATATTTTATAATATACAGCATGCTTTGTGGGTATTATGAACCAGACAAAGCCAATCTGTCGAAGCATTGCAAAATTGTCTTTATTAGAGTTATTTTAAGCGTAGCAGATTGCATGTAAGTTCAATATATTTATGTTAACTGTGAACATTGTGACCATTGACGTCTAGTCGCTTTATGCGTTAGAGCTAAAAGAGCTTTGCATAAAAAAGTGGGTCCATTGAGTATTAATTTGCATTTATCTCCTTTTCTTAGAAGTCATCTGATATTACATTGTCATGTTTAGTTTGACGAAGTGGACATCGTCACTGCGACTATTATATTTCCTTAATAAACTCATGCTGTTGAAAAATGCATACATTTTGTTAATGTCAAGAGACCAAGTATTTCAAATTTCAAACAGTATTATGCGTCTGCCAACATCCGCATTATCTTCATGTCGGTGGGATTGGTTTTGATGTGGCCACATATGCGTGAGTTTATCATCCAGTGGTGCGTTATGAATACTTGATTAGCAACGCTAACACCGAAACTAATGGGAATCTATCGTTGTCTCCGTGTGAATATTGTTGATTTAGATCATGATGTTATATCCGTAGGCTCAGTGAACATACAAGATAGGAACGACATCGGTAAGTTGCCTCGGCGGCAATGTTGTTCACACATGTTTCATGGAGATTGGCTTCCCGGCGAGGTGGCGTAGATCATTATGCAACCAATTTTAGTGCATATCTTTTAATGGTGAGGTAGTGCAGATGATGGTACATACTATTAACATGAATATGGAGTATGTTGTAACAGCAAGGTGACGTAGATGGTTGGGTGCACCGCGGTTGATGAGGTTGTCTTAGCAGCAAGGTGACCCATATGGTAGGGCACAGCACGTTTACCGTGTGGTACTGCTTGGGGAACTCTAGTGAGTGACTGTAATATAGACTGCACATAAAGGTACTGTGGCCTCATGAACCTGAAGACTTTTCTCATTATGTCGGTTGTGGCTGCTTATGATTTACACCATTAGCGCGATGATTGTCTGCATGAGTTAATCCTAACATTATCAAATTGCTGCGTCAGTGGCTTTGCCGACAAATAGTTTGGCGATACTTTTTCATGCGGTGAATAACAAACTTCTGTTGTTATCTAAAGTAGGTATCGTGAGGTCTATCTGTACACCCCAAAACATATATACGCCCGGTACTTTCAACCACACCGTTCATTCGATCAGAGAAGGCCGCGTGGCATTGCAACCCGGGTAGTTTGTAAATAGATTTAATATATATAATTATATACGTATATATACGTATATATACGTATATATATATAGATATATATATATATATATATCTATATATATATATAGATATATATATATAAGAGATATATATATATATATATATATATCTATATATATATATATAATATATATATATATATATATCTATATATATATATATATATATATATATAAATATATATATATATACATGAACGGGGTGTTTTGAAGTACCAGTGGCATATATATATATATATATATATATATATATATATATATATATATATATATATATAGATATCTATATAGATCTATATATATATATATATATATCTATATAGAGATATATATATATATATATATTATATATATCAGTATCTATATATATCTATATCTATATATATATGTATTGATATATATACTGATATATGTAAATATATCATATATGAATCTCTATATCTCTATATATATATCTCTCTATCTATATATATATACATATACTTCTATATATATATATATATATCTATATATGTCATCCCTATCTATATATATATAATATATCTTTATATATTTATATGTATATATATATATATGCTATTACATATATCTATATATATACATGTATACACCAACATATATATATATATGTATACATATATACATACATATATATATAAGCATAATTATAAATATATACATTTATACATACGTACTCTACTCGTATATATATATATATATATATATATATATAAATCTTATAAAAATGTTGAACCTTAGCTGCATGATATCAGCACGATATCAGTGCGATATGAGGTTGGATGATTCTCGACTTCTGACAGCTGCGGTGATGTAGGCAAACAGGCAAGCATTTGTGTTTAGTGAGATAACATCTAGTCTCATCAACGCATAATTAAGATGCACATCACCCAGGGTTTCCAGAGGCCTGTGGTTCATATGACTTTTCCAGAGGCCTGCATCCTCAGCCTATAAAGTAATCTATTCGACATTCTACTGATGTGTTCCATTTTCAACGCTAAACATAAATATTTGTAGTCATTCTAAATCAAGTCACTAACATCAACCAGTCGCTATCATACATATAGGAACATATATATATATATATATATATATATATATATATATATATATATATATATATATATATATATATATATATATATATATATATATATATATATATATATATATATATATATATATATCGTGTGATAAAGTGATTCTGCAAAGTAAATATTGCAAGCATTCATATCTTTAGCAGCATATCGCAATAACACCAGAGATCTTATAGCTAATCTAAATGGACTCACTCCTGACAAAATTTATGTGTGCAGCAAGTTGTTTGTCAAAACAAATCTGAAGGGTA
This sequence comes from Urechis unicinctus, assembly GCA_034190875.2. NCBI lineage: Eukaryota > Metazoa > Annelida > Polychaeta > Xenopneusta > Urechidae > Urechis > Urechis unicinctus. The sequence continues at coordinate 58,359,014 of CM067347.1, read as the reverse complement.
GGCGCCATTTAGAAAATGTCGTTGACTAAGGGTACTACAGCTGGTATGACAGTAGTGATAGCTTGATATATTTCATTTTCTGTATTCTTTGACTATGACAGTTGAACGACGCTTTTAAGTAAGCAGAATCGAGTGTGTAGTCATGCATGACAGATTTACCAATAGTGCTACCATTAAAAATACAAATCATTCTAAATCAAGTCACTAACATCAACCAGTCGCTATCATACATATAGGAACATATATGCGTTAACATTGAAACCGCATTAAACCCGATGACATTTATTTGATATGAACACAAATACATATTTCACGAGGAAGAGGGACATAGGTATCATCTGCGGCATGGAAACGCGATATATTTACATGTGTTAGCTTGATATTCGAATGACGTTCAGACTACTGTTGGAAGAAGACATATGTGGTGCCAAGGTTCTCTTGTGAACACATTGGTACTTGATGATGTTTTGTTGCCACGTAGGTACGATGACATTATAGTTTTTTTTCTTTTTAAGTTTTATGTGCAAATCTAAGAGGTATAAGGTTTTTTTTAATTGTTGACTAGGAACATGATGTGCAGAAACCCTATGAATATTGTGTATTTCAAATATACGATGCAATTGGATGTTTATTCAATGTGGCCTTGTGTTGTACAGCAACATTAGTTAATGCGGTGCACTTTCGTACTATGTGCGTATAGGCAATATGAGGATTTAAGGCTCATGGATTAAATTATGAGGCTCCAATGAATGCAAATAGGCATCTAACGACTGGGTTTTTAAGAATAATTCAATATGACAGACCCGCTGATCGTTTATATCAGCATCAAAAAAACATTTGCATAGCCATAGCTAATAAATGGGCTCTGTTTGCATATTAAGGAACAATATTACGCAAAACAAGATTTTATGACTGAAACACACCAACCGACTGAAACTCAAACAAAGCTATGTATGTATGTATATATATATATATATATATATATATATATATATATATATATATATATATATATATATATATATATATATATATATATATATATATATATATATATATATATATATATATATATTATATATATATATATATATATATATATATATATATATATATATATATATATATATATATATATATATATATATATATATATATATATATATATATATATATATATATATATATATATATATATATATATATATATGCATATATATATATATATTCATTAAGTTCTGTGCGGTTTTAACCCTAATAGTAATTGTTATGAGAACGTGTTTGTCTACCACTTAGGTTGGCTGAATATTTGACGTTGTGGTGGAATGCTTAAAACATGTATTTAATTCAACAGAACAATATCTACGTGTTACGCAAATGTATCTAATATTGACTAAATGCTCAGGCCGAAGCATTACGTCGACAAAACAGGATGGCAATATTGTCCTGAATAATACAGTGGCAAGATAAGCACACGCCCATTGCCTGACACCATAACCACACGTTGCGCCACCGTTTTTGCTATCACAATATAACGACGTTGTGTGGGGCTGCATGTGATTCGAATTCTGATACAATACAGGTCTTTAATGTGTCACTTATTCTTTCCGATCCAGATATACTAACTTGAATTGTCAAATATCAATTCTTTAGCTAGGTATCTGTTCTCGGACACAAGCATATAACACTCAATCAACAAACTTGATGTCATCCTGAAATTGTTCTGAAGGCAGTTTAATTGCAATCATTGTAATGATATGAAAGATAAGTTACATCGCTTTCATAAGTTTCTCTCGCAATATGGTGCGATTGTTGTCTTCGCCAAAGGTGCTTTGATCGTGTTGTTTTATTCGCATTAACCGAATGTACACCCAGCACTATTGTGATTATCAACGAACAGAGCTGACAACTCGAATAAGGGTAGTTGCACTTTCATTTCATCAATGAATGATTGGTGTAATACGGAGCACTTAGATAACTCCTTCGCTAACAACAACACCAGGTGTTGGATTCCGGCCTGTCTAGACAAGTTAATCTATGTCGGCATTCTAGTCATTAACCTTCCATCGGTATCATGAAGACCTTAAAACATAGCCATGGATGGTTCGTGCATATCCAGTTACTTCCTGTCTGTAAAGCTTTATCACTCTCATTCTGTCAAGGTTAGCCATGTATTTAGTATGCTATCGGTCTGCGCCCGCCTTTAATAGGACATCAATTAATCTAGTCCTCACAATTAATTTGGGTGATCTAATTGAGTCATTTGCCTAAAAAATGCCAGCCTCAATCTCATCATGTATTGCGGGAGGTGATTAACAACTACGTCAGACACGTCATGATTAGTTTCTGATTAATTGTAGTTTATGTCATGAATCCTTGGGGACTATTTAACGGTTCTATGCCTGCTGACTGCCTAAGCCACGATTGTTTTCCCGTAATCATTCTTATGAGCACCATATAGCATGTTTTTATAGTCTAACTGAACAGAAAATTCAGTCGCCCATACAGTCATCTATTGGTTGCCCATACCATCATCCATTGGCATGCGAATGGCATTGAGTCAGGAAGGCTACATTGTGTGTGATAGTTTGTGTTGGCTGCTGCATATATTGTGTGAGCACCATGCAATTAGTATGCTGATCCGCCGCAAACGACCGTTCAACGCTGTATTATTCCTGTAAGCCATACTCATCTTCTCATGACGCCCAACGGGGAATATAGGAACTGAGCATTTCATCATGCATTCGCGGGACCTGTTAATAAGCCTCCTGTCTGGGGTATTAAAGAGGCCATCTCTGTCGCTGACCATTAGAATGTGACCTTTGTGATTTTGAATCCCTTATTTCATATTATAATGTTAAAGTCACGATGAAGCATCATTTGTCATCTGTGCAACTCTGTTCCCACTATCCAATTAAAAGTCATGGCATCAGATGAGCTTATATGTCATCAGCCGCGTAAGCGGACTTTTCTCCTTAATAGAAATGAGCAGCTGCCATGATTGCCCTTCTCAGGTACGTCTACGTATTGTAGCTGTTAAATCAATTCCTAGACATCCATTTAAGTGATGTCACCACAAAGTGATACCTCCGTAATACACTAAGGTAGCTTACAAAACAGCGACCAATTTTCGTTCGTTGTGCTCTTTTAAGATCACAGTCTGATTTTACAAACGACAGCGTAATTTTCAACAGAGACAACCTCACCATCATTCCCATGGCAACAAAGCAAGTCAGCATCACAATGTATCATGCCGTGCGCTAAAGCCTTCGAGGTTATTCATCATCAGAAGTATGTCTTGAATTAATATTACTGACACAAATAGTGTCGTAATAGATCTTTCTGTGATTATGCTATTGCGACATTATCTAATTCGCCGTCTTTCAGTTGGCGGACATAATGCAGCACTTTAATGTAGATCGAAAAACAATGTATCTCATGTTCAACACAGTAAATGAGATAAAACTGCTATGATACTTGATGATAACCTGACTAACCATAGTATTCGTTGTTTGTCTGACTAACAATAGATTGTTATGTTCTGTTGCTTGGGGTAGAATATTATAACCATTAATAGGTCAGAATGAGGCCTGTAGCATTTTCGTGATTTCTTCTAGGATTAGCTTTGTGCAGGCTAGTTATTTGTTAAATTGCAGCGCTGTACTCGCTTCCGAATAATTGAGCCGGCAAGCAATTTTCGGTAGGCAATTTCATTTATTCATCCCAAGTGTTCCACAACAATTGACCAGTAACTGGAATTCTGATTGCCTGCAACGCTATATTATATGCGCTGTTAAAATCCACGGCTAGAAAAGATTCATCTCCGCTGTACAGTAAGGTTTTAACATGTGATTGCCAATTAATCATAATAACATATCAATTAGCCGAATATATGCCATTGGCTGCAAGATTTGATACAAGTCATACAAGAGCACTAAATCCATCATTGTTATGAGCACCGATGGCATAGAATCATCGCAGGAAGCAAAAACACGACTAGGAAACTGTTGTCGCGCAGTTGCTTCACCACCTAACATTTCCACAGAGCGGTATCTTACATACAGCGTCCTTATAGTTTTGCGTGGAGGTTTGAATATGTTATCAAAATACACAAACTAGGTCTTCTCCTCAACGTTATTTGGTGTTCTACGGATGCTAGATATGTTGAACAAATTAGGCGTCCAGATAATTCTTGCTTTTGTCAATCTTTGATGGAATGTCCAGAATACAATGTTGTTGTGAAGCTTGTGTACAAATGCATGACTATCAACACCCAGGGGATGTTTGATGGGAAGCCAAGACTGTATTGTGGCTGTACAGCGTCACATATTCTCGGCCTGACGGTTTAAATGAATATGATCACTGTATCTCAGCTTACTTCATGATCACATTCCCGGCTATTGGTGGTACCACCGACATTGAATGCATTGATCTAATATATGGCGGTAGTTATTCAATGGGATTGATTGTACTCAATTGGTGTGCCGGTACAATTTATGGCGGTGCCATATCGCCATCCTCCCAACTCACTCGACAATCTGAAACAGACAACGATGAAAACGTAATCAGCCTCCTCTTTGTAGTTTCCCACCAAACAATGTATGATGGAATTTTTTTCTTGTCACAATCGTCGATATATACTGGGGCAGCTGCCCAGCCATTATGGGCAAATCTATATTGGTGAAAGCTCAAGCTATGACTTTAGATGCAGGATTAATCCCGTTCCTACTGCATTGGATTACTGTCCCAGTCATGAATATTGAGTGGGAATAAGCGTGTAACGTTGTATATCCATAGTATTACTAAAGTGGGGTTGGATATGAGTCGGGGCAGGTGGTGACATAAAAATCCCTAGCCTGTGGTATGTCATAAAAGAGCTGAGACAAAGCGCTTGTGTTCAGGGAGCTTGTTAATAGTAGTCCCACTAAAACTGCATATAAATCGACATTGCCTTTCGTTGAAATTCATGATATATAAGACATTCAAGCAAACAGGATAAATGTATTTGAGTAACAATAGCTGCTGATTTACATAATGCCGTGAATTATACATCGATGAGCAGGTCATGGGCAAGAGACAAATGAAAACTTCTACCGACTTTATTTGTACTATACCAAAGTAGCCGTTTGAATCCAATTCATCTACAGCTTAGCGTAAAACATTTTTATGATTTTACAAATGTTCCCAACAGCATCTGGGTGGTATCATGATACCGAAATTATTGTATATAGTGCACAAAAGAATACGTCCTGATGAAATGCGAAGGGTGTGATTTCGATGCATTTGGAATGAACTGACAGGGCTTGGCAGAGGGTAACACAGGGTACAACGTATTGTACATGGGACTTATAGGTTAACTGACATGGGAAAACGTCTGTAAGGTAAGGTAAGGTAAGTATAGGGTTTAATGGCACGCCAACATTCATGTGTTATATGGTGCCAAAAAAGGTTAATATTTAAGATTGACCTGATTAAGTAGCCACCTTCTATGATAAATGAAAATTTGAGATGAAAATAATTATCCTAGGGCAAGTCACCACCAACCGATTTCCTCCTAATACTCAACGCAAACACATAAGCACATATATTAGTCTAGAATAACATCAATGGCTGAGGATGAGCAATCATGTAGTGCAACAATGCCTAAGGCTGAGTAACCAGGAAGAGCAGCAATGACTGAGACTCAGCATTCATGAAGAGCATCAATGTCCAAAACTGAGCAATCATGACTAGCAACAATGTCTGAAGCTGAACAATTAGGAAGACTAAATAAAGATGCTAGATTTGTATAACGACATTTCAATACTAGTGCGGTTAACTCTCGGTAAAATAAGTATGAGATGCGATTGTATATGTATGAAATTATGTGGTATTATCCGGCGTACAATTTTTCATCGTTTATTACAACCATCAAAAACACATTTTGTAGATGATTCTGCACTCCATTAGAAGGGAACTTTCTGTTTAAATTGTGGGGGGAAAAATGAAGAAGCATTTCGGACTTGCTTGCTCAATATCATTACAATCATGTGACAGCAAGTTCATTACACCAGATGATTTTCTTAGGGTGTGATTTATGACGTTGCTGTATTTAATTTATTGATACAGCTTTATAATAGTATGGCAGAATGAGCAAATTCTGTACTTAATTTCCCTTAGAGAGATATATATATATATATATATATATATATATATATATATAGAGAGAGATATATATATATATATATATATATAGATAGAGAGAGAGAGAGAGAGAGATAGAGAGAGATATATATATATATAGATAGATATATATATATATATATATATATATATATATATATATATATATATATATATATATATATATATATATATATTATATATACATATCTATATATATATATATATATATATCTCTCTCTATATATATATATATCTCTCTATATCTATATATATATATATATATATATATATATATATATATATTCTACTTGATACCGTCGTTCGACTCCGCAGTGAATCTGTTTACGATTTATACGTGTTTCCTTCTATGATCAGTGGAATGTTCGTGTTTCATTCAGTGGTTCTCTTTCCACGGCCTCTTGACGTTGAGTTGCGGCACATGTCATGATCTTACGAAGCTGTCATAATTCAATTCGTATAAGGACAGCTAGTTCATTATAAATGAAACGCGTACGTTCTGTGTGTTTTAATTTGACCAGCCATGCACCAATATGTAATTGCGCTGCATGACTAGCGGTCATTGCTGTCTTGCTCATTCCAGATATATATAAACGATAATTGCATGGCGCCAGTAAGGCGAGAGCCGTGAGACCTCTCACATCCAGCTAATATGCTGCCGTAGTTTTGTTATGCCTTCAATACCAAATGAGCTCTCAAATTCACCCGCAAAATGGTATAATTTGTATCACCTTCTCTTACCATGGTCATCCTCTTGCACCCTGGTTTCCCTCTTGTACCATGGTCACCCTCTGGTACCATGGTCACTTTCTTGTACCATGGTCACCCTCTTGCACCATGGCCACCTTCTTGTATTAAGGTCACCTTCTTGAACCATGGTCACCCTCTTGCAAGATGGACACCATCTTGCAAATGTGGACGATAATTTCTATCACCCTCTTGCACCCTGGTCGGTCTCTTGCACCCTGGTCGCCCTCTTGCACCATGGTCTTCCTCTTGTACCATGGTCATCCTATTGTACCATGGTTAACCTCTTTTACCATGGTTAGTCTCTTGTACCATTGTTACCTTCTGGCATCATGGTTAGCATTAGTAGAATGATTGCACCCCGCTATCAATACAAGAGTGTCAGTGATTCACCTCTATAGCGTTGGCGATCGGTAACAGCCTTCTGGAATGTCATCTGGGTGCCAACAAAGCACGGATTGATAAATGTCAACACGCAATCAGTATATGATATTGAAAATGAATCTCTTTGTAATTCTAAATTACGATTGAATAAAAAATTTAGGTATTTACCTCATCCACATCCGTTACCTTACACATTTTATGAACAGCTGTAGTCCAATAACATTTTGTACTTTTCCTATGGCATACTTGTACTCGTGTTGAACTACATACTGATGGAATAGCGATGGATCTGGTAGTTGCCATCCAGTTATACAGTAGACACTTTGGCGATATAAAATAGGAGAAAAGCATAATTTAACTTCTGCCAACGTAATGCAGGTGTATCTAATATACCCAATGGTGCATACGACGTTACTGAAGAATTTGCTTCTCGTTTTCGTATATGAATTAAATATTCACACATATTATGTCGACGGGCCTCATCAACGTATAATTAAGAGGCTCTTTCCATTAGCATGGGCGTGATCATAAGACTACTAAAGACCTGGAGGGGGAAATGAGATGGATCAATAGATCACCATACAGGCACTAAAGTCCGGCAGTCACGATATGATAAGGACAATTCACATGACTGCTGCTACCTGAGGTTATACGGACATCCAATCGACATTCTACGGATGTGTACTATTTGGCTACACTCCATATCAAGACCTGCTCTGATAGCTCTTTCAATTCGTGTCACTCCCATCAGCCAAACCGTATCAGAACTTCGGGAATATCGCTCATTTGCTAATATTATGTTGCAGTTTTGTACACTACAATGCTCACGCTGCGATGCAAACGAGGGCCAGCCGCCATTCTATTTCATAACATTGGTTTCTGACCACAGGTATACAATGCATTGCTACGTGGGCCATGTCACACATATCAGTATACGCAAATAGTTTTATAGCATCTGTTGGTCCACTATTATCATTTGCTCACCTGCCAAGATCAACGGTGCAACGGCAGCCACCCTATCCTGGATACTGGATACTCAGTTGTCATTCCTGGATGCTGTATACTGACGTAACAATTGTCACCAGATCTAAATCCCTTACATAACATCTTTGACACTAACACATGTTAAAAAGCTGATAATGATGAACTCTAACGGGTCCAATTGTATAGTACCTATATATCATGGCTATTCGATTTCTTAAATCGATGCGCATCTTCCTATTTCTCTGTAAATAATGAAAGTCTCGCGGTTTTGGTCTTTTATCTGAGTTAACTCAGTTATCCTCACCACTTACATAACAAGATATTAAAGCAGTTGGAATGATAATGGAAATTTGGGACCATGGGGAATTATCGCTATATTTCATAGTGTGGAGGGGGCGAGGCAGATAACGGCGTATAAAGAAACGATTTGGTTACCAAAATAGATATGTCAACCAATATTTATACCCAGGAAGGCACAATGCACAAATTCAGCATAGCCAATGCCCCCATTAATTGCGGCTATACAACGAAAATTGTTTCTCCCGTACGAACCCGTTATAAATTGCCAAATGCCACCCCCCTTCTCATTTGCTCACATCCACGCATAATATGTATGATAGTTCATTTTACGAATTGATGAACTTGGTGACGAGCTAAAACTGAATTACGAAACGATCATCATATTCAAAATAAGTAAACAACCGCTATGACAAAACCTTCCAAGAAAACTGGCTGAATCGTTATGATGACAATAACTACCGATTGCACATCCGATGGAACATAATTGCATTCCGAACCGGGAATGACGTCATCAACATACCAAATATTTTAAAATTCGATTCGTGTTGTCCATAACCTCTGCCCCATTTTTTATTGGGGGTAAACCTCGTGGTATATCTTATAAACTTTGATGCGTTCGAAACTATGAATGACGTCATCAACATCAATGAAATGTACCTGCGGACAGGTTCCAGGCATTTATCTTGCAGCTCTTCAGTAGAAATACATATACACGACGATGGCGTAGATTTGTGATGATGCTGTTACTTCACGGCAATTTTCCATAGACCCCTCTCCCTTATACTGTAACTGCGCAACCATCGCATCCGTATTTCAACACTTATCAAAAGAAGTCAAATATCAACTGCCAAACAGCGAACGTGTGAATATCAATGTAATAGCACGTTGCTTGGGCTCGCTGTGCTCCTTTCTCTTGACAAGAATCACTTGCCCTGTAACATTCGGGCACTGGTATATTCGAAACAACGAAATAGCGACTTCACAAAAAATCAGTGGAATATAAATCTAAATATAATATATAACATCTCTCCGAATATGCTGGCGTCTATAGCATGGTAGCATTTCAACATGTCTTGCCCTGAATAGCGTCCACATGGCTATGTTCTAGTTGACATACGTTCTACCATGGAACTTCTCTTCAGGAGATATAATCTTTTCTGCAGAATACATGGGAAAAGCGATGATTGGCGCCCAGGCTGCCATTAGAATTCCCTTGTCACTCCAGAATGTCTGCTTGGTAAAGGTAAACTCCACATACTGGATCAGTGACGCACAAGCGGTGTCAGTAGTGTTCAATTCACCACTAACACGATAATCGTATATCCATGTGTCTCAGTATAACGCAAGTATGACTCGTGTCTCAATGGTGGAATGGCAAAGGATTACGTGGGGTGTTAGTCGGGTAATTAAACACAGTATCTACCGACTGTACAGTGGTGAAGATTTTCAAGGAAGATTATGTTGTCTAAACAATAACTGCTTGAGTTTGAAATGCAGGATTGCCATCACTTATAACATAATACAACTCACTCATATTTAACTTCCAGTACGCATAAGTTAAATAACTGTTCAGAATGAACGAAAAGAGTAGGCATCATACATCTCGTAGCGCACAATACATGCCTCCACTCATTAGACGTAACATGCGGCATATGAACACCGAATCACATTGCAGTATTGGTAATCGTAATCCATGACATATTACATTATGGTAAGAAGTACGAAATCAAATCGTATACGATTTAGCAATTACCAAATACGCCATGGCATATTATGCCAACATGTGCATAAGTTGTTCTGTTTGGAAATGACATAGTAGGAGTCGACATCTGGTGAAATATCCATTCTTATTTATATATGCTTATTGCAGTAGATGAAGGCAAACTTTAGTTTTGTGGGAGATGTTTGAACAATCATTTACTGTGCATAAATCAATAGAAGCACGTGGTATTGGTAATAAATCAATACGCACTTCACATATAGCAGCGCTAAGCCATTCACTCCAGCTATAAAATTCGCCATTCTATTCCCCCCCCCTCATTGCTGTGATATCGATATATGTGCATAAATGTTTGGAAGGAAGGGTTTTAAATATGTCGTATGCTGCAGGTACGAAAATTCTTTATCCACTGAACTATTTATTTGTGTAGCTTATAACAGAGAAATGCTATGCCAACGAAAGACCAAACAAATACAGTAAGTGCTATACAGGGGCTTAAAGATCGTCTTGTTGATATCACGAGCGGGTTGTCGCATATTTACTTACACCAACAACATTGAATGTGTCTCCTTATAACATATGGATCTCAGCATTTTGATACGAGACTAAATATCTTGATGTCCCTAACGTTATTCATTAAGTTCCATGCTGTTATATTCACTACCACGATGTTATCAAATAACGCTTATTGTAATTATTATGAGAATGTGTTTGTCTACGACTAAGCTAGGTTGAATAATTGACGTTGTGGCGGAGTGCTAAAAACGTGTATTCAATTCAACAGAACAATATCAGTCGGGTGTTTAGCAATTGTATTCAATATAAATGCTCAGGCGAAGCATTACGTCGACAAGAACAGGATGGAAGTACTGTCCGGAATCGAACAATGGTAAAAAAGCTCATGACACCATAATCAAAGGTGGCGCCACCTCATTTTATTAATCACAATTATAATTATGTTGTGTGGCGTTGCCTATCGAGACCATATGAATTTGGATTGTTGTAGCCTACAATATATCAATACTTCAGATCCGTGCTCGGCATGTGTACCAGAAGATACTGATGCTAAGATATAGATCACTAGGAAAGAAGTTTTATTAGCACATGATTTAACCTGGCTATCAATCGTCGATTGGCTATCAATAAGAGATTTAAGTTTTGGGGAAATATTATCAAGATAGATTGAAACTTATGTGTCCAAAGTTAATAAAAGCCTCTAAATTGAGATCGGATGGCTGCGCTTATAAAATATATGTCAAAACATACACCTCGAAGTCTTTATGTACCATTACTCATCAAACAGGTTCCCATTAAGTCGGTTTGCTAAGGCCCGATTTTCGCTGAATTCCGCACAGCTCATTATGTTCCCACAAACTCAACTCAACACATATAAGGGTAAAAAGAGATAACTGACTGCTTTATATAACATAGATTTGTTATTTATTTGTAATTGGAATCAACAGTTTGCACCCCTCCTGCCATCGTAGTTGGCTATCCTAAAATGTCACCCTAAAACTGTTCTGAAGGCAGTTTAGTTGCAATCATTGTAATGATATGAAAGATAAGTTATAACGTATTTATAAGTTTCTCTCGTAATATGAAGCGATTGTTGTATTCACCAAAGGTGCTTATACCGTGTTGGTTTAATCCGCATGATCGAATGTTCATGTTGTCATTATAAACGAACAAAGCTGACAACTCGGAAACGTCAAATTAAAGGGTAGGTACACAATGAACCATTTAAATATCTCTTCTCTAACAAAAAACAAAGAGGTGATGGATTATGTCTAGACAAGTTAATCTATGTCGACATTCTTGTTATTAACCTTCCATCTGTATTCATGAGAGCCTTACAACATAGCCATGGATTGTTCGTGCGTTTCCAGTTACTTCCTGTCTGTAAAGCTTTATCGCTCCCATTCCATCAAGGTTAGCCAGCCATAACATTTGTATGTTATTGGTCTGCACCTGTTGAGTCACAACATGCTCGCAGAAACATAATCAAAACGATATGATTTTAATTTAGTACTATGATCATCACACCAAAGAGCTTATAGCAACGCTAGGAGGGTTCAATCTAAGTATCTATGCGTTGAGTTAACGAGTGAACCACAAGGCCATCGTCAGGTGGCGCTACCATTGAATTGACAACAGCACATGGGTTGTTGATCGAACGTCTCGGGGATCTGCACCCTGTAGATCATATTGATGTATCATTGTGGATTATGTAGAATATTTGGATCGATTAGAACAGTCCATGTGCTTTTACGATAGAAGCTACTACAAGAAGTGCGCTGCATACAAGTAGCATGTTCACATGTTTTTTCCGGGCGGAGGCGCGAGTGAGACCTCTTAACGTGGCTACAAGCTCTTTGGTAATACCGCTTGTATGATCATGTATTATTTAGACGCATTGGTAGTCTGGTATATGAAAATGGGACATTCGTTTTGAATGTACAGCAACGTATCTTTATCAACTTGAAAACTTTACTGTAGGACCAGGATTGGGATATAAATGCACTATATATTGTAGAAAATAATAAGCGTTTTAATAGCACACCAAATAATCTAACCATCAATGAGTCACCTGTCTAATGAATGGTTGCCTCCATCTAATCATGTATTGCGGGAGGAAATTAACCACTAAGTAAATCACTTCATGATTTGTTTCTGAATTATCGTAGTTTATGTCACTAGTGCTTTTATTCTATTTAACGCTTCTATGCTTTCTGATTTCCTAAGCAATGATTGATTTCCCATAATCATTCTAACCAGCAAAATACATCATGTTTTTATAGCCTTACTGAACAGAAAAACCACCAGACTCAGTCGCGGTCACCTGCCCATATCATTGGCATGCGAACGTCATTGAGTCAGAAAGGCTACATAGTGAATGGTAGTTTGTGTGGGTAGATGCAGCTAGGGTACGAGCACCATGCAATTAGTATTCTGATCCGCCGTAAACGACACATCAGCTCTGTATTACTTCTGTAGGCCATACTCATCTTCTCGTGACCCCCATTTGGAATAGAGTTAGTCACAGGGGAATACAGTAAATGAGCATTTCATAATGCATTCACGGGACCTGTTAGTAAGCTTCCTGTGACGCATTACTCACTCACTTCTCCGTCTGCACGCATATGCCTCCTACATGAGACATTAAAGAAGACATCCATGCCGCTAACCATTAGAACGTGACATTTCTGATTTTGAATTCCTTGGTTTATATCATAGTGTTCAAGTCACGGCGAAGCATCATTTGTCATCTGTTCAGCTCTGCTCCCACTGTCCAATTAAATGTAATGGTATTAGATGAGCTCATATGTCATTAGCCTCGTAGGCGGACTTTTTTACTTAATAGAAATGAGCAGCTGCCATGAATGCCCTTTTCAGGTACATCTACGTATCGTAGCTCTTAAATTAATTCCTAGTAATCCATTTAAGTGATGTTACCACAAAGTGACACCTCCGTAACCTCCGTGATACCTGAGGTTATTCAGCATCAGAAGTATGTCTTGAATTGAGATGACTGACATAAAAAGTGTCGTAAAAGGTATTTCTGTGATTATGTTATAGCGACATATCCAATTCGCCGTCTTCCATTTGGCGGACATAATGTAGTACTTAAATGTACATTGAAAAGCAATGTCTCTCATATTCAATCCAGTAAATGAGATATGATATTTTGCGATAACCTGGTTTGCTACTTGACTGAATGACTTATACATAAAGCATAACTTTGGCAAGGACACAGGGAAACTTAATCTATGATAATTGGCAATTATAGGTACTCAGAGACTTATGTACACAACACGTGATGCAATGTGTTCGCGGGTAGTGCATCATCGTCAACAACACAACGGGTCAGCAACAGGTAATGCTCATGGCATGTTGCCCGATTGATTGCAAGGTTATATGTCATTAACAGTGGTAGACAGCACGGCTGTTTACATTACACCATTTATGGTGTTGAGTTTTTTCTCTATGTCTTGACAATGAAAAGCTACTGCAAAACGAAGAATGTGGTCTTTGTGCAACTTTTGTAACATTGCACATGGCAATGTTATCTAACAATTTTTACTTTTGGGATCAGTCTTTAGTCAAGGTACAAGTTTTTGTCTTGCATAATTAAGATTGATCAAAACAAACTTTAGTATTCTTTGTTTGTCTGACTTACAATAGGCCGTTATGTTCTATTGCCTGGGGTAGAATAAAATAACCATAAATAGGTTATAATGAGGCTTGTAGCATTCTCGTGAATTCTTCTAGGATTAGTTTTGTGCCGGCTTGTAATTTGTAAAATTGCAGCGCTGTGATCGTTTACGAATAATTGAGCCGGCAAGCAACTTTCGGAAGGCAATTTCATTTATTCATCCCGAGTGTTCCACAACAATTGACCAGTAACTGGAATTCTGGTTGCCTGCAACGCTATATTCTATGTGCCTTTAAAATCCACGGCTAGAAAAGATTCATCTCCGCTGAACAGTTAGGTTTTAATATGTGATTGCCAATTAATCATAATAAACATGTCAATTAGTTGAATATTTGCCATTGGCAGCAAAATTTGATACAAGTCATACCGGTGACATAAGAATCCCTAGCCTGTGATATCTCATAAAAGAGCTAAGAGACAAAGGGCCTGTGTTCAGGGAGCTTGTTAATAGATGTAGTTCAACTTAAACTGCGTATAACTCGACAATGCCTTTCAATGAAATTTATGATAAGAAATATATCAGACATTCAATGCAACCAGGATTAACGTATTTGATTAACAATAGCTGCTGATTTACATAATGCATGAATAATACGGCAATGGGCAGGTCATGGACAAGAGATAGATGAAAACTGCGGTTTTTGTACTATACCAAAGTAGCCGTTTGAATCCAATTCATCTACAGCTTAGCGAAAAACCTTTTTATGATTTTACATATGTTCCCAACAGCATCTGGGGGGTATCGTGATACCGAAATTATTGTAAATTATTGCACAAAAGAAACATTATAATGCTTATACCAAGTGGCTGCAATATCATTGTTCAAATGTAAGGGTCGATATTAGCGGGTCGCATGACGTTCTATATATGCCTTACTTCGTGATGGAATGCAATAGGTGTGCTTTTATGCATTTGGAATGAACTGCCAGGGCCTGACACAGGGTAAAACTGATTGTGCACGGGGTTAATTGACATGGGAAATCGTCATAAATGAGTACTCTTTGCGAGATAAATATCAATGTCTGAAACTGAGCAAATCACGAAGACCAACAATAACTTAGGCTGAGTAATCCGGAAGAGCAACAATGTCTGAGGCTGAATAATCTGGAAGAGCAATAATGTCCTACAATCAGGAAGCTTAACAACATTTCGTCATCCTATTTGACTAAATTAAGATGCTATGTTTTCAACATTTATTATAACAAACAAAACCATATTTTGTAGATGATGCATTCCATTAGCAGGGAACTTTCTGCTTAAGTGCAAGTGATGTCTATGAAGCGTTCATGACTTACACGTTTACAGAATATACGATACAATTATGTGTCAGCGACCTCTTTATACCAAATGACTGTGATTTATGAAATAATTGATACTGCTTTGTTCAATAGTGCGTGCTATGTCAGAATGAGTAACTTCTGTACTTGTTTCATTCCTTTCGACATATTTAAGACCCTTTATGCTGTTCAGCTAGGTTAGAAACATACATGTAATGTATCCAATATACGACTGGCAATTACTACAAGGGCGGTTAGCTCCAATGTTATGCAGTGCCTGAAATGGGCCGATCTATGGACACTGCAATACTGGATCAACGGGGTTATCCAAGTGCGTCAGATCAAATAAACTGATTGAGATGAATAGAGACAGGAGCGCATATTTGATATGTGAGCATTTCATGCGGGTCAAAGCTATTTATGTTTATCCTTTAGCAAATTATATGCCAGCGCATGGTCTAGTAGAATACTATACAACAGTAACAATATTGTGGTGACGTAGACAATTCAAGGCACAATTACATTGCGTGGAAGTTATCAACGGAAACAAAAAATATATGCTAACGCACTGATAGTAAATACAATTGATTTTCGTCATTCATTGCAGTTGTTGATCTTAAAAGGGCTGTCTAGGCAATAATTGATATTGGTATGTTAAATAACATGTTCGAGCTTTTAAAAGCTCATGATAATGTAGCCGGGCATATCGCCAAAGAGGCAATGGTATTGTTTCACTCACATATTGCAAATGCGTCCGAAATATGAAGTTGTAAGGATTATTGAAGGCTACAATTATTATACGTTTGATGCCATAGAATGCTTTTGTACCCGGTGCGTCTAATGATTCATTTGTCAGGTTCATAGAGATTACTTATCTTTGATACCTAAATGGCTGATATAACATTAAGCAACGCCGTTCAAACGTATCCTATACATAAATGTATATTATTATGGTATTGTGGGATTCCGCTCACAATGGAACAGGGTGGGTGTCAGCCCATAACATGACTGCATCCTGCATGAACTAAATAGACATTCCATTCCCCCAGAGGAAAATAACTAAGCATTTCCACTACATCATCTCACATATCAGCACCAACACATTCATGAGCAACCAATAAAACGTGATGCTTTAGACGAGAATTCTCCCCTCTCTGATTTAACAGGTTTATGAGCCGCTGTGCAATGCGCGACATAGCGTCGCAAGGATGGCACAGAGCAGGATCGACTTGAATAGCTTCCGTGGTGCTCCGACTTACATCGGTAGCGTACGAATTATACGAGGCGCCATCTGTTAGGTTTCAAACACACGATAAGAGTACATGCCGGTTCGTGAGCGCAGCTCTCTTCTATGAGGAATCAGCACTGAATGTGCTATCAAAACCAGAGTGTCAATGCGGTTGCATTTGATTTATATCCACTGACTTGCTCCTGACAATTGTATATTGTGAATATTGTTTCCTGTATATTCCCAACTAAAACTGTTGCATATTGTGCCGTGCCATTTGAAGCAAGCGGAGTAACCCCTTTATTAAAGCTTGCATGTGTTTGCAATGCAACCTTTAAGATGCATTCTGCTGTTGAGTGAGGATTCACTTTTATTGTGTTGGTGATCGGTAATTGCTTGTTATCTGAGTGCCAACAAAGCACGTATTGATAAATGTCAACATGCAATCACTTTATGATTTTGGAAATGATTCTTTTTGTAATTCTAGATTACGCGAACTCGATTGAATGAAAAATTTGCCACATCCGCATCCATATTCCTTACACATTTTATGAACAGCTTTAGTCTAATAACATGTTGTACTTATCCTATGGCATACTTAATCGTGTTGAACTGAATAGAGCTGGAATGGGTAGTTGCCATCCAGTTGTACAGTAGAAGCTTTGGCGATAAATTTGAAGTAAGTATAATTTAACTTCTGCTAACGTAACGGAGGTGTATTTTGTTCTAGCAGAGTCATCACCCTCAACCCGTTGATCTAATAAGAACTTTGAACCTCAGTAACCAAGGAGTTATACTGCCGCTCGTAGATAGCATATTCATACACAGTTACTGCCAACTGTGGCAACGTTGGCGGTTGGACAAATGGCTGTGGTAAGCAGGATGACATCACGGGCCTCATCAACGTATAATTAAGAGGCTCGTTCTATTAGCAGTGGATTGCTCAAAAGACTCCTTAAACCCTGGAGTGGGAAATGAGATGGATCAATAGATCACCATGCAGGCTCTACAATCCGGCAGTCACAATACAATAAGGACAATTCATATGACTGCTGCTTCCTGAGGTTATACGGCCATCCAATCGACATTCTACGGATGTGTACTATTTGGCCAAACTCCCACATCAAGACCTGCTCCGATAGCTCTTTCACTTCGTTCCACTCCCATAAATCAATATCCCTACCAGAACTTCAGGAATATGGCACATTTGCTAATATTATTGTGCGTTTTTGTACACTACAATGCGTACACTGCGATACAAACGAGATAATCATTCTATTTTGCAACAAATGTTACTGGCCACCGGTATACACTGCATGTCACCACCATATACCAGTATATACAAATAGTTGGATAGCATATTCTGGTCCGATATTATTTTGCAGGGATTAATCTACACAAATTAACCCTGTGCCTTATTAAATCATTCATGGATACTGTATACTGACATGACAATCTTTAAAGCTTTTAAAGCCGTGACATAACATCTTTGAAACTGACACATATTAAAAGCTAAACATGATGAACTAATATATAAGTGTTTAAGAGTCTGATTGTATGATACCTATATAACATGGCTATTATAAAACGTTATATATATAAATATATATACATATATATATATATATATATATATATATATGTATATATATATATATATATATATATATATATATATATATATATATATATATATATATATATATATATATATATATATATATATATATATATATATATATATATATATATATATATATATATATATATATATATATATATATATATATATATATATATATATATATAAATATCCAGAGGTCCCCGGGGAACATCAGCGCGAGAGAGCTGTATGGTAGTGACATTAGCCTACGACCAGAGGATAACAAACGGCAGCATGCGAGTATGCGTGGGGTCATTTTTACACACCGCTGTCAACCTTTTCCTTGGATATACCCAAATAAATAATTGGAATTTGATTTCGATTGTTCCATAACATTGCGCTAGTTAGACTTGAAAGTATATTGAACAATGACTGGTAATATTCGGGATATATACCCCTAAGCTAATTTCTAGCATCAATATCATCCATGCGGCTACACGATACGGAAGATCCTCATCCTTACCGGCGAACATGGATAAGTCTAGGATACAGAATTCATGGCTTAGTTATAAGACCATGATTACAGCGATGAAAATAATGAAAGTCTCGCGGTTTGGGTATTGTACCGGAATTAAATCAATTAATACTAACCCCTTACATCACAAGTGATTCAAGCAATTGCAATGATTATAGAAATTTCGCACCATGGGATTGATTCACCAACCCTTCGTGACATACGTCCACATATATACTGGTCTTGTTCAACGCCAACTACACATGTGGACGATAGTTTATCTATGCAAATGATAACACGCGCAATCAACAGAAAAGGCGTTGACTCGCCAACGACGGTAAGAACAATCACAACTCGATATTTCTTAATTCTGTAGACACCTCATCTGAACATGTGGAGGCTGTGGGGGTTGGTTCTATATTACGACCAGCTATGATATTTTGGTAGATGGTAAAGTGACTACCCAGAGCTAAATCACATTATCTGCTATCATCAACGTTTAATTCAGAATTAGCACTTCTTGTGTAACTCAAGAGGCATGTTGCATCAGCAGGATTGTGATCACCAGGCATGTGGGGAGTCTTTATACGGATATAACCCAATTGATCATAATATCAAGACAATAGTCCTTATTCCTGTTTTCTCATGAGTGATTAATTA
Organism: Urechis unicinctus; assembly: GCA_034190875.2. Taxonomy (NCBI): domain Eukaryota; kingdom Metazoa; phylum Annelida; class Polychaeta; order Xenopneusta; family Urechidae; genus Urechis; species Urechis unicinctus. The sequence continues at coordinate 58,339,201 of CM067347.1, read as the reverse complement.
TATTTGCATTACAGGCACAATGGAAGAGGTTACTCAATAATAGGGTTTTCTTTACAGGGACGGCTATTTTTTGTATCATGGCATTGGAACAAACACACAAGAACATGCCAGGGAGCAGCATCATCTACCATTTGTCCGCTCACTCAGCCAAAATAACCAAGCGTTTTATACGCAGCTTGCCACAACCAATGGGTCTGTTGGGCTGAATATGATGACAGCAGAAGTCGCAGCAGCCTCATTGAAACCAATGACATCTCTCTTATCTTCAATGACAGTTGCATACAAGAGAATTGATACTGATTAGGGAAGTCGACAGCATGCATGTCATAGAACCCTGACTCACGAATTTGAATATTGCCATGGACAGGTTTCAACTGTCAAGTGCGTCTAGAACAGAATATTCATGATTTTGATGATGTTCACGCATTCTATGTCAAAGAAATACACGACACTTAAGGTCCGATTGGCATGAATATTCGTTAGTTATTAACAAAAGTGGGATAACATTAGTGTTCTTCAATCGTGTGTTTGTCAAATGGTTAGCTTCCTAATTGCTGATGTTTCAATTGGCTGATTTGCTGTCAAGGGACAAATGCTGAATGCGGTCGTTTGTAGGATGCCAGTGAGCGATACCGCTAGTGCAGTATGAGCACGTGTTGAACGTGAAGGTTCATTATTATTATATGTGGAAAACTCTTGCAAATCATTTTGTTAACCACTGCATCTTGTTGATAAGTGACGTGTGTACAATATGGGAATATATAGAAGCGAAAAGAGGATTAGAGACGCATGGGCAATTGAAGAATACGTTACAAGACTGAATGCAGGTCGTTAATGATTTGGTCTATCGTAAAAACATTTCCCGCTGCATATGTTATAATCCCAGCATCAAGCCCAATATGATAAGAGCCAGGAACCGGGGAACACAGGAAAGGAACATTTCATTATGCATTCGTGGGACCTGTTGATGAGCTTTCAATGACGCGTATGTCATTCATCTAACCTACTGTACCCATATGTCCCCTGGAGATATCGCCACAAAACGCGACCTTTGTAATGGCTTTACTGAGCCTAAATGTCATCAGCCACATGAGACTTTTCTGCTTAATGGAGAGGAGCAGCTGCCATGAATGCCCTTCTGAGGTACAACTACCTAACGTAGCTGCAAGAGTTATTCATTTAACCATGTAGATAAAGTCACAGTGGTGTCATCACAGTGAAGTAGCCCACCGCTCAGCATGACAGCTTATCAAACAACAGCCAAATGTCGTTAGTGGTGCTCTTTTCACACCACCGTCTGATCATTACAAATGACAACCTTTTAACCTGTAATGGTCAATCAATCTAATTAAACATGCCATGTTTCACATTTGATTGCATTTTGTCCATTGAATGCAACATCCCACAACAGTCATCCAAGTGCAATATATGTGTCGTTATAATTAGAGCCGCTGGCGTAGAATTACAGTCGCACAGTTCCTTCATTTACACAGAATGTAATATTATATACTGCGTCCTGATGGTTCTATGTGGAGGTTACAATATGTTATCAAAAGACACAAACTAGGCCTTCTCCATATCGTGATTTGGTGTTCCACGGATATTCGACATGCGGAACAGATCAGAGTCGGACCATACATTTATAGTGAGGATACATATTGCTTTTGTCAGGAATGGATGGAATATTCAGCATACAATGTCGTCTAAAAGCTTGCTTGCAATAACATTGGTATCAACTTTTAAGGTTTTCATTTCCAGATACCATATATCATTTGTCTCCTGAGTTGATGGCTGGGGACATAGGCTTTAAATTTCGGGCTTATTGATGGGCAGTTTGTAGGCGTGTTTCTAAACAACAACATTGAGCAATATGCAATGACGTGTTTAGTATCTCAGTTCACGATGATGCATGGCAATTATTGTTTATTGGACCTTGCCCAAATACGAGATGGATATGAATTCAAAAATATGTGAATCAGTTGGCGCATTTAACATATTTGTCATTTTGATTCGATATCATCCATATTTAAAGTGAGTTCAGTGTTCAACGATGAGATATTAATGATTTTATTTTTTTCATAGTCGTTTCATCGTTCTCTCGTGAGCAGCTAGCCCCTTTCATGTGCTTTGTTGTAGGAGAATAAGAAACTCTTGGTGCTAATAAAAGTTTATTCAAGTGATCCCATTGATTGAGTTGCACACATTTTCCCGCTCGCGTGAATAGCAAATTTTTATGGGATGTACAACGGCAAACAGACGGTTGAAGGGCTGCTAAGACTGTATTGGGGGCTTTAAACAATCTCGCCCTAACGCTTTCAATCATTTGGATCTCTATATCTCATCCTACTTCAGTCCCTGCCTCTTGTGATTACACAGACATTGATGACATTGATGAAATATGTGTGTGATTATTCTCCAACCGCCATTGGCTGAGTTGGTACAATGGTGCAAATGTATGCGGTGCCATGATCACTCGTCAGTCTAAAACATACAGATTGTTAGACATAGGAAACGTCATAGTAAGCTTCTTCTGTGCAGTTTACCACCTGGCAGTAAATGGTGCATTCGTGTCGCGATTGTCAATATATGCTGGGACAGCAGCCCAGTCCTAGCTATAACTTTCGATCCCGGTTCAGCTCGGTTCGAAATAATGGCCCAGTTATGAATATTGTGTGCTTGACGTAAAGGTTAAGACTGAGAAATGTATTAGACTTCCAATACTGTATTTGATGAACCATAGCTGATAATATACATAACGCCATGAATTATATAGCGATGGGCATGTCATAGACAAGATAAAAAATAATATCAACTGTTGTTTGTGTCATACGAAATTAATCTACAGAGGTGCATGTGGAGCCCTTTGTTGTTTAAACAAATGTAACCAACAGCATTTGGGTGGCCTCGTGAAATCGATATTTGTTATAAATATGTCGTATGTCGCACAAAAAAAGCATTAAAGTGCTTCCGCAGAGTCACATATAAAAAGTTGTCCATGTGCAAGTGTCCAAATCGGTGGGTTGTTGGTCGACAAATGTAAATGTTAGCCATACTGCTTCAATATTTAACCCTATAGTGCATTATGTCTAATATAAATGTAAAAGGTGTGATGTTAATGTAATAAAGAAAACTGTCAGAGAGTAACAAGGGAAACGCCGGGGATGACGAACTGCACGTGTAACTAATAGGTTAATTGACCCGGGCCACCTTCTGTACACAGAGACACGCTCATACGTATGCATATGAAACGTCGTGGCAAGAAAACAACTGAAAGGAAGAGTCAACGAAAAACATAACATTGGTCCACCAAGTTCAAAATACAGAGCTTACCAAGATACGGTCAACAGTTGGTGAACGCCTCACTGGTGGGTATAGTAACAATCTAGGTTTCTATGACGTCACTTTAATGTCTGAGTGGTTAACACTTGGTGCAAATAGTGTAAGTTGATTAACAGTAGTTTTACAATGGATTGGATTGTGCTGCCAACATAGACGAAATCAGCCGGACCATTTTCCATGTTTATAGCAACAAAAAAGTGGATTATGATGATTTCTCTCTCACGGATATTGATGTTAGATTAATGGGTTTGCTTCTTTATTGCCTACCAGTCCTATGTTGCAGACGATTCTCCTCATGATTTTACTTTGTATGATTCAATCACTCACGTATATCATGCAACAACGGGGTCCATTTTGTTCTAACATTTAATCGTTACATAGTACAACGTTTGTTTCTAGCAGAGTCATCACCATCAACACGGTGATCCAGCAAGAACATTTGAACCTCAGCAACTTAAGAGTTATATGTGCACTCATGGGAGGCAATTTCTGCCAGCTGTAGCAATGTTGGTAGGTGGTCAAGTGACTGTGTTAAGTAAGATGACATCGACGGGTCTCATCTACGTATAATTAAGATGCACATCGCCCAGTGCTCAATTAAGCATAGATATTCAGATGTCTTGTATGCTAAAAGGGTCTTTAATTAAGCTACAACACTTGTCACGCATGAGTCAGCATGTGGGTCATGCCCATTACTTTACTCTGTATGCTACCTCGATCTGGACTAATGTCCCAGCGGAATATCTTATTCAAGCGCGATCAGCATAGCAGGTTGTACAAAGGATTTGTGGTTCATTTACCGACCAAGATAAAATCATTCGCAACGCGATATTTCAAAAAGCAAAAGAACTGCTTACAACAAAATAGGAGCATTGGCATATATATTCCCCAAGGATAACGAACATCTGGTCAAGAGTGAAAAATAAACCACAGGAAGAGTTTGTATCATCTGTGTTATCAGCTATGCTCGCTTAAAGAGAGCCAATTCGCCATAATAGGCAGTAGCTCGAAGAAAGTATCTAGGTTGCAAGTTCCAACCATTTGCTGTACATCTACGGTTATTACCTAGCGTTAGATACTCATCTTTATCTAAGGTTTAAACCAGCAATATAGTTCATATTGTTGGCGATTTTCAACACTACTCTGTTGTTCTCTTTTTGTCAGTCAGGGATCATGGGGTAGGCTAGCTTAATCTAACATTAGTAAGCTCACTTACCAAAACAAACGAGGGCGATTGTGTGAAACTTCAGCTGTCTGGACGTGTTTCAGAGCACACGTAATGAGCAAAGTTTGATAGATGATTGTCACTCTCTCATCACATGACAGAAATGGGTTTGTTGGGCTGAATATGATGACAGCAGAAGTCTATCCGCAGCCTCATTGAAACCAATGACATCGCTCGTATCTATAATGACAGTTTCTCACAAGAACTGTCAGGTTTTGAACGTCAAGTTGATTAAGTGCATCAAGTAGAGAATATTCATGATGCTGGTGACGCTCTTATTTGCTAATCTGTGAAGTTTGTTGAAGATTGACGTGTGTACAATATGGGAATATATTGAAGCGGAAGAAGAATTAGAGACGCATGGACAATTCATGACTACGTTATAAGGTCGTCATGAATACAAATAGGCCGTTAATGATTGGGTTGCAATCTTCATCCATCGGCCAGAATCCTTCACCCGCTGCGTACGCCTTATTTGTAACCTAAGTACACCTGCATAACGACAACAGACAACATGTGAGCGGCTTACATGTTCTTATGCAACATAATGCAAATGTTGTATGGATCAAAACTACACTAAGTGAGAACCATTCACATGATGCAATGCTCGTACTAAATATGCAGTAAATGAACTGCAGTTAAATTTGCACTGTTGCCCCAGTTACTTCTGAAGGTGTAATTCAAATACAGAAAATATCTTACCTTGTAGATTATGTTTGAGTTGATGAATTCCGTTCATCCCGGCTATATCGAGGTTCTTAATCCCAGCCTTTAGGAAAGGATTTCAACCAAATTAAAAAATTCATGGCTCTGTTATTATACTATCGAATTGACGAATTGTACAAGGTATAATGCAAAACAGCATGGATTTTAAAAAGCCTAACGCTATATCCCCACTTACGTAAGAGCAATCTGGCGTTGGTGTCGTCGACATATCATGCAAAATACTACCCATTACGTGCCAAAGCTGTGATGTCATAACAAGGGAGATGGCTTTGTGGCGTTCAGTGTACCATCATTTTCACCACAGTTTCGTCCCAAAATGAATGAAAATATACCTTTGGGTAAGCTTAGTCGCTGGGACGTTATTACAGCCAGCTTCTCCGATTTGAACCGCTTAGAGAGCATGAAGCAACCAATCGGTCAACAGCGTCGTAAAATCTACTGCAATAAGGAATACAAATACAAATATTTGAAAATATGTACATGCAGATATCGACTTCGTCAGTGACAAAGCTTTAATCAACTTTGTGCGACACCGCACGTTGAGCGTGTCGCCATGTACGATAATTACATCAGAAGATTAAAGCGTTACACGCAATTATTTTCTGATTATGCAGAACGGCATACATGAATAATCGAATAATCTTGCCGTTGCAAAAACAAAAATAGACCATATAGTTGCCCTCTAAAAGAACGGTACAACACCTAGGTATGCTATGTATATGTGATATTGGTACCATACTTAATCATCAGTGGATGATTTGATGGATAGTCGTGGTTGTGACCAGTCTCAATCAAATGCAAAAAAGGTTGATGGAATCGCATATGACTCTACAGAAAACCATAACCGAATGAACACAAAAGTGCCAAAAACACACATTGATATCGATGATCAATGTGTGCGGACATTGACACATTAAATATCATCCCAGATACTACTGTTTTGGCGCTGGGGTGCATTTATAGATGACAAGAGCAGTCCGTTGAGTTTTGCTTTCAGTCCATATCTCAATAAAAAACGTACACATGATATACGATCTACCAGCTGATGCTATTATAAGCAGCATATGAGTTACAAACTGTAGCAATTGCTTGACGTAAAGCGCATCACCTCTATATAGCCTTGTCCTGCCTGTATATACCAGATAATCGTAGTCATTTAACATATACCAAATGTTCAATGGATAAGATAGTATTAGTGTTGATGTGTTTTTTTCTGCTTCGCAATGCTGAGACCTCAAGACTTCGGGGCTATTCGTACACCTAACACATCCTATGGCTAGGGCAGATTTGAGAAGAAATAGCTTTTCCAGTGTGTCGGACCCAATGAAAAGTTTACCAGCCGAGATAGTTTCAGCCAGTTCATGGAACTTTATAAATGATACTCACTGTCTGCATTCGGTTTGCTGCGTGACTAGTCCTAAAGCTAACTTACTAGCTATGTGACGATTCTTTTTCGTGAATTATGGTGAAGTATTGATTGATTTGCGATGAAAACTACTTCTCCATATTCAAGTGACTCCTGTTGGTTCAGTCATTACACGATTTGCAATATTACGGTTAAAGGGCTTTTATTATAGTATTGTGGCTGCGCAGCTTGAATCCACCAGGCCAAGCATCAGGATGCAAAATACTTGGCAGAATGTAACAACAGCAAAGATAAATGGCGTTACCAATCTGAAATCATGTTGTAAATTAAGGAGGCACTTTATGTTCAGATCTCTCAGTCGGACAATTTCATGAGCTCTTCCACAGCTCATAGAGATGGCAGAATGTAATTCATCAGTTTTGCTCATTTAATGTCTCACTTAAACACAACGCCCATGGCCATATGGTGGTGTGTGATCCGAGAACGTGAACAGTTATTAGAAGTACTGCGCGTATTCAGAAAATAAAAGTCGAACTGGATCAACTTTTGATTAAAACGTGAATAGCCTAAGGCAGATAATCAGTGTCTCGAAGTTTCATGATATAAAAGAGTGTCATAACTAGCAGTGAACAGGAGGTAACGTGCTCCCTGAATTATCACAGAGACTGCAGCTGTGTTATAGCTGCAGCCATAGCATGGTGATTTATACAGGACACATACGTCATAAACAAACACGGGTGGGAATATCGACAGGGCGATGATGTTGTTTCGAGGTTTGTAACCGGATCAGCAGTCCTTTGCGATAGTCGCAACATGGTATCACTTGTATATCGATTGCTTACCTAGACCTTTGATGATAAAGAGAGTAATAAAACGACATATAAGCTATCAGTTTAATAGACATATTCAAATTACGGGACTTAGACCACAACATTTAGTCTTCTTAACAACTACACAAGCCGCTGTTAATCCGGCCTGTCACAGTGATGCGATGCTGTCACAATCTGCTGTTAATCCGGCCTGTCACAGTGATGCGATGCTGTCATAATCTGCTGCTGTCACAAGCTGCTGTTAATCCGGCCTGTCACAGTGATGCGATGCTGTCATAATCTACAAATACGTATTGTAGTGATATGTCGAAGTTGCGATTAAATAGCAATACATACAAAGACCGAAAGACTTAAGACTCTCAAATAACAGTCGAATTGGCATTTACAGCGAAGAAGGATGGTTGCAATACAGTTATAAGTGTGAAATAAGAGGAGGCCTTCAGGCGGATATGACGTAAGTGGCTGTGATAATGTGCCATAGAAAAACGTACGTTACATCGTATATACATTCACTTGTTGACCAAACCCTTTTGTGAAAGCAATGTACACAGAACGACACAAAAACAATATTCCTTTGAATACATTCTTTCCCTGCCTTTTCACAGTACATACCTGAAAATTATCAGTATTTTCCATTTAGCTGCATTCAACCAAATCATTTGTTGGCGACACCAGTGCTAGATTAACCAGTTATAAACATATACACATTCACTGGAAAATAAAAGGCGCCATGACAGTTGTAATTACGAGGGGCATTGATAGGTAAATAAGCCCAATTATCTACTGGCTGTGCATTTTCTGTGGAGTACAGTCAAAGAGAGTATAGCTTGTGCTTTTTCTGTCACCATTGCACCATTATATTGGGAATAATTGATCCAACCGAAGATACGTTGCTCAGGGCTGCAACACAACCCGAGATAAATTAACCAGAAAAACGGTTGTTTAATAGGATTACATTGGGAGGAATTTGTAAAGCTGTCGCGCTATTAATTCACCACGTTTTTAAGGCCGTTCTTATTTAATCAGTTAATCTTGCGAAATAGATTTATAAAGTGAGATTGAAACATTTCTCTATGTTCCAGATTGTTCCTTCCGGTTGAGATCAGAAGAGACTTGGGGTAATGTCTTTCATACACCGACATTTTTCTGCAACCGCTGCTTGATACATTCACGGACCGAGCCAAATGTGACAATCGTAAATTGGGATATTTTTTCAATGTGAAATCTACCTGGCGTGGACGGCTCGTGAGGTCTGGTTACGTGTCTAAGCCTGTCACTAGAATAATTATGTTAATTTTTGCATATTATCAAACATCACCTTGCTGCCTATAACAGCCACGAGAATAACATTTAGTAATACCTCAGACACATAGATATTACACTCATTTAGTAACTGATATCGCCTTAAAAATATTTTAAAGACAAGTTATGCCAAGTATTACCCGCGCACATTTGTCCACCATAGAATATGTAATCAAAGAGTCAACAGTGGACGTGTTGCGACACGACTCGCGTGCATGTAGCTCTTCTGGTATTGTTTGTTTGTTTTTTTGTTATTGATACATTTTCAAGGCTAAATAATGTATGTACAAGACGCATTGTGTCTGATCTTTAACCGTCTTGTTTTGGAATGATAACGAGTACTAGAGCAGGTGCATATTATACACATTTGTAGTGATGGGCTGAGGTAAAGCGGAACATATCAATATCTTATTATCCAATATACCAACAGATGATTTACAATGTTTTACAATGATGGCCACCCGATACCTTATGGTGATGGGTGGCCAGGACGAAAACACCGTTAGGTGCATAGGTGCCCTGCCAATGGTAATCAACAATTGATTACTAATTAGGTAGGGTTAGAACATTACTTAAAACCTTTAATATTTCAGTGAACTCGCTGAAACTATCTTGACTGGTAAGTTATTCAATTTGGTCAACGCGATTATAAAATGTATTTCTCAGTAATTCTTTCCTAGTCATTGGTTATGTCGAGATATACGAGTACCCCCGCAGTCTTGAGTTCTCAGCACTGAGAAGCTGACGTAACAAATCAACACCGATAATATAAATTCCATTGAGCAATTTATATACCTGTATGAGGTCCCCATGGTAACGCCGTGATGTAAGCGTTGTTGATCCTAACAAGCGCTATCTCCGTTCGTAACCTCAGACATACCGGCTGCGAGCTTAGCAGCACGCCTTTTGTTCTCTATAGCCTACTGTGATAGCTTCCTGTCTAGCCAAGTTAATCAAAGTCGGCACCGTAGTCATTAACCGACCATATGCAGCTAGGAGAACCTTACAACATAGCTCTGGAGTGTTTGTGTGTTCTTGTTCCGTCCTGCTGGTCCAGATAAATCACCACCATCCTGTCCAGGTTAGCTAGCCAAGGATATGAATCGTCCGATGGCAGCTTTCTATAATTGCAATAGAGTCACCTGTAAATTAAACCAATGGATAAATAGTTTGTATCGTGCAAATATATTGGATCACACAGTACAAGAGGATATTGAAAATTCTTATTCACAGTTAATTAAAACGCAACGCAACAGATGTCCGTGATTGCATCCTTATAAAATCTATTGAAAGCCAGGAAAATAAACCTCTGTTAATGGTTATAAAGCATGCTAATGAAATCACCATTGGCACGTTTTTCGACCACCGTACCGCAGTGACGACTTCAAGCCTCGATTTACAGGCTCATTATACGGCAACATATGAGCATTAGATTATATACACAATGACATAACTAGTATGGGTCTGAACACGGATTGCCTTCTAACTGCCGGATCTCTTTCTAATTTCGCAGTACAAGTGTGCCTCACATAATCAATACGCACTACAGTTGTATGGATGGACACATTGCAACAGTTGCCCAACAGCGATCAGGGTCTACTGCGCATATTTTCACTCACTTCCATGCAACGCACTTTAGCCAGACATGCTCTTGTACGGTAACTGTGAGTTGCTGAAGTAGTCACTACTTGTTTTTTGCCAATACAACGTGGGCTGAAAGAACTGTATTTTCAGTGTAGCTGAAAAACTGATAACCCGGCCATAATGAAGGTCGCAGAGTGGAACAATCAGATATAAATGATGCAAAGTTTTTGCGATTCGATTTATTGCGCTGTCAGTCCTACAGCCAATTCAACTCGGTAAGTGGCAAACAATCTTCTTGCATATTGTGAAGGAATAAACCAATTTGCGATGAAAATAACTGTTCCGTATTCAGATGTTCTCTATCGGTTGAGTCACTTTGCTATTCCGACGTTACCGGTTGAAGGACCACTATAATATTAAGGTGACTGCACAGTGTTATTTATTATCACCCTAACTTGTATTTATTTAGGTAACTGTACGTCCACTCACTTCACGATCACAGTTCCTGCCTCTTGTGATACTATAGTCAATAACGCTTAGTAACGTGGGAGTTGGTTATCAGTACTTGTCTCATAGACGATATTACTTGGACGTTTAAACTGAGTCGGTCTTTACAATTCCCTCTGTAATTACTGCTATATAAACTTATATGATCAAATTGATATAACACATCGCACTACAGACAGGTTCATGTCAAAATCAGATTAAACAGTTCCGGCTTCAGTTCGTGGTGTGAATGTTAATGATATAACGTGCTTCACATGTGGAACTTTACCAACCATTACACATGGTTGAGTTATACACTACAGCTGGAAATCGGAGCCGACATATAGCAGTTAATGTAAAATACAGTACCAATTACTGGAGTATGTAAGCGGTGGTAGGAAAAATCTTAACAAAGAAGCTTAGCATATCGCCAAAGAGGCAGTACCTTAACTTGACTCACCTGTCACGATGTAATGCTGCTGACATAACTACAGTTTACTTACAGTGTGACATCCAGTTTATTTAAGATGAATTCTTCTCATGCTCTGTGTGGTTTAATAAGATATTCCAGACATCAGCTGGTGGTATATACATTAAGCTCGGCTGTATTTCCATTTCTTGATTCTAAGCAGTAATTGACTGTGGTGATGTGGCGCCAGTAAGGCAAGAGCCGTGCGACCTCTCATATCAACCTCATCTTTCGTCTCAGTTTTGTTATCCATTATGGCATGTTGAATCTAGATATAGCCATGTTTACTCTACAACTACGTCAGTTATGTAGCATTATGTACTTTTTATGTAAAAATAGTTGTTTCGTGTAATTATGTCTGCCATATAAAAAAATAGTTGCTTCGTGTAATTATGTCTGCCATATAAGCATACATAATATGCCTGAGGATAGATATCAATATCAATAGCATAGGCAATGTTGGTTGCAACGTGGGGCTGTGTGTTTTGTCCGTGGTGTGGTCATGTTTGCGTTGTATTACCAACTGTGCTTTATCAATGGTTACGCTACCGGCCATAACACCCTGCTGATGAATCGTAGGAGGGTAGTGATTGGTGGGATATACATATGTTGTACATTGGTCATGTGTTTGAAATTGGATACGTTTTGGTCAGTTATCCCGATCGTCATCACGACCGCCATTTATCGATTTAATCAGCAGTTTGCTGTTAGGATGCGATGCTTTCAGTTTAAACAAAGACTGGATGGGTTCTATAAGTGAAACCTTGGCGAAATAAAGGAAGCAAGAAAAGGTCAGCAATAGCATCTTATACTTCTTATTTCTCATCTCGTCGCTTCTCAGGTAGGCCATAATTGATCGTCCTCTATAATCGCCTCTGCCTCTACTGCCATGTGGCTACTGAATAAAGCCAAGAACCCGTCACTGACTTCAAATGTTCTTCCTTTCAATTGAACAATGCTATGATAAAGCGGCTAAAAGTGGCTAAAAGCGGCTAAAAGCTGAAAACGCAGCACAGTGTACACACAAACATCTTCTTCGCTCACGCATTTGCCACTTGTCATCTGTCGAGAGCTTTATGTGTGAGCTTTATTCGCCTGTAAACATCGCTAATTGTTATTATAAAGTAAGATAAGCTGATGCTATGGCATAATCACCTCAAAGGAGAGTAATGTCACTCTCACAGTCACACATTGAATGCATTAATACAAATGTATGACGCTGTTATTTCGTATGCTGATAATTAAGTGTATATGGGGACGCGAACATTTTATTATGCATTAGTAAGACTTGTTGATATGGTTCGTATGACGTTGAACTCATTAACCTCGCCGTCTGTACCCATATTTACCCAAGCTGGGTTATTAAAAATATCGGCGACCCCGACCTTTAGAGTTTTGAACAAGGTTCATGTTATAATGAAGTTTCGCTTACTGTTCTCTTAACAGTACTTTTGGATGGCTTTTGACTAAAATCATAACATTCCGAATTTTAGTCGTTTATGTTAAATATTGCTCAAACCTTAATTTTCTCGATATTCGTCCAACTGCTTGACAATGGCTGATACTTTCGAAATTTATATTTGCTGATTGTATGACGGACGAAAAACAGAGTTTTATCCTATTTATTGGGAACTATGCTCAAAACAAAGATGATAACCTAACAAAATATGAGGCAGTAAAAACAGTCGCAATTTCTGTTGCTATATATGCTGCCTAGAATACTTGATTGCGCATTATTCAAAAACGGTAGCTAGAGGCAGAATTCGCTCTATTAGGTCTGAACACCTGCCCTCTAGGTGTGTCTGTTATCAACATTAGTAATCGGAGATATGGAAACGCCTTCGACAGCTACCTACCATTGTCGCACAACGGCAGTCTAGTGAACAAATTACTACTATGTATTAGCCCCGCTATCTCAGTCCATGACTACTCGCCATAGATACACCGGTATATCTGTTTCGTACAGCGACATAAGCTGCCCATTCTCGCTGTGACGCTTATCACAACTAGCTTAAATACTGATGAAAATGTATCAACTCTCTCAGATCCTCAAGGGAATTAAAAAACGAGGTGCATCGGAATTATAATCGGCTGATATTTATTATTCTTGCATACACATTAATCAAAAATACACATCGGTCAACGCTATTTCCAAATTGCTATCTTAACAATGCTACTTAAACAATGCCCTTTTCTATAAATTATTGCCCCAGAAGTTTACGTCTTGATTATCATTGTGATATTTTGCATGAAGGTTGCGTGTGCGGGTTCTGCCCGGGTCAAATAACTGATGCTGTGTGTCTGCTTCAGGCGATTCCATGAGGTCATCGCACGCGTTCAGCATACAAAACCGTTCTCATCCTTAATTGCTATGCTCTGATTTATATTTGGCCGTAAGCGCTATTTGTACTGCTGGATTTGACCAAGCATCACTGCTAAACATAATTAATAGAGAACCGTTATATTATTTTCACAACCCACATTGCTTGAATCGATGTGACTTCAAAACGTATGTTTATAATGGCATGTGTCCTATCACATATGATTCTGCACAATCGGTAGTTATCAACCCCACTGTGTCCTATTGTCAATAACACCCACAAAGGAGTCAAGCAACCCATCTTAATACTGCATATATAGCAGTATAAAACTGGTGATGCTGTGAGCTGCTGAGAGTCATATCGAATGGACCTGCAAGCTGTATTAATCATTATTGCCAAATTTGTGGGGGCACTGATAACACCAGACGCCAATAATGTCGGAGAGGCCGACAAGTAGATATTCATAATAATTGCAATATCAACAACCGGTGACAAGGCCATGCGGCCTCGGCTTCTGTCGCCATACTCCTTTATTGCATCAAACAATATATCTGACCCTCATCTATATATTATACGATGACAACAGGAAAAACATAAAAGAATTCAGCCCTTACACTAATATATGAATAAATCTATAAATACTCAGTGCATATTCAGTATCCGAATTTGTTCAACGTATTACAACATCTGAAACACAAGATTGGCGCTTTGGTAATATTCATGTGTTAGTACGATGGCTCTTGTGCTATTTTGACGGGAAACCACCGCATCCGCATGTGCACGTCAAATTATACTCAGCGATGGACCCAATGTGTGTGGGTGTTATAGGTGCCAATAGGGTAAGAGCCTCAACCTTTGGTCATTTATTAGAAGAGTTTTGTCATGACGCGTGGCATTTGGAATCAATTTGAGACGTAAATGTGGCATAAAACTGCGTCTGATATCCGATATGTCTCTTGATGTTCATGCGATGGCTGGATAATGTTTGTCTCATCTACATGTATAAATATATTTACATGCTCCGCTCGTTCTCAGAAAGGCTACTCTCAGTCATATATATTTCTAAAATTGTGCGCCATTGAAAAGACATATTCGCACTACCAGTATAGAGGTCCAACAGTTTTGGAGAAAAAGACTTCTTTTTCCCGATTTTTGATAATAAGTGTTATTTCAGATATTTCTGCACTGGTTAGTCGAACGTGCTGCTTGTTCTTGTGATAAAATTATTTTTGACTCCTCGCCAGGCTACTCACATCAGGTGGTGATATATTGAGCTGTGATTATAGCTGTTTTCCAGCACGACGTTTTGCAACAATGCCTCCTCAAGTGCAATAAGCCATGACAAGTTTCACCTCGGACGAACTGCCAGAATACCATCCCCATTGGTATCGGATTGTCAATACACGATCAGTTAAGAGATATCGCCGCTATATATATATATATATAGTATAGTTAAGATATATATCACACCGCTATATATATATATATATATATATATATATATATATATATATATATATATGTATATATATATGTATATATATATATATGATATAAATATATATATATATATATGTGTGTGTGTGTGTGTGTGTGTGTGTGTGTGTGTGTGTGTGTGTGTGTGTGTGTGTGTGTGTGTGTGTGTGTGTGTGTGTGTGTGTGTGTGTGTGTGTGTGTGTGTGCTCGCGCTCGTGTGTTTGAACCTTGGTTAATGCTCTTTATGGTGTGATGATTTATCCTACTCCTCGGAGTAAGTCTTTTCAATCCACCAGAGTGGAAGCCTTTATCCTGTCATCAGTAGAGGCAGAATCAGTACAGCACACACAGAGGGATAACGGTCTCTTAATCTGGGCCCAACGGCCAATATTACCTATACAATGCGGTCGAAGAACGCAGATTTTTTCGCGTAATTTCGCTGCTGAAATGTGCGGGCTTGTATATCGCAGATTCTGCGGCTGGTTCGCCGGCCAGTCACACATTTGTGTACTGAAACTGGGCAGGGGAGAACAACAGTCACAGACATCAAAGTGTAGTCAATAAATTTATTTCTTTGATAGTGACGAACACACATCTGTACATGTTTATGTGTTAAGTTGACAAACATCGATTGCTCTCGCAGGAAATGGGGTCTATTCATGCGCTTGGTATCGAGTCACACCTACGAGTCCGAGTTGTAAACAACGCAATTGGGAAAGGAAAAAGCTGTTCGTCACCAAAGAGACCAATTTCGCACCTTCTCTGGATAATCTTCTGATCTTTCCTTTTATCTTTTTTGGTGAGTTGTCGTGTCACTTTGGTAGGCTTTATAAGCAGCACCTGTTTGTCAGTGAAATCATTCGCTTCTCGCATGCCACACTGGTCACGTCACTACACTGAACACAGACTTCAACTCCGCGTATGTCCCGTCTGTTGCCATGGCAACTTCCAAGTCTCGCACTGAATTCCCGCTGAGCAAGAAGATGGAGCTGATACGAACTGCAGAAAGGACAGGTAAAAGTCATAGAATACTGGCCACAGAGTTCGGTATTGGCCGGCAGTATTCTCAAGAGAAAGCGAGAGCTTACTGATGCGTTTGAGAGGAACGAACCAGACGGCAAACGACGATTCTGCAGCAGCAAGCACGACGATGTAAACACACAAACATGGCAGTGGTTTATTCGCGTGCGAACGCAGAATCTACCAGTCAGCGGTGCCATGATCCAGGAGCAAGCCAGGTCCTACGCCAGGGAACTAGGAGAAAATGAATTCAAGGCGTCGAACGGTTGGCTTGACAGCTTTCAAGCGCCGTCACAACATAGCCTCTAGCAAGCTGTGTGGGGAAAGTGCCAGTGTCTGCCCAGAGACAGTAGAAGATTGGCACCGTAAACTTCCATCCATATGCGAGGGGTACGCCCCACAGGACATTTACAACATGGATGAGACAGGGGTGTTTTTCCGGGCCCTTCCTGACAGGACCCTAGCTGTGAAAGGCAGCGACTCTCACGGCGGAAAACATTCGAAAGAGAGACTTACTCTTGTGCTAACTTGCAATGCCATTGGGGATTTTAAACTCCCCTGGTGATTGGCAAGTCACAGAAACCTCGGTGCTTCAGAAACATGGACCCAGCTACCTTGCCTGTGAAATACAGAGCAAACAAGAAAGCCTGGATGTTAAGTGGACTGTTCTTGGAGTGGATTACAGACTTTGACAAGAAAATGAGACTCCAGCAGAGGCATGTGTTGATGTTTGTTGACAATGCCCCATGCCACCCAAAAGACTGCTCCCTCACCAACACAAAGCTAGTGTTCTTCCCAACCAACACCACCTCCAAGCTTCAGTCTCTGGATCAAGGCATTATCCAGAATTTCAAGGTGCACTACAGAAGACGCCTCCTTCGCCGCATCCTTGCTGACACAAACAGCAGTGACCCCGCACCATCTGTGGATGTCCTCGAAGCCTGCCGCTGGATCGCCGGAGCAGTAAAGGAGGTAAAGCCGGAGACAGTGACCAACTGTTTCCTCCACGCTGGCTTCCCCTCCGACCTGCTCGCCCCCTCTACACAGGTTGCCACTGAGTTGGTGTCACCCCCTGACACTGAGCTCAGCAGCCTTCTCGCCGCTACCACCTGTGCACTTGGCATCAACAGCCCATGTCTGCTCAGGAGTATGCAGATATGGATGTGGATGCCCCTGCCACATGGCGACACGATCTCCTCATAGAACATTTGCAGGGCAGTTGCAATGCAACTTGTGAGGACATCCCCCTACTAGAGGAGGATGAGGACGAGCCAGTCACTGACCAGGATGCCCAACCACCGGCAGTACCAACCATGCAGACTGCCCTGCTTTGGATGAAGCAGATAAAGCAGCTGGCACTTGACTCTTAAGTGTGTTTATACATTTGCACGTGGGGTACAGTAATATTCATTGTTAAAATGAAAGAGACTCTTAAATGTTTTTGTTCACATGCAAAATAGACATGACTCTATAGTTATGTTAATGTAAAGACAGTAGTGCTAATGTAGATTTATCATCAATGTCAACTGTTTCTGCTGAGTTCTTACCTGCTGTCATAAAAATGAATGTAAATAATTCATTAGAAATGGGTGCATGCATTTGTTTGGTATGTGTACTTGTATTGTGAAATGATTTTTGAAATAAAAATATAATGGATTGAATTTGATTCTCTCTTCACTTAATCAAGCAAAATAAAAATATTTGCCATATATATGAACAAAAAGACCACACAATGATTTTGAGTGCATTAGCATGTATGTTCATACAATAACTTTGAGTTAAAGAATTTCAGGCTAAATGAACACAAACTTCACAACCTGTACAAGCTGGTCACCTGTGCATTAAGGTCACTCTGGCCAAATCCCTTGACCGACCTGATTAGACAGGTTTGACTGTACATACATACGTACATATATAAATATATAAATATATACATATATATATATATATATATATATATATATATATATATATATATATATATATTATATATATATATTTATATATATATATATATATATATATGTATGTATGTATATATATATATATATTTATATATTTATATATATTTATATACATATATGTGTGCTTGTGTGTGTATGTGTGCGTGTCTTTCTGTCTCCTTCCGTCTCTATCGCTCTCTATCTATCTCTTTGTCTCTCTCTCTCTTTGTCTCTCTCTGTCTATCTTTCTAATTCTTTTTTTCTCTCTCTCTCTTTCTCTCTCTCTCTCTCTCTCTCTCTCTCTCTCTCTCTCTCTCTCTCTCTCTCTCTCTCTCTCTCTATCTCTCTCTCTCTCTTGTTAAGACAAGCATTTGAACTATTGAGCCTCATAGCATTAATCCGTAATCCCTGCATCAACACTGCCATGCTGGCATATTTTATTCCTACCCTCGTGATCTGTTGCATCGTGTGGCGGTAGTAACTAGGGTATCATACACGAAAACACATGATTCAAAAAGTCCAACAACGATACCAGGTTCTGTAAGGTTTACTGATGACATCATGCAGCATTGTAGTGAACAGCTTTTGAGGAATGGCATTAATATGGAATGGCTTTTATTAACTTGTCCATTGCTAGATAAAAACATACAGTCAAACCTGTCTAATCAGGTCGGTCAAGGGACTTAGCCAGAGTGACTTTTATGCACAGGTGACCAGATTATACATGTAAATTCTCAAGGGACAAAAAACTGAGCGACTGGTATGTACAGGTGAACGGGTTGTACAGGTGACCAGTAACACAGGTTTGACTGTAATTTTATTTTGCGTCAATACTATGGACAGAACATCTGCCGATTCATTCTTGAGCGCATGCACCATGCGTGAGTTCAAAATCGAATTGCAGAAAGCTCTTTCACCAATTGCACCTAATTTGTGACTTGTGTGAGGTGCGCGACAAGTGGTCTGCTCCGAGGACCACATTAAACGGTGTGGCGGACGCATTCATTTGTGATACGTGCTGTGTCATGGGCATGGACAGTTAAGCACCAGCTAGGCAAGCGTCGTATGGTTATGGCAGTATTGAGCGTGAGAGACACTCTACGTACCCACGACGTCAATCTATCGGCAGGCACCAGCGTCATGTTATACTCGAATAGTGGACGACATTGAAAACAAGATGTTAGATTTCAAATAGTGTCTGCGAACAGAACGGTTTCTACGTGAAGTTTATGTATGTTCTTGATTATTCTACACACTTGCTGCGGAATGCGGTATGTTTAACTATTCCTACCCTAAATAACACATCAAATAAAAACATTGACTTCGCAACTGATTACGCTCTCTTCCTGGCCTAGCCGCGTCAAACTAATCCCAACATGATCAGCTTCTTTGTTCCCCTTTTACTAAATTTATTTCAATCATATTGCGTTTTTCAATGTACCACTGCTGCACCTTATTACACCGCTGTCGTTTTAATCAGTGCGGCAGCAACCCCGTCCGTAACATGGCTGTAACGGGCGTCCCGGCCGTTAAAGACAGGCGCCTACGGGACAACAGCCGTTGACCCCTTTACTCGGGTCATTAATTAACGCAGTCTTTACGTCGCAAATGACCTATATATTCCATAAATGCCACAGAAGGTGGTTCATAACTGCATTAGATTTCTAATATACATTTTTGTTGAGGATCATTTGGTGGCTGGGTTATTCTTTCAGTCTTGGCTGCGCTTCCACCGATTGTTTGAATAGTTGACTGAAGAAACATTGCGTAAGGCTGGTAGGCAAATCGCATGACGGTCAAAGTTCACGAAGTTTTGACGGACAGATGGATATAAGATGCAGATAATGGCGGCTCGTTGTTTAGGCATTCAGAACAGCGCTTTAAGTAAAGCAACATATATCCTGAGGTGACGGATCCCTGTCGATCTATGCTCGTCTACGCTTTTCACCATGTCCGCTACAAGATCAATCATATGTGTCAACCATGTGCCAGCATCATACAAGACCTATGGATCGTGCGGTTTTAAGGACTGATCATTCAACAATTTATTTACCACGCCTCTGTCCTCTGATACCTGTTCCGCATACCCTAAGATTCTACCATCAGATGTTTTCTCATGAAGCACTATGGTTTCGTCGTTACGTCGACCATCGCGGCTTTAAAACGTCCATTCATTTGTGTGAGAATTGGAATTAAAGCAGCTATCATCTAGAATACTGGGGCTGCAAGTCACATCCCACAACGTGATTACATCGTGGGCTGAATGTCTTATATCTTTTTAGCTAGTTGACATCTACCTAAAAGAGAGAAGGCACTTCGCTGTGAACCCCTGCCTCTACCATGGTCTGTATGTGCGCTTCCTTCGGGAGAGTGTATCTCTGCCAGCGCATTAACATTTAACTAAGGTCTTGTAACGCCTTGCACCATCGCTATCGAGCATCATTTCGACTCCGCATATCTGATATGCTGCATGCGTGAGTTACCATCATTAGCCCATGGAGCTCGTCATCACGCTATACATCACACCGCTGATAATGAAGGACCACGCTGTAAGCAGGTCAAAGACGACCGCAGAAGGAAGTATGTACCTCGATCGAGGTACGTACCTCATTCCTAGTACGGCGTACTTGGTTTGAAGTATGCATACATAAACATTAATTTTCTCAACTGTTTTGCAAATTGTGACATCATTTACTGAGATTTGGTTGGGTAAAATCGTGGAAACCCCCTTAGTTGTCATAGCCTCGATTTGGGACCATGTTTAGCGTTGCACGTGCACGAGAAGGCTTTCATATTCGTTTTTAAACTTGAGTACGGCGGCTATCGCGTGACTTTCCTGAAGATTAATGAGGCAGGAATCATTTTGTATCAGTTTGGCAAAGTTAAAAAATTACTTTTTGCGGAGCATAGTTTGTCTAGATTATATGAAATATAGTTAAGTGGAAATTGTATGGCATATTTGTGACTTATGGATGATAACATCACACCCCATGTCAATCCATTTGCACAACCGATATTTGCGTACTCCAATCGAAGTACGCTGTACCATGATTGTTTCAAATCTCGCTTGTTGTCCATCCGGGTCTGATTGAGTGTTCATATACGTGTTCAGTTGTGTTTAAAAATGAATGTACTTATCAAATAGAATAACAAAGCAGCCAGGTGTTTGATATTGAACAGAATGCCCCCATAAACACCACAACAGTAAGTTTTCATACCTTAGTGGCCTGTTCTGTTCGAGTTTTTGAAAACTTTTGTTCTTGTTTTAATTGGATGTTAGGTTATTATTTAAGGCTTTACAGATAGAAAGGAGCATCATTACATATGTAATGAACATTATCGTTTTAGCATACTTAAGATTTACCAGATATGGAATGGATTGTTCACAAAATAACCGATCAGATTGTATTGAAATTTACTGTGCTTTATTACAATGACTTCCATAGCAATGTGGACAGTGGTAAAAGAATATTCCTCATCTGTACACTTCATGATGGTGTTTATCCTACATGCTGCTTATAATTGAGTTTCTATGGCCAAATCATATGCCTTTAACAATATATCATGCAGATTCATATTTTGTGAAGGAGTGGAGGAACAGCAATGTTTGGGTTAATTTTATTTTAGAAATAATTCTCAAGTAGCAAATTGTGTTCAAAATCACATACAGTCTAACCTGTGTTACTGGTCACCTGTACAACCCGGTCACCTGTACATACCGGTCGCTCAGTTTCAGTCCCTTGAGAATTTACATGTATGTAAAAGATAGGAGCGGTCACCTGTATAATCTGGTCACCTGTGCATAAAGGTCACTCTGGCTAAGTCCCTTGACCGACCTGATTAGACAGGTTTGACTGTACGTAAAATACCAGGTATTACATAATAGGATACCGAGTAATCCCCGAGTGCAGGTACACTACAAATCAATTACCAGCATTACAATGAGGCAGATTATGATAACAATATGAATGTTTGACGGCTAAAGGTATATGTATGATGTTGATGCAATAAGTGAGATACATAACTATGATATGTCTATGAGAGGTTGCACAACGCAGGATAAAGCTACTTTAAATGGTCATGACACAGATAGGATTAATTGATATACCTATACATGTACAGAAATACATATAACAACAGCGAGTGTTGAATGACAAAACTAGAGGGAAGCATGTACAAGAGGTGGGATGGCATTGAAAACGGGAAGGGGGGAGGGGTTTGGAACAGAGAGCAAATTGATGTGATGTCTTTGAAATCTTATCCCGATATGTTGTTCAAGTCTGGATAGATTTCATCCACTTCGTCAATGCATGATTGACAGAACTTAGGAGCAGTTTTTGTGTAATTGACAGATTTTTTTTTTCCAACCAAATCCAATAGTTGATTTCAGTTTTCCAGTTTCCAAACATCCCCTTTGTGAATGAAGGCTTTCAGAAGCACACCATGTTGAAAATGGCATGGCCAATAGCTGTTCAATTCTGGAAAAAAACAAAGTAATTCAGACACTGTCTAGTCAAATACATAACATTAAATATTATAATCAATGTTTAAGTACACAACACAAACCAGCAATACTTGTGAGATTTTTTATATCACCCTCTACCAACAGACTAAATCATATTCGGTTGGAATTATTGACATTGTCACTTCAAGCCGGGCAAGACGTTTTGTTGATTTATATGTATACTACCGTCAGAGTGGGGCTATGTCACTTAATAAATACGAGGTTTCAAATTTCTAAAACAAATTATCTTATATAACTGTATAACAACACCACCAGGACAGGCTACATTCAACCTGTGGTTCGGTCGTATGAATCATAAGTGACATCCTTTTATCAGTATACGATCTGCAATCAGGCTATGGCAGCAATTCAAAAGGAAGTACGCCATACATCGATTTAAGTACGAACGCATCAATACGCCATTGTTTCAGAAAAATCATTCAACAGGGGTGTTACATTATTAGCTATAGCTCATTAATATGCCATAGAATTTTGAATAACATATAACGTATAATAAGATGATATACTAGTAAATGAGAAAACATAGACCTTACCTCTGCCAAGTTGATGTGTGTACAAAATTTTAACCATGAACGACGAAAAACTTGCAGTCGCTATCGAAGAATGGAAGTGAAAACTCTTCTTGTGAACGCCCGATATCGCTCACAACAACAGATTTGGTTCCAAATGTAGGCCATAATATATTTGCATAATAAAATCGTTCAAAGCCAATCACATTTCAGAAAATAATGTCATAAAATGCAAAACAGCAGAGGGCGGTGGCACGACTATCATGCGTACCTCAATCGAGGTGCGCCGTACTGGGAACGAGGTACGTACCTCAATCGAGGTACGTACCTTCGTTCTGCGGTCAGTCCGCGACCTGGTAAGGGCTCGGTAAAGGGCAGAGATCCAGTCATGATTAACTATGCATGATTCCTGTCATCGATGCAGCAATCTTCTCATTAATCACTCAAGATGAAGCAATAGAAAGTGGATTTCTGCCACACAACCCACCGAACTCAGTTCGGCGTCATTAACCCAGCGATATGTTTCGCGCACATGATAATCACTCCCTTATACAAGAACTAGATTGCACACACAACCACGAACTCTATTTGGCCGTTTTTGTTGTTTGAGTAATGGCGTTGGAGTTTCGATGTATCTGTGGCAACTTTATCTTTCATCACTCTATAAAGCACTGGAGCATTAAGTTAAATGAGTTGAGAACGTACTAGTGCTGATGCGTGTAACATTGTTAAATCCATTGATCGCACTTGAGTTTCTGTTTGTATTTGCGTATAGGCCATGTTTCTCAAATTGTCCGCCCATGCGAATCATTGTCAGGTAATGTTAGGCTGCTCGTCGACCATTATGACAGATACGGGCCGATGATATAGAATGACAGATAAAGAGGGTGTTTAAGCCCGGCTCGTGACATTTTCGCAGGATTATGTGTTTTGTGGTGGTTTTTCAATCCTCTGTTTCGTGATTTGCCGCGGTACATGGCTTCTGCAACCCAGTCAATCATCAAATAATATGAACTAGCCAAAATTATAACCCTTGTTGCTTACAATCTGCCAATGTAATAGTATGTACGGTAAGTTGTTGCGTAGGTTGTGCCTTGTCATGTTGCTATTGTTGTTTTTGACTGATTTAAACTTGTTGGTTTAATACGTTTGGCCGAATGCACATCACACATTATCGCCATTCCATGCCTGACATAACCCATTGGCCATGACGTCATGAAGACATTACACCGCTCGGGTAAGGCTGATCAGCATGTAAAGCACCACTTACGCGTCTTTCAAATTTTAGAATATATACCAGCTAAATCAGCCTGCCTATATGTCTATGTGTAAAAAGTTCGGTATAGTTCGAATGGGCGTCGGATGTATTGAATAGGATCATGCTTTTATATCCATCCCACGTTGAGTCTGGTGTGTAACAAGCCATGTTACTCGAATATGCGAATATCCTGATATCCTATTACCGCACCTAGAGGATGCATAAAAAGGAGTCGGGAAGCACCGATTCTGGGGCATAATCATTACAATTTGTTACCTCAGTTGACGTGATTCTGATCACATCGACCTCCCCATGTTCATTCATATCTTCACGGCAAGAGTTCTTCCTGTGTAGCCAAGTTAATCTATATCATTGACTAGGTTGGAAACCGAGTCATTAATCGCCCTCTCTGTATTCATGAGAGCTTTATGACATAGCCATGAATTGTTCGTGCGTTACCAATTCCAACCAGGCGGCCCTTATTTATTGCTTGCGTCCTTTCTGCGTAAGCTATTCGCGTAATTAGAAATCCTTATGGCAGGGAGGGCTAGGAAAACAAAACTGAAATCAGTGAATATCGTTCCGTAAACGGAACAGAAACAGCACAATCCTATAACATAGAAAGCCTTAATCCCTCAAACATACCAGTAGCAGTTAGATTTATTATTTAAACCATATCTATAGCTTGAATTTAAATAATAAGAATCTCAAAAGAGGTCACTGACTGCCCTTCTTCGCTCATTACGCTATGACATGATCGTTCACGGCTCAGCAGACGTCATAGCGTATCAAGTATATCTTCAGACTTGCTTTTCGTCGATTATAAACTACACTGATGAGGTGCTGTAAACCCTAAATGTTGGACCTAAGAATAAAACATAATGCAACAGTAAAGAATAATTATCTATTCGCATGTGTTATCTACAGAGTCAGTGATATCACACAACGAACGTTATTTGTCATCGGATTGCGTATGGATCCTTTCTATGCACATTGATTCCACCAAGAATGGTACGATGGTATTGTGTGGGGAAATCGGCATTACCTGAATAATAGGGGCTTCGAACACGCAACGTATTTGAACAACGCATGATGGGTCTGCCAGTGTGAAGGTATTTTTACTTCACATGTAACCATGTTTTGCTGACGAAATATGTGGACCAATGTATCTACCAAAAACGGCTTTCCCAAATTTACAATACATAAACAAGCATATCAACGCGTTATTTGTATTTGTATAATCCTCTTGGTGTAGGCATACATCTAATAAACTCCTCCGGATAAATACACTGCATTTGGTGAAATGCGATGATGGATATGAGGTTGTGTTCTATTTGGCAGGGAAGACCCACTTACAAACATCAAAGTCAAGGTCATCGACAGTCCCTCACGAACTGGCCACATGTCAATGACAAATAATTTCATCTTTTTCGACGATCTTGTTCGTCCACCTCACCGTTTTTATTATAACGTGGACATCAATAAACTAACATCAATTCAATTGACTCCTGGATTGCACTACGTTTAAATGGACTGTTTGTTGTCATAATCCGGACAGCGCCACCACTTACATCTCAATCAGTTCATCTTCTAAATGAGTGCCGTTTCGGGTGATTGGTAGCAGGAAGCTGCTAGTGGAAAACACTCGAGTTAGGTCAGTACGCATGATAGAGTATAAACAAATGTTTGCTTGCGGTACATAGTATAAATCAACTAATTCCTTGTATTGAAAGCACAAGACCAACAACAACAAAATACTATGAATATCCAATGCAATACACGTGCTATAATGGCTACACTATACAAATATTACCTTCCATACAACAACGAATTGATTGTGTTGGGAACATGATGATATGATATCAGGACTGTGGTAAACTTGAATCACGTAATATTACGAGTCCCTGTCATTTTCTTGACTACCTGGTCAGGCTGATGTTCACGTCGTATCAGATATAGTGCATACTCAACTATCCCTTCAGTCAATAAAATCCATGAGATATCGAGGCGGATATCGTATTAAGTCAAATTGGCACGGAAAATTTGATCATGAATTAGCACTTCCCCAGCACTCTACAGCTGTACGACGATGTCTATGTACAGTAGTACTTAACTCAGCTTGATATAAGATGTGCTAGATCTGATGGCAACCACATGATTCCTGTAAATCACAGTATACACAGCCTCACTAATACCAGTCTTAGATTCAAGTCCGACACCTTACTAACGCTGTTTTATGAAAAAGGACTACGTTAGAGTGAGACTATGACTGGGATATTGCAATAGATTGAATTTTTTATATTGGTCGTGTGTATTTGAATTAGCTATACAAAGTGTATCATGAACGTGAAGTAGTTGAAAATAAGCTATTTCTTTCATCACTAGGTGCGCTGTTGCATAATTCATTTTCAGAACGTTTCTTTGAATTGTGTTGATTAATAATCGAGCAATTATACATTCTCATTACAACATATATTTTGGATTTTATTATCTGTTAAAATGAAATCCATCAATTAGTCATTTGCCTTCTGTAGAATCGCCGTTGACTGATGTATGGAGAGACATGGATAATGCGTCAGTAATAATCTAGTGAGCCAGCGAGCCAGCCTAGTAACCCCAGGGTCCAACTCTATCCCGATATCTCATGCGCAAATATTTGATTAGGCAACGGCTTGGCATATAACGACCCTCTAGGGACTCATTGGACGAGGAACACCTAAACATAATTAAAACCGACTTGCTGATTAAATATAAGTTGATACACCCATCAAGTCTGGACTCAGCCAAACACATATGTTATCGCTATTTGCAATTGGCAACTTTGTCACCTCGAAAAGCATCGTTCATGATGACTAAGTGGTATTGGAGTATTAGTCACAATGACCCAATCCAGACGAGGGGTGGTATCTCGGTGGTATCTCGGTAGGTATCGTGTAGACAATGTGATTCGTTCATGACATGCATTCACCTAACAACTTATATTGCTGATTGCACAACATATTATTCATTGCGCTGGAAGCCACAACGAGGCTAGAGGAATCTCCTCAATGCAATCGCGCAATATCACGAAGCTCGCTATTGCCGGTGGTCTCGTCCGGGTGAGAGCCGCATCAAACGAATCCGAGTACGTTCTGCTTCTTCACTCCGCTTCTTCCAGATGATAGTTGAATCACATTGCGTTTATCAACGTAATTTTGTGCACCTCATTACGCCGCCGTCGCTTTAATCAGTTAGGCTACAACCCCGCCAATAACATGACCTGGTGTATGTGGCCGTTATAGACAGGCGCCATCTCAGCCGGTGACCCGATATCCTTGGGTTATTAATTAACGCAGTTTTTATTTCGCCAATGGCCTATAGATACATGCCGCAGAATTGGTCTAAAACTGTGTCAGATATCTGATGTACACATATGTTGATAATAGAGCATCTGTACGGTCAGCAGAGAGTCCTGGGTTCGAAATCCAGCTAAGACATTTTCACCTGGTCACAAAATATCAATAGTATCTTAACACAATCATTGGATAGCTGGGTTACATCTATTTAAATATTCTTTCATCAATCGATTTTATTGAAATCCTTCCTTGCCAGCTCTACCCGATATATTTATAGAGAAAGTGTTCCATGTGATGTGATGCAGGTTGCACTTAAGTGTTGCTGGATGGGGATGAGATGAAAACCAAGTAGAATTCGTTGATTTCGATACAGCTATTGAAATGAGATGTGAATTTGTAAGTATGTGGCAATTTCTTCATGTAACACCTCATTTATTCGTTAAACATACCCTGTGTTTTGGTCACTATGGGCGATAAGCTTTTCAGTGCGTCAGAATAAACGAAGTGAGCCCGCAAGAGAAAGACCAGCTAAATCCCTGGGTCCACAAGGTCATTTCCGGCATAAAACTGATATGGGTCATCATTGTTCGCAAGAATGTCAATAGTACGAGGTGTGTCAAAGTACATTTATTCTAGATTGACAATAATCCATTCAGACATACATTTGCATTCGTATAACAACTGTTTCCATGCAATATTCCTCCTCAAAAGGCCTAGTTCGCCGTCGCTGCGCTACCGATAGACATGGTGTGAAGGTGTCGCCCACACAGTAGCGGGTAAGACCTGGTCAACATGTGCAACTTTATCTACATATATGAAGTGGAATTCAGAATGTATTTTTAGAAGCATATAAGAGTCGAAAGCACCATTACACGGACTGTGTAAAATCGTACTGAATGGCGAATTAAATAGTAAATGCACCCACCTTATAAAGGCAGTTGGAAAAGCTTATTGGAATGCTGTAGGAAGCAGCATTGTCTAAAATGTATGTGTCGGTTCAACATTCATAAACTCTTTATCATTCAACATCATACATTCATATTCAATTGAATAAGAGATTAAACAATGATCATAAGTCATTCAACATTTTACAGTGAGTTGACGAGAAAGCATAGTAAAAATGCATTATTAACAACATAGAAATGGTGAGAATCAAAGCGGTAATCATCACGGACACTCAATCGCGCGCATGTGTATCGCGAGAAACGATTCTCGGCATTTGAGCCAAATACGCTGAACCGACAAGACCCGCAGTATTAGCAACACATTTTGCACAGCAGATGATAAAAAGATGTTGATTGTGCTATTTCAATTGTGATAGTAGCAAATATCGAAATATGTATCCAATTAAAGTATACTGCCTCTTACCCACTACGTCGGCCAATGCAACCAAACCCAGCAAAACTATGATGAGTTTCATATTGGTGCCGCTGTTTGGATACACCTGAACGATAACCATCTTAATCACATTAGCTACAATGGTTATTGCAATAACAGAATGGCAAATACTCACAACAATGTTTGCAGTTATAAGAAGTAAGTATATATGATATTGCGTACCAGGGAAGTTGTTTCTCAAGATCCTTGTCTCGACGTGAATGCTGATTCCCGTATTTGCTCGGGGAGTTCACAACTTGCCTTTGAGGATCCCGACACGCCTTATATACACATTATAGTCCACGTAGTATCATGCAACAGATGTTTGTTCCTTTATGCATTATTCATTCCTAGTTCGCTTGATCAACGTGAAGGGGTCAAATGTCGATGTTAAAAAGAAGCCCAAGTAAAAAGACGTAGGTTGGTACATCAGGTTGACCAGCTTTATGAATAAATGTATTGTGCGCATCACCTGTGTTTCATTGCATACAATTAAACGTATGTATGTTCAGGGCGTTTTTGTTCACGGTGATACTGATGACGTGAGGGCGTCAGTATATTTCTGTCTTATCAGCGGCATGGTTAGCTTTTAGCGATCACAATTTGCAAACCCTGTACAACGTTGAATACAAGTAGAAGGGATTGTCACGTTGAACAACCATAAGCAATCCTCTTCAATTGGCAAGCGCAACAAATGTGTTCGAATTGGGGGTGAACTATTGACGAAAAGGTTGGTTAACTGGATAAGGCAGTGAGTTTAAATAAACGATTGACATCAAAATTTTGCTTTAGCCCTCATTTTCTCTTTAACGACGAGTTTTAGCGCGTACAGACACATGATCACTGGTGCAGTATATTTGGCCTCTTCTCCATTGTTTGCTGTGCGTCCAGAGGAACGCATGTCCATATTGAAATATACCTGTCAACCCAAGCTAATCAATACTGTTCACCAAGTCACTTGTCCGGTCAGCCATGTACGTCACCCATGTACGTCATCCATGTGCGTCACCATTGTACGTCACCCATGTACGTCACCTATATGCTGGAATTATGAAATAGCTATGGAGTTTCATTACCTCGTCGATCGATCAGAAATGATCGTCTCCTTGAGTTTGTACTTGGTCGTGTACAAAATAACGCTCTCTGCGTTCCATTTTATCCTTTCATTACGCGCACATTGGTCTCCTTATTTTATGATTCAATGGCTGAAGCTGATCTTACAGTTGATGACCGTTATCCTAACTAATGTAATCCATGGAAATGACCAGGCCAGCACCCGAGTCACCAACCGCCCGTCTGCATTCATGACAGTTTTTGAACTTAGCCATGAACTTTTCGTGTGTTCTTTATCTCCTTGTGCCAATCCTCCTTTGTTTACAGTCATTCAAAGCAGCATAATTCTAAGCATATCTGATATTGTAATATGGCAGCAATATATTTAATATCCAGACAAAGGTCTTGTGTAGTATTTGACTGCTATGTGTAGCCTCCGTTCTGTAAAGAGCACGCCGACAGAACACGGATACATAAAATTGCCAGTACAACACAACGTAATTCAGTAGGGTTACAAAATGGAAGTGTCAATTAACACATTTAAATTGGTAGGCTAATACGTGTGTAGGCATGCACAAATCATAAGATTAACCTTTTTGTCTTACATAACATTCGTATCAAGTCCTACATTCAATATCATAGTGACCATCACGATAAATACATTTAAAGCAATTTGTTTACTTCTAGTGGTAAATGCAGCATTCGATATTAAATTTTAACACTCTAGGAACAGCATAATAAGAGGAGAATGGACCGCATAACCCAATTTATTGTACCTTGTGATTAAGTACCAGGTCCTATGCTGCTGACATTAGATGTCTAGATAACGCAGTATATTTCACGCAACACAGTGCTTGGATAAACGATTATGTCATTTATACACATCAAGCAGTTCGTTAAATGATCCGTCCGTATTTCGCGGCTTTTCAACGTTCAATCGTGTATGCATTGAAGCTAAAGGAACTATCTAGATTACTGAGGTTGCCAGTCACTTTTCATAACTCAATCTATCGTTGGAGTCAGCAATATTTGTCTGCATACATCATATTTTACTAACTAGTTGCTAAATCTGTATTTTATATCTGGTATGTATATTTGTCAATGTTTCAAACGCACAAATATTTGCATGACCGAATCAGAGAGTTTATAGCTACGCTTAGAGGGATCACTCCAACTAGCTATGTGGTTCGTATGTTAAAGAGTGAACCACTTGCGCGTCGTCATGTTGCGCTACAATGCAACCACACGGGACAGTTAATATTGTAATCTTCTGATTGGTTAAAGCGACCGCACTCATGAATAGATCGAAAAATTCCATAACCACCCCAAACATTTGTAGCAATAGGGTCTAACATCACATATGAAGCAAATGAAGCTTTAAATCAAATATCTTTTGACCGTTCTGCTGCTGATGTGCTTAGTATTATTAGATTATCCATTAGTTGCCCTTGGTACAGAGCGAGACATTTTGTGAAACTCCAAACCACTTGATTTGCCGTAGCACATGGCTTCTGCAACCCAAACAGCCATCGGATGATCGATTGGCGTTTCAGAACTGGTTGTACCTCTAAACCTTGCTTCATAATATCTATCACTGAAATGGCATGTATGATCGTTCTTTTCGTTGTGCCATCTTGTGTCAGGATTGTTGTATTTACCAAGGATGATTTACAACTGTCGGTTTAATACACTTGAAGGAATGCACATCACACATTATCGCCATTCCATGCATGATATAAGCCATTGGCCATGACGTCATGAAGACATTACACCGCTCGGGTAAAGCTGATCAGCATGTTCAGCTCCATTCACATGCGCTTTATCAAGTGCTAGAACATATGCCAGCTAAATCAGCTTTGTAACAAAAGATGTACTCAATAGTATGCTGCTTTCATACGCATCACACACTGTGTCGTTACATTTGTTATCTTCGGTTGATGCGATTCAGTTCATATAGAACTCACCATGTACATCTGCATCCAACATGGAAACAGGTCAAGGATTCCCGGCTGTGAAGATAATCAATATCGCTCGCCAGTTTGGCAACCCAGTCATGAATGGCCCTTCTCTATTGCCGAGAGCTTTATATAGTAGCTATTAATTGTTCGCGCGTTTCTAATTCCATACAGACAGCCAGGATCGATTGCTTCAATTCTGTCTTCGCTGGCTGCATGTGCAACCCTACAACATATAAACCTAGCTATCCTCAAATATACCAGTAGCAATTCGGTCAAACTTTACCACCATATCTTTAGACTGAAATTAAATGGGAATGTTGAATAAAACCACTACCTGCTCGTCTTCGCGCATTACGCTATGATATAGGCAAGGGCGTACACGGGTCAATAGATGGCATAGCGACTTGCTATTCGTCTATTATAAACTAGGCTGTTAGTGCGCTTTAAACATTAAATGTTGGACCCCACAATGTGAGATACAATTACATTAGATTAAAGAGTAGAGCAAAAACCATGTAGTCGTGTGTACCAACTGTATTAACAGAGAGCACGATGACAGTTATTTATGGAACTAATGAAACTCCTTGTGCATGACAACTTAGGGGTGGTACACGACATTACCAATAAAGCGCGTATTTTATGCGTTGAAGTAATAAATCAACAGTAACAGGAACAGCTGATTATACAAGGCCGCTGATGATATATATATATATATATATATATATATATATATATATATATAGATATATATATATATATATATACATATATATATATATATAATAATATATATATTATATATATATATATATATGTATATATATATAGATATTTATAAGATATATATATAGACATATATAGATATATATATATATACATATATAGATATATATAGAGATATATATATATATAGATATAGATATATATATACATTTCTATATATATATATATATATATATATATATATATATTATATAGATATAGATATATATATATATAGGGGAGATACATAGGGAGAGTATATATATATATATATATATAGACACATTATATACCTATATATATATATATATATATATATATATATATATATATATATAGAGATCTCTATATATATATATTTATAGAGATATATATATATATATAGATAGATCTATAGATATATATACTACGTCTATACATAGATAGATATCTATATATATATAGATATCTTATATATATATATATATATTATATAGAGAGATATATATATATAGATATATAGTATACATATAACAGATATATATATATATATATTATATATATATATATATATATATATAGATATATATATATCTATATATATATAAGATCTCTATATCTCCCATTTATATATATATATATATATATATATATGTCTATATATATCCATATCTATGAGAGAATCTATATAGAGAGATATATATATATATAGATATAGAGACAGCTATATAGATATATATATAGATACAGACAGATATATAGATAGAGATTCTTATATACATCAATATATTTATATATATAAATATATATCTTTATATATGTATACATATAAACATATATATATATACATTTATATATATATATATTATTTATATAGATATATGTATATATATGTATATATATATATTTATATCTATATATATATATATATATATATATATATATATCTCTATATATATATATATCTATATATGTATATACAAAAATATATATATATATATGTATATACATATATATATACGTATGTTAAATATATAAATATATATATATGTGTATATACATATTTATATAACTATATATATATATATATATATATATATATATATATATTTTTGTGTGTGTATATAAGCATATATATACATATATATATATATATATATAAAATTTATACCTATTAATTTATTTATGCAACAAATTTGCAGCGGCAATTGATAAACATCTCCTTTAGTCATGGAGGCACCGTATCGTGCTATGACATCTGCTGCTGTCTGTATTGATATCATTACTGTCAGTGACCTTTTGAGTTGATATGGGACAAAATGGCATCCCTGATGAATGTTATGTTTATGACGACGAGAGATTGGATATTTACAACTATGAATATAACGATGATGTTTATGATATTGATGATAATGAATTTTTTCCTTTTTATTAATTGATCCCCCTAAAGCTTCATTAATCAAAGGCACAATAACATAAATAAATCTGTTCATATGCGCTGTACATACAATTTAGCAAGAGTATATATTATTAATATATATGAAAGAGTAAAAATAATGAATTGTTACTAAGTTACATTATTAAACCATGTTAAGCAGTTAAACGTCATTTATGGCAACATGATCAACTATACGTTTGATTGAATAAAAATGTCTTTAGCTTCTTTTTGAACATGATCACAGCACATCGAATAACAGCAGGCAAAGGGTTTCAGCACCTATTACTCTGGAGGAGCGTCTACCATACTCGAGGCGGAATCTCAGTACCACTAGTTGATCTGAGGTTATCGTCCTGGCTGGTAGATGATGAACTGTTCTTAGAATTACTGTGAGGTTGATGTTGTGTACAGTGCTTTGTAAATCATGCTTAGGATCTTATAAGCAATGCGCTATTTTACAGGTAGCCAATAAAGATTAAGGGACCAATGTGTTGTGTTCTTTCCTGCTCATTCTCGCAAACAGGCGGGCTGTGTTATTTTGTGCTACTTGTAATCGAGCCAGAGTCTTGTCTGTCAATCCAGCCAATAACTAGTGTGGATATCAAGCCTAGTGGTAACGGCTGCATAGACGATCTTTGATATACGGTTGGTTTAAGCATCACGTCTGGGACGTGAGGTTAAGTTTACTATACCAATACGCACTAAATATATGATCAAGCAATGCCGCAACCAATGTTTGGCAATGGAGCTAGAATGACCACTTGTTGGGAAACTGATTGTGACAATTCGTCGAAGTAAAGAAACTTGTGCGTTCTTATTCGATATAACCATGGCATTTTCTGGTGCAAAAGAAGTTGTCGTGTGTGATAGCTTGGAATATTTTACGCCCTCTACATCTTGGCCATTGCATCCAAAGTAACCACGGTTGCAAATGAATAACCACGTCAGCAAGGAATAGCCATGGCAGCAAAGAATTGACGGCCAGTAACACCAGGATTATACCACCGACGAGAACAGATATATCAGATAAATCATATCATCAGGTTAATTGCCTCTTGTACCGTTCTAGGTTATGAGTCTTTTCCGACGTTTGATAGATGCAGTTCGACTAGTGGGTGAGTATTGAATAACGTGCAGTCCAATATGTTGTGGCTGTGTATCATTATGGTACTCAAACCTACTGCGTGCAAATGAATAGTGAATACTTACTAAGGGTGTCTACGCGGGTTACTGCTGCACGTTATGCATTGTGGACTTGATACTGGTTGATACTGGGCGCAGTATCCGTCGACAATCGATCACGTGTAAGCACCAACCGTTCATATGATAATTGATATGTAGAATGGCGTTGCATGAAAGCACGTTACTGATGATTTGTTCCTCCCAATGCATTTTTCCTTGTGCTTCGTGAAGCATGCTGGGGTAGATCGACACTACATCATAATACTGACATTTCACACACAGAACTGTGGTAGAAACAATGGGCTGCAAATTCTGTCATTGCTATAAATAGTGGTGTGTGCTTTTGGGTACAGAATGGACGGTGGAAATCTTGTTTTTGCAGTGTCGTTCGAATATGATGTGGCTTTTTTTCCTTGAAATCATATAAATTTTCCTGCAATCATAAAATGCACCCATACATCCTTGAGTCTATTCATATAATCAGTCAGTAAACAAACATTGTAGACGTCGTACTGGTTACTCTAGCACTTAAAAGTCTCTCGGA
The DNA here is from genome assembly GCA_034190875.2 of Urechis unicinctus. Taxonomy (NCBI): domain Eukaryota; kingdom Metazoa; phylum Annelida; class Polychaeta; order Xenopneusta; family Urechidae; genus Urechis; species Urechis unicinctus. Next base: position 58,303,194 of record CM067347.1, on the reverse strand, counting down.
TACACTAAAGCACTCCCATCAATTTGAATTGTTGCTTATATGGGCGTGCATCATAAATTATGCACATATTGCATGTCTGTATGTACGTCAATCTCGTCCTTAATAACGGCTGCTGTTTGCAAGTTTACAACAAATTAGACCATATTTTACCAACTTTTATCCCCTTTCTACACATCTATTCCCATAATATTTGTTGTTCAAAAGAAAGAGCGTATCTCACTCCAAAGCATACTTTTTGACAGTTCTGTTTATTGACAAATGATCGCCCACAGCAAACATCGCAGCACAAAATTGGTCAAAAGAATGTTTGCTGACATATTCTACATATATACTCAATAATCTCTTGAGGTCTGGTCATTAAAATTGGAGGGATATATAGGCCAAAACATTTTGGTGAAAGTTTAATAAATGATTAAGTACAACATGCGCAATTGGTACGTCAATTGTGGGCAAACATATGCAAAAGCTCGCGCAGATGAATAGATATATCAACAACAAAGCTGAGCAAAGTCTAAAAGTTTGATTATCTGTCAAAGGCTTCGTTATTTTTATATTACTTGAGCAATGAATTAAAGTAGTGGATTTCATCTAGGAAGCCAAACAAAACTCGCCATAGCTAACAATGTCTCAACAACTAACCAAGCGGGCACAACACGTGGAATCCACGTGGAAATAAGTGGAAAAACTGGTGAAATACACGTGGAAACTTGGCGTAAAAGGCAAGTCAAAACCATTCTGTATTCAGGTGGTTTTTACTTCCTCTTTTGTCAACTTAGTAATGCTAAAATACAATCATTTTGTTTTTTAATAGATTCGACAAGATCATTGAACCAAGTACATTTATTTCTCAGATATATCCAATTATTAGTGCTACATGATCATAAATACCGATATTAAACATCTTTTGTAAACATTACGAGTGAATGTAAACATACTAAGGCAAAGAATTATTGGAAAAAAGGCAGGTTTGTTCATAAACACATTAAACCAGTAACTACATGCATGAGCATCATGAATCTACACAGATAAAACATGATTTACTTTCACCCCAATAAAATGCAAATAATAAAATGTACTTAAAAGGCCACTGAAATGCAAAACAGAATTTTTGTTATCTAATTTTGACGATAATTTTTTAATGACACTAGTATGACCGAACTAACAGATTTTCATGTGTGACGTCACCTAATTAGCACAATGCAGTCCAGTTCGTCCGGGTAAATGGCTTTCATCAGTAAACCACTAAACGAAAGTGAGTGAATGAGTTCGATGACGTCACACAGGAAAGTCTGCGAGTTCGATCGGTCATACCTCGGGAACCAGTTATGACATCTCAGTCATGCTAGTGTCAAAATGTCACAAAATTAGATGACAACACAAATTTGAATTTTGCATGTCAGTGGCTCTTAAAGTTTATGATTTAGTCAAATCGATTAGAAATAAAATGTGTGAGTATATCAACCAAAACTACCAATAGGAAATATTTAAACTTTTTCTCTTGGGTGCATTCCTTAGTCGGTTGGCTAGTAAAATATTAACGGCAGCCTCGTTTAACCCATGACTCTTCACTACACTTTCTGCACAGTACAAAGTGGACAATTTAAGCTATTTAATTTAATACATCGTACAACTGACTTTCATTCCTTATTGTGTATCATTAAATCCAAATACTATCATGGATTTCCAAGTAATTAGCCAATGGTGAACCTACCAACAATTAGTTTGCAGAGTGCCATTTTCTCCAAGCTGGCTTTGTCACCTCTGGATCCTTTCATGTTAAGCTTGCACTGAAGGGAATTGGTTAAAAATCTGCAAGCAATATGTCTGTATGAATACAATTGGTGCATGAAAATGTCTTAAACATTGCCAGTGCCGACAAAATGCATATGTGAAAGTTGTTTGGATCATGGATGTCCACATCATATACATCTACAGAGTGAGAGAGAATCTCACCGGCTTGTCAAATTGTTCACCATAGCCCAGACACTGCTACCACCAATTTTCATACACTTCTGAAACTGGCACAAAAATGTGACATTTACCCAATGTGTTTGATTTAACTGGCTAATTTTAACTGTCGGTTCAGAGTATTCTTTTACATATATAAATGATTATTCATGTAAAAATAAACAAGTCATAATCACCCAGTAATAGCAAAGTAATTGACCACAAAAACACAGGTAATAATTCAAAAGCATGTTAGTTTAATTGGGTGTAACGGTCATTTCAGACAATACAGAATATGAAAATATGGAGGCATTTTTGTGGCAAATATTTCATTGCTGTTTATTTGATCTGACGCCTACTATTCCTTAACAAAACTGCAATTTTACATACCCACAAATTCTTTCTCTGGTTGTCTATCAACTGCTCATTGAAATGTTGAAGTTTCTCAGTACTGCACAGCTTCAGAAAACTGTTTGCCACTATCGGCCAGCTCTCTCCTCTCCTGCCTGTTCAGTATATCCCTGATTTGAGGAGATGTAGGCAGCGCTTCTGAAAACCTGTGCACACACAAATTATGCAGTGTTCAATAACTATGCTGCTGACTACAAACTTGTAAATTATACCAAAAAGATACTTTTTTCCTTTCTCAATAGCAGCATTAAAATAAAGTAAATATTTAAAGAATACAATATTTACAAAATTGCACTTATGTTAACGGAAAACTATCATTGCTCAACCGACGACTGCCAGAATGAGTGACCGATGAGCCATGACTGGGGGACTGAGTGACAGATGAGCGATGACGACTGTGTGAGATGGATTGACAGATGAACGATGACTGAGAGATGGAGGGACAGGTGAATGATGGCGTGTGTATAAGATGGTTGTGGTGTATTAAGGAACAAGCCTCCCAATACGCACGAAGCGTGCCTACAGCCATTCCGCTGCAACGGCTGGCACTTTGCTGAGAGCGATAATACAGTCAATCTGTCAAAAAATACCGCAAATGAATTCTCAACTGCAGCAAATCGCGCTAATAGAATATTGCGAAAAATTTTAAAATTAGTTATGTATTTGCTTTACAGCTCTAAATCGAATCTTCCTATTTTTCGCATAAAATCTCGTGTTCAATAATAATAATTTATACCGTGTACCGTGTATTTTTCGATATTGATCATAATTATGCAAAATAAATTTGTACGAAACTGAAGCGAGGAAAGCGGTTTCTCAAGAGCTCGATGAGTCCCATGACGGCGCTCTCAACCCCCGGGTCTCAACCACGGACCAGCAGGACAGGGATTCGAACGTCGCCTATGTCTGGAGAGTACCTCACCTGAATTTCGACTCATTATTCCAGGAGACCCCAGTCACGATAGTAACCAAGCAGTTGAAAGCCACAAACCATCATAATCCCCAGAGCTCATCGATCGATAGCACCAAAAGTTGTGAAACTCACTATATCTTGTCATATCTAGCACATGCCTTGCTGGGGCTGTTAGCTTAACATATGCCCATATTTCTGGTATAAACTGAAAAAAAGAATATATAAATAATAATTTACAAATGGGTCCTAAAATTCTTCGTCTTTTCCACGTGTTTTTGACACATCTATTCCACGTGATTAAATACTCATTGAATCCACGTGTATATCCCGTGGAGGTTCGTGGATCCACCACTTCACCAAAAATACACGTGATTTCCACGTGGATTCCACGTGTTGTGCCCACTGGGAAGACAGTTGCTTCTTATTAGAAATATTTTGGGATGAAGTCTGGCTTCGTTCAATGCATACTCTGTGGTATAGCAACTAGCCTAGGATATTTGTATTCCGGGATATAATCTACATTAGTGGTGTCTTGTCAGGCCTAGCTCAAATTATAAGTACAAGTCTGGGCCATTGTCAGGTGTAAAAAACATGTTTACCGGCTTGAAACCAAGTTATGTTCCGGTGAGCGATATTATATGAATACATATGACGGAGATTTACGTTTCGGTGAGATAACGATGTTCTTTTTGAACAGCACTCCTCATTGTTAATAAATTGAAAGCGTCCCAAATTGTTGAATCCCCTTTAGTCATATAAATTATTTAGCCATCTGTAGCCAAAGGCCCCTTGCATATTTATATTGCGATAGATTGAGAGTTTCCTGTTATAAAAACATAATTTGAATATGAGATTGTATTGTTGCTGTTGATAAATCCGGCTCCTCAGAGAGTCAATGGGGGTGATGTTAACTGCTGTCATCCACTCTGCAGTTAGCGATTGCGACGCTATATTAGCCACAGCTGCCAGGTATTGTAATCATCAAAGAACCGAGAAAAAACAAAGTCACGTCTGCAGAATTATTTATCCCCCAGAGAGCGGGCAGCTTTCAGCAGTTTAATTAAATGTTAATGAATTGAAGAAGTCAAGATCCAAGATATTTCATAGACTAAAGGGACATTGACAGCAATTATGAGGAATGCTCCTTTCCCGAATAAGGGATGCACACTGTAAGTCTTGCCGACAGAAAGTTCTGGTGATGGTAGTGCTACTTTTGTGTCTTTTTGACAGATAAAATGCTTAAGATATGCATCATTACCTCGTTATGGTCGGCATTGTTCACTACATTACTCAGCCAGTCAGTCATAAAAAATGGCACAATGTCAACTTAAAGTCCCACTCACTCTTGCGTAATGGTACTTAAGGAGGTTTTATATAATTCATAAGACGTCTATTTTAGAACAGCTTTACGTATCAGCACGTGACGTTTGTTATTTTCCATTATCTGCGTATTCCAAGCGGCATAGATTTTATATTTTATACCCAACACGCGTCACTTGGAGCCTGTCTAATTTATTTCGCAGACCATACCACCACGCCAGACAGTCGTCTGACGTAGTTTGTAAACACATAACTCATCATATTTGCACGATAATGCGCAATATAGGGTTGAATATGAATCCACATAGCACGCCGGCAGATATTGCCTGTTTATGTACTGATAATGGGGATGGGTGTACTCCATTAAGTGACATTCTTAATGTTACGTTTGTAAGGATGCATGTAGCACACAAGCATGTAATAATATGGCTGTTCTAAGGTGGGATGCACGTTAATATTTCCTTTTACAACTGAGTTATTCGTCGAGAAAACTTAAACGTTTACGATAAGGAATGCATGGTATACAGACTTTTATCCCATGAACACCCAGTATATATTACTGAAAGCATCGTACTTTAGCCATGCATTATAAATCTGGTGATTAGTTTTATTCCTGGCGGTTTAAACCACTTGACGGTAGCGTGTAGTTTTGTTTCCATCCAGCCTATGTGCCTTAATTATTATCGCACTAGAATTCATCGTTAATCCACCAAAGCGTAAACGTTAAACAACGCGCTATATGAGCGAGAGCTTGCTTATGCTTAGGGATACTATCCGGTATGGTAGGATGCTACATCAGGAAATACGAATGTGTACTGCGTTACTACATTATATACAGTTCGACGACGTTCTTTCGTGAATTCTACTTGTCATGCATGTTGTTCTGTTGCTATGGAAACCCCAAAACGTTCTAATAAACTAAAAATGTTTGTAAACTCGATTTGTGATGTCGCTCCATTTTATATATTGAGTTCCTGCTCCATAGGCTGTACGGTGATTCCCGCGTTTATGGCAATAGAGGGCGGCAGTAAATGCAAAGATCTAAAGGGGCCGTCCCACCATGACCTTCTGGTCAGCGTTCTATGACGTTTGAGGAAACGTTGGTAGTCGCCCATGGTCGTTGGGATGGCGCCAGAAGAGCGTTGTGTGAACGCTAGTGAACGTCGGTGATCGCCGGGAATCGGCGGAGAACGCTGGTGCGGAATAAAAAAGTTTTGAGCATGCACAAAAGTTCTTACTGAGACCAGCGTTCTTTAACGTTTAATTTTAAACGCTGAAGAACGTTCGTGGAACGTTTTACAAACGTTCGCCGAGCGTTGCACGCGTTCGGCTACCGTTAGTCAGTCGTTACTCTAGCGTTACTTGGTTGTTACTAATCGTTTGCTTTGCAGTGTACGACTCACTGGTGACCTGTCAACGACAGCTGAACGGTCCCCTAGCGCACGCAGCGTGTGACTAAAGTCAAACGAACGTCCTAACACGCCAGCAAGACGCTATTCTGTCGTTATTCACACGTTAAGGTGGGTTCACTCTATGAACGTTTGTACTAGCGTTGGCCAGCGTTTGAAAAGTCTATAAGAAATGAGCCCAAACGTCGGCGAAATTACGTTCGCGAGAAGGATATTTTTCATTCACACTACGAACGTTTTATATCCGGCGCAAATCAACTTTTACGAACGTTTCCCAGCGTTTGCTAGCTTTTGACAGCGCTTACCAGCGTTGTATTTATTTTCTATTAGCGTAGGCGAACTTTTGCCAACGCAGATGTAGCGTATGTGCAGCGGTCGCCGACTTAGTCCAACTTAGACGAACGAATACTCCGCTTAGCTAAGCTGAGGTCAGCGTCAAGCAACGTCTATATATAGCCGAACTTTTGACGCTTACTGGCAGTCTTGTTTTGATTGAAGAAGTGGCCACGTCTCTCCATCTCCCTTCTGCGTATTTGGTTGCCGTAAAGCTTAGCTGTATACATGCCAGGGAGAGGCAAAAAACAAAAGAATGTGTCGAAGAAGAGGACTACCAAGAGAGACGAGGACAAAGAATCATTAGAGCAAGCTGTTGCTGTTCCTTCCACAGTTCGGGAGCGTGACCCCTCACAGGAGAGGTCCCCCACAAGGTCGTCGAGGTCCGTCACGTCTCCCTCAGAAGAAGTGTCATCCAAGTCGGAGAAGAAACAGGATCGCAAAGACTACACCCTCACAAAGTAATTTCCACCTGCGTCTCAGTCGACGTTTACTTAGGCAAACTCTGTACAACTTAATCCAGCATTCAGGAACGTTTACGAACGGATCACAACTTACACCAACATTTGTTTCCAAACGTCGGCAAAGTTTTTGCATGTTAAAAATTTTCAACGAACACAACGTTCGTCAGCATTCGCCAGCGAACATCAACTCTTATAAACTTTTAGCAACTTTTACTAGCGGAGCTGGACGTTTGCCCAAACGTCGGGAAACGTCTGTCTAAACGTCGTAGTGTGAACCCAGCATTAGTCACACACTCGACACGCTCGTCTAACGTTGACAAATCGTTCGTCGCGCGCCAGTGGCACGTTAGAACACGCTAATGGTTTTCAGGGGTATCTTACTTGGTCGCTGTTACACGCTTCTCGTGCGTTAGACACACGCTAGTCATGCGTTAGGCACACGTTAATCACACGCCAGATGTTTCTTCCTCATTCGAGAACGCTCAAAAATTGAACGATTGAAATGTTCAGAGAACGTTGACCAGAACGTCATGGTGTGACGGCCCCATAAGGGATGTATACACATTTGAGTAATGCTATCTTGCCTCCATTTAATATCAAATAATCAGATGTGTTCATTGAGCCTAGATAACACGCTTATTCCAACTATCATGAACGGAATTGTCAATGAAATCGGAGCAGCTTTATAATTAGCAACATGCATAATAACGATAGCACAGAGCTGTATAATAAGTCACCCATAGGACCATAATCAACTTGACACTCGTATTCTGCCCACGCAACAGCGAACACGATGATTAATGATATTGACATTGGTTTCACCCCTCAAAGGGGATGACATCAATCAATACCATTTTCCCAGTAGTCACAAAAGTAACCAGAATAATCCGTGATGTCCTTAGGCAAGATGTTCGCTCTCAGATTGAATCATTTTACTTATTTTACTTGTCAGACAATTCCCGTTTGCATCAAGCGCCCAGTACACAATGAAGTCACCATATGTATATTGTGTGATTGTAAAAGTTTATCAAATACCAATCAAAGCTCCTCAGTAAACCAACACGTCACAAGCACTGCAATCACCTTCATTGCACAATAATTGTACGCGGTAATCAATGTGTATCTGCTTGACAAAAGTATCGCATGTTATGTCTACCTTAGCGAGATTTAAACAAATTGCCTGCTTAGGCTGATAATGAACCGAATGTATAATAGTATTGGTTTCTTTTATTTGTAAGGTTTATGAAAGGGCACCAGATTTTCTCCCATTACAGAGTTGCACAGCAGTATTAGATGCGCAACTATCTTTTCGGGAGGCGTTTCCGATCGACGTCTGACGAGTCGGTAGGACAAAACCCTCTAACATGAAACCGCCTATCTGCCCATAGACATTAATTGAAAATAATCACCAAACAGAGAAAGGGAGCGGGAGCTGTTGAATTTAACATGCAGAGCTCACATTCAGAGTGCTCCTACCTGTTATAGTGTTACTGGAAATATTTGTTGGGCAGAATGACGTTGGATGTTAACTGAATGTACACACGCCTTTATAATATTGTGTCTCTTAAGAACCTTATTTGGTGCATCACAATTGAGGACCTTATAGGATGGTTGTTATCGGCGCAGGCAATTTAGGGACTATCCATTTACTGATATATTGTTCAATAAGTGTAACATTTATTGCAAACAATTGACTCGCTGTCATACTAGCGATGCAAATGGCCACAACCCTGCATGCTTTGACTTTGAGGTATTTTTACTTTTTATGAGATTGTTAATCTAGAAAAGATAAGGCTTGCAAGCTACTTACATGTGGAAGCAGCCAAGCAAGAATGATGCCACATGGATCATCGGTAGATAGTGGCCGAGACAATGGCTTCGCATGTTATCTCCGAATGGGATTTGTTTATCTAACTTGTCATTAGTTATATGAAATCTTGCGAGACAAAAATGGTTGATATCTTTAAGATAGGAACAGCCTGATATGAGATATTTTAGATAATTCATTAACTATCGACGGTAGTAGGCATTACTGTCTAAAGGTTAGAACATATTTTACATTCTTAATGTTAAATAAAGGATGTAAAGCGAATATGAAATGAGAAAAAAACAGTATGAAATGAGGTCAAGCAAGCAGTAAAATGAGGTCCAGTAAAAAGTGAAATGAGGTCAAATAAAAGATGAAATGTCCAAAGACAGAATTGAAACATCGCCACAGTATACGTGGATGTGTGTTGTCGCAATGGCTCTATCGGCATAATCCCCTAAGCAGTTAAACACCGTGAACATAGCACACAGCTCAACTGTCATATATCGAGCATATCGGATGCCATGCTATAATAAGTGTCATGAACATAGGAGGAAGATTAACATTTGCTAACTATAAACATGTATGTTGGATAAAGGCAATGACAAATGTGGGTGAATGCTGGAGCTGATCATCATGTTTATTAACTGATGCCCATTGGGCATTTTTTATCCTCAAGTTTAAGCCATTTAAACGAGTTACATGATCCAATAGCTCGTATATGGTGGATATTGTCTTATAGTATCAGTTTGCTCTCTCACTCCTAGGCATCTATCGGGCAATGTATCACCCGCCAGCTATTCCCGTGGATTGTCAGCGCCGGCCATCGCCCCAGGGTTGGGGACGTGATTTATATCACATTGCGTTCCACGAGGTGATTATCGTTCCAATGTAATCAGAGAATCGGTTAAAAAAATTACAAATGTTTTTTTATATCATCCCTGAAATATAGTTATTTCGAGGTTTCGTATCGATCATTCATCACTCTTCTGGCCTGCAGCAACCTCGTGGTAATAGCAAATGTGAAGCAGTGTGGATTGTCAGCGCCGGCCATAGGGTTGGGGAGTGAATTGCGTTCCCTGATCGTTTGTAATCATTATAAATTTTTTTTTATAACCCAATTAATTTTCGCCATTCATATAAGCGAATGTGAAGCAGGACACACATTTGTAGAGTAAAGTATATGCCGTCCACAGTATTTTAACCATATTGCTTGTGTGTCTAGTGACCTTTAATCCACATGTTTTTCAAATTTGTCAAAATATAAAACAAACTTTTTGAAAGGTATTTGACGAAAAGTTCGGGAAACGCAATATCATTGATCATGATATGGACAGTTAGATATTTGTAGTGGATGGAGACGCATTGAATCACACTCTCATGCGCCATCAGAGGGGAATATTTGGAGCCGATGGGTCGCATATGTCATTTTCTGATAAACGAGCCTAGTCCATCGTCCACACCAGTTTTAAAACGTTGTAGAACACATAAATGCTTACGCATCGCGCAAGGTTGCCCATCGGTTTGACATTGTTCGTACATTGTCTTGAGCGTTGTCCATACTGCATAGAGATTCTCAAACTGGGTTAATTCTTTCACTGTACGACGTCATTTTCCTCAGTCTGTTCTTAGTTAACAGATGTCTGTATTTGAGGCTCGGCAATTTGGAATGGTCAAAGCAATCCATATCTTTTCATGCCGCCAGAACAGGCGAGCTTGCAGTGCATTGCCTTGATAATGGTACAATATACCACCACGAGGATAAATTGTGCTTTGCACCGATGCAATACCATCACATCTTGAAGGTGCCTGCTTGAGAGCATAATGAGCCACCGCGAGTGGTATATGTTATATGTATACTATCACCAATGCTACATGGTGTGCGCCATACCTAAATTATACATCGTGAATTGTGTACCAAATGCAGTCAGGAACTATGCAATCAGGAAAAGAGTTACAGCTGATGCCTCAGCAGAAGTCACCCACGTTCATTCAAATTACCTAAGGGACCGCTGGGAATAGTAGATTGATACACGTCGCTTCCTTTGAGACGTGAAACCAATGTCGATGTCTTAATTCATCGTGTTTATAGCGAATGTTTTTTTGCAGACAACCAAACTATGTTGACATGATTATGACCCTATGTGTGATTAAGGATCAAGTTCCACGCTACATAATTAATCTTGCTTCTTTCAATGGGAATGGCTCTGGTCAAAATACTGTTCCAATTGCATTGACACTTCCTTTCGTGAAATGTCAAACACAAGCATCATAAATAACAAACTTGGGACAAGCTATTATATATAAAATTTGATCAAGGATAACATGCACATATATTATGCATCGTTTCATATCTGTCGATGCATACCAATACCAATTCATGTTGATAATCGTGGTTCAGCGCTGAATTGGGAAAGAGTAAAGATCTAAAAAGTGCTGCCTGTTGGATCACTTTGCCCAAATCGTTCAACAACCTCCACTTTATTGCTCGGAATGCTTTATCTGTCATTCGAAAATAATTCATTCATTTGACTGATATCCAATCATTCGTTAAAACCGTCAAATCTGATGATTATTCTATTTTATATGGTCGCATGTGGCTATATCGGGTTGGTAAAATGGTGAAATGGTGAATAAGACAGAACTAACAAGTTATATGCGATGTAAATGTCATCTACGGTTCTAAACTAGGCGAAATAGATAGCTACGTCAACTCTGTGGGATCCATTTGTTGCTATATACAAAATCAACGCAAATGCAAAAACGTTACAGCAGCATGTGCATTGTGTAAGTTATTATTGAACAACATACATTAGGTTCCAAGTGCTATGATCATAAATATCGACATATTGTTATTGGTGCTGTCAAACTGTTGTAAGTTTTCCAAATTGACATATGTAACCCAGCTTGTATCATCAATATGGCGATGCACAGCCAGTTCGGAGCCTGGTCTCGGTAGACGTTGCTCGAGGCTCTCACGACGGTCTCCATGGCAACAAGAGGAGTGGTGAGTCCTCTCATATGAACCCCCTTTATTATCACGGTTTAGGTATCTGTGGTGTCATGTAAGCCGTCATTTCCCCCACAAATGAATAAACAATATACTTCGACGCCCGGGTATAGCGGAGTAATCGTCTAAATAATAATCATTGAACCATTATTTGACCTGATATGCAAAATGCATTGTTGTTCCATCGGAATTGGATGCACTCGATTTACCGCGATTTACAGTGGTGGCCACTCACTACCTTATTTTGATGGATGGACAGTTTAAAAGGGCAGTTACGTCAGCGTTCTGGATGCTAGGTGAATAACGAGGATGACTGAATACTAGATTCTGACTACATACCAGGTTCCTAAGACATAACTGACACTGTGCTGAGCAATGGCATTTTATTTACAATAAGTGGAATTCGTGGCATGGGTCCCATAGAAAATGCTACTTTGCCTTTTGTCTGGTGATCTTTCTAAGTATCAATTACAATGCCCTTAGGATGAGCTGATATATCATATATCTATAGTATAAAGGGGGAGGGGGATTTATAATGCGCATATATATGTTCAGTATCAATTCCCGCCGTATTAACGTTGTTGTATGATTCTGCGCTGTGCGATGCTGGTAGAATGTAAAAGCAACATGAGCAATGGAGTCCACCGTACGGCAGGTTAATGTGTCGTCGTATCGTAACTCGCATTTGCATTATTAAGAACACATGGAATGTAGCTTATGTCAATTCTGACCATTCAAGCAGTTATTTGTTATTCAATCAATTGAAATTCCAACGACCTTTAACAGTTGAAAAAGGAGGGTGAATGATATAATATAAAAGAGACAAATACTAAAGAAGCATCATTCATATGTTTCAGAGATAACAGCGTCAAGGATCAGCTAACCCACAGTCCGCCAATGCAAGCCAAAACTGTTTTGAATTTTTGACGTAAATTTGTGCATCCGCATTGCATTTCTGCTGTTTATTTTGCAACTTGGATATATTGTGATACGTATTTATATAGTGAATGAAGGAGCAGACAAAAGGCAACTACGTGCCCGTCACGCAACGCTGTTGTAACAAAAAGGCTTAAAATATATATCGGTGCTGGCAATGCATGTTTGGTGCAAGTATATTGGTACAGCGCAATTACATATTTTTCCTGAGGCACTTCACGCCAAGCAACCTGCAATGACGGCGAGCATCTATGGGATATGCTGATTTATTCAATGGGCCGACCTCAACGTCACAGAACTGACCTGCAGCACACTTGCGAGAACATAGTTATCTCGCTCTCTGTAGGCCTCTGATGTTTTGTGTCGATAAGATGCATAAAATAGAAAGTAAATTGCTGAAAAGGCAGAAGTATTGATGCTATTACCATATATATTGACATTGTATGATGTACTGATGTTAAAGAGGCAAAATGATAACTGTTTCTGTAGGAACGGTCTCCCGAGTTCACATACGCCGTCCATTGCCCCAGTGCTATGGAGTGACGCCACACGAAAAATCTCATTCTCTTAACGTCTGTTATCACTGATGTTACGCGTTATCAGATTCGACTTTTGCGAAATAAACAAAACGCATAAAATACTATTACCAGTTTAATTTACTCTACTGGCAGGATATATTGAAATCACCTGGATTTTGGTCGATATATCAATAATTGTCTGACTGTTGGTGTGGCTGCATACGATGGACAGCCGTTCCCAGCAAAGCATCATATCATTTAAGTGCTATTTGGTAGCATGCAATATACACATCCGACGGAACCTAATGTTGCTTTATTGTCATTCGGTTGACAGGCACGCTCATCAATACCCACATAGCAATAATTACTCAGTACAATATCGATGATCCAATACATGCTGCTCCGATCAATCTTCCCCAAGAGTGGTCTGTATAAGCATGCTTCTGTAATCTTTTCATATTAGGGAATATTGCTTTTTTCAGAGAGAGAATCGCATTAGAAAAGGTGAAATTTTCCTCTATTGTTCTCATATATGTAAATAACTGAATCAAATGATAGCCGTTACCTATCTTTTTTAAATAGGGAAAGCTATCGGACTCCACATCGACAAATCAATATGTGCCACTTTGTGCTACCATCATCCTTAGCAGTCATGACATCCCGACACATTTGCGGTAACAATCTCATTTCAATCTAAAGAGACTCTCGATACCGGGCTCATAACAATCCTTTGTTTGTCATGAAGAATTGTATTCTGAGCAGCCCCACCAGTTTGATTCACCTGATATTTATTTGAAGTGTTACGACTAGTTAATGCGCCACTTTGCAGATTAAGCTCAAACAAATGTAGATGTCTATCACCTGGCAACTGAGATCTTTGCAATTTTAACGGGGCTCGTTATGCCCCATTATCGACGCCTATTTGAAAAACAAAGCTCTTGACTATCAACAAAAAGGTGGAGGGGCAGTTATGCTTGAATCCTATGTACTGCTTGTATTGCATTCGAGTGACTGGTGAAAGCGCTCGGAGGGAATGCATGACTCCCCTGAATGCATGATTGGCTAGATTGATGACATAAAACTCACCTTGTCTTTTTGCAATTTCATCTAATGGTCCCATCTATTAACACCATCGATGTCATTTCTCTTAATTCACGAATCGCAGGATACATGATGCTTTAATTCGCGTTGTTTAGTACGCAGCACCTAAGATTAAACAAAATGTTAATAGACCTTTGCTCAATATTTAGGTGCGCCCCTTTTAAACCATGGACAAGATGTTTTCAAGAATGAAAACTAAAGCATTATAAGTTTGCAAAATTGGTTCTTAAACCTACAAGAAAGATTTATTCCTTGTTTTTCAAATTCATCGTTTTGACACGTTTTATAATTTTATTGGAAATAAAGTATCACAATTAAACATAAGGCAAGTCATGTCGTTATATCATTGGGATAAGTGTTCGTACTAGAAACACGAAATAGTGTCATCAATAAATCATTCCACGGACACGGAAGGTATATACAAAGATGACCCTATGACACACGCCATCAAACGCCATAAGTGGGAAATATCTAGAATTATTCCCCAGACTCGTTAAGAATTCCGAACATCTGAGGCTCAGCAGTCAGAGCAATTCACAGTAATGTAGACCTTACTGATTCATAAAACACGAACAGCTGAACTGGCCAATCAGTGGTGATTCAATGTGGAAAGCCTTTGCTATTTGAATGCAGTAACATGCGCGGTAGTATGGAGTATTGCGATAACTTAAACAGATATCAACCTCCAGGAAGGTAATTTCAGCTTTGCCCTGATGCAATTCATCGTCGACGAAGGCGTCAGTCCTGTTGCATCAGCTAAATATAACATGCCTGAGATGAATACACAATTCTGGTGATGATGCCGCTGATTTGATAGCGAAATGAGGTGCTGTGTGTGGATTATGTTATTTGTTTACCGTCTGGAACTATACATGATCTTTGTGGTGTTTATTGTGCACTTAATGCAGTTATATTATATGACAAGCAAACGAGGTTGCAGCGGATGTCTCAGCTGAAACCATATTTCATCATTCTCATAACGTTTGGGACCGCTGGGAGAACGGTATTGATTCACGTCGTATGCTTTGATGTGTGAAACCAATTTCATTATTATTCATCATTGTGTTTATAGCCCATGTTTTGTTAAGACAACCTATCTGTGTTGACGTGATAATGTTCCAAGTATCATGTTACTTTATTGGTGTTTCGTCATTCCATTTGAACGTATCTGGTTAAAATACTGCTCCAATTTCAAAGACACTTTATTTCGCGTTATTCGAAAACCTTTTCGCGTATAGTCCCAAACATACACAGTAAATGTCAAACATAGGATTTTGGACAATATATTGTAACGGTAAACAGTGCCCGATAAATGCCGAACTCTACCAATTTAGAATGATGGACGATCGTCGTACACGCCAATTAAGGCGCGGTTAGAAATATAATGATTGAGCGAAACGACGAAGGGCTACAGGCTACTGGTCAAATCTTGCAACATCATCTGCTTTATTCCATGGAATCCTGTATCTTCCATTGACAAAAATGTAAGATCTGGTATTTCCTTCCCTGATATTATAGGATCTAATCATCACAAACGGGTACATGTGCGATGATTCGTCATAAACGTAGATTGTTGACGAGCATCACATAACAAGCCTCTGTTGTTGGAAGGGCGGTTTGAATCATACGATTTAAGTGATATACATTATATGTAATCTTATTGATTAACATCTGCTTAAAAATGTCGAACTCAGACAATTAAGCTCAAACTATAATGCTATTTGATAGTGTTCCATTAATTAACAGGCCGTGTATTAGTTTGTATCTGTCCAATCTAGCCATTTGCAATATTGTTGTCGATCGTCATGTGGACTGACGTTCTTAAGGCCTATGGGTTGTGTCCAAATTGAAAATGCTTACATGCATGTTTAGGGACAACACAGAGCATAAGTAATGAGCAAGATAATATTTGCACTTGTAGCGCCATTGATCACGGTTCTGGTCGAATAGCTTGGGCCACCACCTACAATATCTTATGCAAACCGCTGTCGCCTTTTGTACACTCGGAATCGATACAAGCGAATGGCATAGCCACACAAAGAACCCAAGCAGTGTTTTAAGTCATGCAATCTTTTGTACTGGAGCGCTTAATTGTGAATTAACCATTGTTGCCGCCACTCTCACAAAGAGTCACTTTTTAAAAAGGTACAAAAGAACCAGCATTGCTATTGAAGGAATACAATTATTCAGGTGATCACAAAAACTAATAAACTTCAGCAGTAATTTAATAACCATACATATTAGGGCACAATAACAATTATTGTGTTAGACGCACGATCACTCTCAGTTGAATGCAGATAGACTTTACATTTCTAGGGAGTCCTGAGAAATCGAGGTGCTCGTGACGTGGTATGTTCGCATATGCGGGCTGTCTTCGGCACAAACGTGTCGGCATTTCAAGCAATTGGCGTCATTAACAATCATCCGCATGCGAATAGGCTATGTATAACGTGCAGCGACGAAATACTTTTCTTCAAGAGGCTACCGATGGCAGTGTGTGTGGTGTATCTGCTAGGAAGGCGTTTCGTATAGGAACCACCAAGTGGGAATACAGTGTATGTCCGCACACAACCCGCGTTATAATGGCGTAGAACTAGAGCGCATATATTGGTACAGTTTACCGCTCGTAAATGTTTCCCGTGGCAGAATACAGAAACGTAAACAACGAGCATCCGGTAATAGCAGCATGGATCACGAGGCTGTGTTGATCTAGTCACAGCGCTAATCTTATCGCCTCACAAATGGTCTGCAGCAACCTCGCGAGAATATAGCTTTACCTCAAGCTCGCTCTCCATATAAATAAAACCACCCAAGAGACAATGGATCAAGTCGTAGAAGGTCAATGAAACCATTAACGACTTAAATTCCTACATACATACAATGGATAATACGTGTTGTAAAATGACGTAAACTGATGATGTTCTGTGTGGATGAGATTCATATCATAGAAATGAGAACTGCGTCAGACTCAGATATACCCTGCCATAATGACTACGTAAATCGACTTCTGCTAGTAACACTACAGGATGAGCTGTCCTAAACAGGTACCCACACTACAAGAAGAGCTGCCCTACACAGGTACCCGCACTGCACGATGAGCTGCCCTACACAGGAATCTACACTTGAAGATGAGTTGCCTTACACAGGTACCACACTGCAGGATGAGCTGCCCTACGCAGGTACCCGCACTGCGCGACGAGCTGCCCTACACAGGAATCTACACTTCAAGATGAGCTGCCTTAAACGGGTACCCACACTGCAGGATTAGCTGCCCTACACAGGTGCCCACACTGCAGGATGAGCTGTCTTACACAGAAATGTACATTTTTAGATGAGCTGCCTTACACAAGTACCAACACTGAAGGATGAGCTTCCTCACAAAATGGCCGCACTGTAGGATGAGCAATTTTACACGTGCCTTTATGAGGTGCTTCACTTATGCGTTTTACAGGTGAATGTGCTTTTAAATGACGCACTGCGTGGACTGAACCCTAAATGTAGGCGTTTTAACACCACAAGGATGTAAATATTCTACCTACTTGCAAAACTGATGTTTTGTCGGAGTACCAAGACTGTTTTATGTATTGACATCGATGCATACTTTAGGTATGGGTACGTTACTGTCCCATCAAGCGTAAATGGATGTTAATCCATTTCGTATTAAAGCCTAATGTATGCTCGTCTTGTGTTCGATTGACTGTTGAACATGAAAGGAGCGGGTTGAATATATTGTTTGCTATTCTGAAGACGTGGGTGCAACACACATCAACTAGGTCTGTTTTTGCGTCGTGGCTCAGTTGACTGGCACATTCTAGCATCACATTGTGCGCGTTGGAACGTAATTGCAGTATTATTATGTCCTAAGAGACCAAGCAGACAAATCATTGGGTATATCGGAGCTGCACATGCTCTGACGCCATAAACACGCGTTGAACTCTATTACTACGTTTCAGACGGCCGAAGTCTAACTGTTCTCATTTGAACTATGATTTTCATTGTCGACGCAGTAATCGGTGCTCCTGTCGAATTGGCTCCATGTTTTGGTAATAGTAGTATCTCGACCGAGACAATCGACCAGTACTATCAAATGTTTAAAGCCTGATGTACGTTGATGATATAGATGTTCATTACCGTATAATATAATGTAGTTAAACACCAATCGCCTGGTGATTCACAAAGGCATTCACTCACACATACACAGTGCTGCTTCACTCAATAATGTTAACCCCTCATGCATCTATAAAGTTTTCAGTCATCAACCTATGAATTAGGAATGTATGGACTTACAGAGCCTTTATTTCGCAACTAGCATCGAAATTTTGTAGGTTGCTTTTTCGTATTATAAGAGAGTGCAACCAGGATGACAAAGTGCATTAATTTACCAGATCGCATTCAAAGAACATGTCAATAAACGACTAGATCATTAACCAATTCATAAGTGCTTAGACTTGTTACGATATGCTCCCTATATAGCCGACTGTAATAACATAGGCTCCCCTGGTTGTTAGCACACGAGCGCGCCGAATAAAACGATCACCAGTCTGTGCTCTTCTTTCCTCGATATCTACACAAGACAACGTCAAAACATGGTGGCAGCGGTGGTTATTTCAATTTTGCAACCTTATAACTCGCTTGAAATTGTGAACTCGTAAAAACTTGAACACGAACTGTGAATGGACTGTTTACATGAGCGATAATAAACGCACTCCTAGTCGATCTTCTGTGAGCGATTAACACTTGCCGTATCTTCGGTCTCCTGTCAAAATGATTTCCCTGGCCAAAGTGGCTCAACAAATCCAAGCACTCCAACATGAAATACAGGCTGTGAGAACTGAAAATTACAACCTGAGACACACCACTGCTTCTCATAACAGTGTCAAAGAACCTCCTAGTAGACCTCCTACTCGTCTAGCAGGTGTCAATCCTCCTGCCTCTCTCAATCTTGACGCTGGCAAGAAAGTCGATAACTGGAAACTGTGGAAGCAACAATCGACTAATAACATGAAGCTCTCTGACCTCCGCAATCTAGACTCAGAGATCCAGCTTGCTATGTTTGAAAACTGCTTAGAACAAACAGCCCTGAAGGCATACAACCAAATGGACATCCATTAAGAGGCCACATTGGAACAATTCATAACTGACCTACGTAACCTGGCTATGACCTGTAGGTTCTGTGATTGTATTCACGCCTCTGCCATAAGGGATCGTATCGTAATGGGGATACAATGCAAAGAAACACAGAAGCGGCTGCTATCGACGAAAGATTTGACACTTTCTGCTTGCATTGACACATGCAGAGCTGCATGAGATTCACCGGGTCCAGAAGACTAAAAACAAGCCTACCTCTTCTAAACACTCCACCTCCGCATGGACACCTCGTACATCCCTTCCGACCTCCTACTCTACCTCTTCTAGATCCACTTCATCTGCGGTTAGGGAATGCAAGTTCTGCAACAGAACTCATGAGCTGGTCAAGTCCAAATGCCCAGCCTATCAAGTGCCCTGAAAACAACAAAGACATGCGATGGATGAAGAATCGGACTCTTAGTAGCCGTCCTCGACCCCATAACAGGAGAAAAATACCGATGCAGATTTATAACCGTCTCGGATAAAAAAGGGTTCATGCCTCTCCTCGGTAACAAGGAAAGTCAGAAGATGAACTTGATCACTGTGAACACCACCACTTTCGAGCAAGTCTGAGCCCTTTGACCCTGTCAAGACTTTACCTGATGTCTTCAATGATGACCTTGGATCCCTTCCTGGAAAGGTTACCCTTACTGTAGACCCTGACATTACTCCGCAAGTTGGCCCAGACCGACGAGTACCTGAAGCACTGAAGACGCGCCTCAAGACAGCTCGCAAAGCTGTGCAAGCAGCAAGTTATCGCTCCTGTCGATGAACCCACTGATTGGTTAAGCAGCCTTGTTGTAGCTACCAACAGATCTGGCGAACTGCGAGTGTGTATAAATCCTCAAGCACTGAACAAAGCTTTGAAGGGAAAGGGATATCAGCTTCCTGTCCTCGACGATTTCCTACACAACCTATCACAAGCAAAACTCTTCTCCACCTTAGACCTCAAGGCTGGCAACTGGCACGTAAAACAGGATGAAAAAAGTTGTCTCCTCACAACATTCTCTACCCATTACGGACGGTTCAGATTCCTCCGCCTTCCTTTTGGCTGTAATGTGTCCTCTGAAATCTTCCAGAAGAAGCTCATAGAGGCGATTAGAGATCTTCCAGGCGTCTAATGTGTCGCTGATGACATCATGTTGTATGGCGCTAGGGACACACAAGAAATGACTTTGAAAGACCATGTTGCCAAGCTTATGACCCTTCTTCAACGGTGCCAAGAAGTTTGCATTCGCCTGAACAAAAAGAAGCTCCGTTTGAGGCAAAAGTCTATTAACTTCCTGGGACACCTTGTCACGGCAGAAGGCCTCAGACCGGACCCTCGGAAGTGTCTAACCATTGACACCATGCCTCCTCCAGAAGACATCAACGGGGTACAAAGACTTAATGGCTTTGTGAATTACTTGGCGAAGTTCCTACCTCGGCTGTCTGATGTGATGGAGCCGATTCGCCAACTGACACGGAAAGATGTCTCGTGGAACTGGGCGCCACCACAGCAGAACGCATTTGACACAATCAAGACTTTGGTGAAAGAAGCACCCTGCCTCAGATATTTCACCTCTGAGAAAGGTCTCGGTGCAGCCTTACTACAAGACGAGAAGCCGCTATGCTACGCAAGCAGAGCCCTGACAGACGTGGAAACGAGATACGCTCAGATTGAAAAAGAACTCTTGGCAATTGTCTTTGCCTTTGAGCGTTTCCACCAGTACCCATTCGCCCGCCATGTGACCGTCTGCTCGGATCACAAACCCTTAGAAAGCATCCTCAAAAAGCCCCTCCACAAAGCACCTCGCCGTCTTCAAGGCATGCTAATGCGGATGCAACGATATGCAGTTGAAGTCATCTATAAGCCTGGAAAGCAGATGTATCTCGCGGACACCCTGGTTGTTGCGCTCTCTAAAAAAACAGAACAAATAAAAAAGGTGCTACGCCTACCTGTTTTCACCAATGGTGCCTTCTTTTGGCTTCCTAAAACGGCCCCGCGGAATGGCCCTAAAACTGGAGTAGACCTTCTTCTTTCTCTGTGTGAACTTGTCAATCAAAGCACAGCCTTAGTCTTGGCCAGCTGGCATCCAACCGCTTTTCTGCTTTTCGAAACAGACATGGACCTCTAACAGGTAGAGACGGACCAGCACGCGGGGCTCTAACCAGGAAGGAGAGAAGACCAACAGGGGCACACTGCTGTTTGGCAAAGTGTCAGCTCAGCCAGCAGGTAAAAACAACAGGATGGACACCTCTTTTTAATGAGGTCATGTCGGTACAAAGGCAGATGGTCGTGCCTACAACGAATGACTGATATGGTCAGATACTCTGCTGTGCTCCTCAGCACAGATGATATTTATCAACAGGTCTAATGCGGATGCATTGTGTGCATATCACACTGAAGATTCTTTGGTCATGATTGTGCGATTATGTCTTACTATACTCCAAATGATCTAATAAATAATTACAAGAATGTCCGTTGCTCTCCATTAACTTTTCACTAACTAAGGTTATTACGTCATATGAATCTATTTCGTCGTCGGCCACTTGTCATGATTCAAGTTAATACAGAAGCAGAAACAGGACCACAGGCGCTCATGTATTTCCAGTTGATGTAATGAAGCTCTGCGAGGCCACTAAGGGAGAATACTATTGGTCATTTTTTGTAGCGAGCTTGACCAAGTTCTGACTAATAATTTGAAAATAGCAGATACACCATATTAGAGGATTCTGCTGAATCAGACTTACACAGTGGTACCGATGCTAGCTATGCAATATATGCACCAATTGCTCACAGTTTACATCTTACACGGACATACTGGGAGATGCTTGCGCAACCACTTGCGCACAGTTTTCAAAATGAAAAGGGGTTGTGCACACACGCCTTCTTATCACTGCACTCCAGCGCGGAACATTAATATACGATATGATTCATTGTGTACTCAGATGCGATGACCTCACATAAACGACATCATATGTCATGGATTTTAATAAGGTGTTTGATAGTGCAATCCTCCCTATATTGAGTAAATCGTGAGTTATAGTAGGGACCTAGGTTAATCTGGTAACACACAAACTATTGCTGGAGAGCTTTTTTTCCTTGGTTTATCCCGTATCCTCTGCATTCACTACAATTGGAATGTGTATTGGTTATGTAATGATCCAGACTTCAACCGAGCCTTACATCTCCAATGATGCTTTGGCCTCAAGGCGCGTAATGTATTTTCAAATCAGATGTCTTTGAGCGCTCTGCTTTATGTATTAATGCACAGTGACGCGTCCTAACACCTATTGAAAAATTACGGTTTGATATCTTTCAGTTTCCCTCATTTAGAACCAATAAAGGTCTATTTACAGCTGTGATTGCCAATCCAATGATTCTTTGGCCTCAAGGCTCGTAATGTATTTTCAAATCAGATGTTTTTGAGCGCACTGCTTTATGTATTAATGCACAGCGACGCTCCCAAACAACTATTGAAAAATTACTGTTTGATATCGTTCTGTTTCCCTCATTTAGAACCAATAAAGGTCCATTTACAGCTGCGATTGCCGATCGTATCAGCTGTTAGTTAGAAAGACATTATGCAACAGAAATCATTCGTGTGTAATCTACCTTAAAAGGCAATATACATGTTAATGTTGTGTTTGCATCACAGTGAGAGACTATTTAACGAAAAATAGTTAAACGAAGTTAGATCCGAACCAATGAAGGTGATGGCAATGTAAGCACATAAACGAGCACATCGCTAATTTTGCACGGGATTGTTATAGTTATGGTGTGGATTTATTCAGCCTTGCTGAGCATATCGCGGTCAGGACCCACTGATTATGCGACCGTTGTGAGAGACAATTGCTTAATAATGGAGAGATTAAATACATGCGGGCATTTAAGAACAGGTGCATCCAAAAGTAAACGAGCTACAAATCTCGCAAGTTGTTTGCTATGCAACGTTTGCGATAACACGACAATTGACCTATCTCACATATATGCATTGAGGCTAATCCAGAGACAATTCACTTGTATGGTAGGTAACCTTGGTTTTTCGAGTGTGTTTACCCAAGGAACAATTCGAGCTAACTGCTAAACAACCCCCTGTAACTTCCATTAATGGATATATCAGTATCTTCTGCTATCTTTATCTTCCTTATAAGTTGTAAAAATCCACCGTCGCAACAGTACTGCAATAAGCATTAATGCTGTGTAAATGGCTAAGGTAACCAATTGTATGCATGTGCAAGCCATTTATCCAATATATAGTTTGGTATAGCTAGAAATTAACATCTAAATATACACCCATAGAAGGAGGTTTCCTGAATTGCAATTTGAACTAAGCACTAGCATTTTGCGTTCTATAGGCGTAAAAAGTCAATAATCAGCGTTTATTTGTCGTGAGGGAAAAGGCCATGTCACAGCGTAGGGCTATGGTCCGATCGCGTTCATTATATAAACCAAATAATCCATGAAGGGGGGGGGGGGTGGTCATTATCAACGACGCAAGTGATTGATTACTCCTTGTATTGCAGGTTCAGACGCCTCGTCGCTGATTGGAATGTGTTGATGCCTCTGTGAAAAAGCATTGGAACAAAGACATTGTGTTTGATATTGTGCCTCTGTGAACGGATGGACTAGGAATCCGGGGGTAGTTTTTTTAACGCATTGATGAAGATGACAGTTAACGGAGCCTGTCTTTATACAAGTCACGTAGCTGACTGTGCACAGTACGTTTATGGTGGTATCTATATAACGAGTCGATGGTGTTTGCTGTGCACACAACACTATTCGCATGATAAGGCAGTACGGTGAGCACTAGTGATTGGGTAATATGATTCATCGTGGAAAAATGAGCTGTGACCTCACACAACGGGCGTCATTTATCATCGGGTTCTGTTAGGTTAATGTGTTCCGACATCGCTTCCCTATTGATATGGTCGTGATTTACTGGACTGTCGTGTGTGATTTCATCAACCTAGTCCTTTTCCGTTGCGTCCATGTCTACATTTTTTTGATGGCCAATTGGTGACTCGTGTTTCTAGGACCAATTTCTTTTAGCCTCATTCATTATTGTCGAAACTATTACATGTAGGGCACATGAACTATTCTAACGCATCACTCTGAATTATATCACAGCGCCATTATAAATCTGACTACAACTTGGGTTACATAATGCGAGCAGTAACACAGTAACAGCAGATTATTTGTTTATGATTACCACATAGGTGCACTCTCACTAAACAACAGAGCTGGGAATATCGACATGGGTCACATTGAAGCTGCCTTATTATTAAGTATATTGAAGCAACCAATTTGTACAGCTATCCGGTGGAATGTTGATGTAACCCATCAAAGCTACCAAGTCGTGTTATTGTTTGGACAGTACGACAACGAATGATTGGTATTTGTCCATTTAATAGATAACGCCTGATTTGTTATGTTCGTGGAAACGAATAAGTGTCATAATTTCAAAATAAAGAACAAATTTACTGCGTGCGGTAACAGGTTAGGAGAAATCATTCAGATGTTTTGTTGTTCAAACTGTGAAATTCAAACGGGTTTGAACGATTTGAAAAAGTGGGTGAATTACATCATATAAAATAAATCAAAACTAAGGAAGCACCTTGGATAAATTTAAGCGATAACAGCGTTAAGGATCAGCTAACGCAAGACAAAAGCTGTTTTGTGTCTGAAGAACATTTGCATTAACTAAATATGGAGGATCTCAGAGATTTAGGTCTGGTCATTGAGTTTAGATTATCTGTTGATGCACATAAATGATATCACATGATAATGCTTTATGATGTCTGCTTGCAGTGTCAGTGGGTCCAAATGCATATAAAGAAGTTGAAATCAGGCCAAGGATTGCTGCTTGCATTCATATTACCAAAGTCGCAAAATATCACTCATTCTTCAAAGGCTCTGATAATTCACGCTGCAGGAACGATGTTATATAAAACGTCAAGTGTACAAAAGTAATGATGCAAATAATTGGCATTGTCTTGTTTGGGTCACACGGTGAACATAAACAGTCAATTAAGGGTTCCTTTGTATAGCAAAGATATACTGAGTTCCTGTAATTAGCTTCAAACACAGCAATTGCAATTAATTATGCGACAAAACTGTCTTAATGTGATCCATAAGATGCTTTCAGGCAGACGTTATAGGCTACGTCAGTATTTAAATTATCACGCGTATGAGCGCACAGCAACGCACCACAAATGTGGTAAATCTAGTGCAGAACGTTTGTTAAACAAGGCATGATATGAGTGTTCGTGCAGAAATTATGAGCTCCGACAGCAGATAAATTACCACACGTATGAGAGCACAATAACCTGCCATAAATGTGCTTAGTCGAATGCACAACGTTTTGAACACAGGGTATGTGAGTCTTTAGGAAATCTAGGTGCGTTGTGATATCGTAGGTTCGTGTATTGGGGTTGTCTTGGGAACACACGGGTCGACATTTTGAGAAAATGAAAATATTTTGCAGCTTACAGGCTGTGTACGATATATTGTTGACGTGCATCGCCCGTCAAGCAACGCTAAATAAAAGGCTCTAAAACTTATCGGTGTTCTGTACTTGTGCTAGTAATGAGTATGGTATCATGTATTTTCAGCAAGTTGGGAGCACGAATGTTGATAAAGAGTAATTACATATTTTTGTTGTTGAGGCGCAGAGCAGAAGTATTCATCGAGGGGATACGCTGATTTATTCAGTGGGCCGACCTCATCATCACAGAACTGACCTGCAGCAAACTCGCGAGAACATAGTTATCTCGCTCTCTGTGGACCTCTGGGATCATTGTTATTTTGTGTTTTATTGGGCAATAAGCCGCTGATGCTCTGTATTGATAAAATAAAATTCATAACACAGACACCAGGACTTAAATTGCCGAAAAGGCAGCAATATTTATGCTTTTATCGTATATATTGACACTGTATGGTGTATATTCGTAATAGCTTTCGCTGATATAAAGGAGTAAAAATGAGAGCTATTTCCATAGGAAAGATCACGTGAGTTTACATGCGCCGTCCATCGCCACATTGTTGCGGAGTAAAGCCGCACGATAAATCTCATAG
The DNA here is from genome assembly GCA_034190875.2 of Urechis unicinctus. Taxonomy (NCBI): domain Eukaryota; kingdom Metazoa; phylum Annelida; class Polychaeta; order Xenopneusta; family Urechidae; genus Urechis; species Urechis unicinctus. The sequence continues at coordinate 58,276,838 of CM067347.1, read as the reverse complement.
ACAGATCGTTGGCTATAAAGTTTTTGTTTTCACTAATGTTATGCGTAATCAGTTTCGTCGTTTGCTTAAAAAACCGACTCATAGATTATTGTAAACAATTCAAATAACTCTACTTTCGCGATGTTTTGAAATCATCTAAATTTGGTCGATGTATCCGTAATTGTCAGATTGTTGATATTGCTGCATATGATGGTCGGCCGCTCGCAGAAAAGCCTAATTGAGCCAAAGTGATTGCATTATTTAACTTCTGGTCGGTAGCATACGGCATTCTAATCTCATAGAAGCTAATGCAGCTATAATGACATTTCGTTGACAGGCACGCGCGCGCATTAGCGGCATAGCCATTAGCAGAGTTATTCAGCACTTGCCTATTGTATGCTTCATAAGGGAATTGGGATCGATGATGAGGCAAGTGTTGTCAGTTAAAGATATATTGGCTACAATATCTTTGATCCTTTACATGATATGTTGGGACCATTCTTCCCCCACGGGGTTTTGATTAAGCATTCACACCAAATATATAAACGATGATAATTGCAGGGTGAATTCAATGACTTATGTCCTCTTGCATACGAGTAAATATTGCATTATTCATTTTTAGGGTACAGAAATTGTACGCGAGAAGACGTGCTTAACCTGTATTGTTTGTATCACTTTGCTATTGCATAAGTGAAAATACTGAATCAAGTGATAGCCGCTAGCCTGATGGCAGGCGAGCGTTTCAACAGCTTACTTCGTACCCGCTGTAATTCCTTTGATATGTGATATTGTCTTCTTTAACTGACATGCATTGGCAAGGCCAAACATCTTCTGTATCTTTGGACAATCAAGAAACCTAACATAAGCTACCTGAGTACGTTATAAGTGACAAACAGGATTTGGATTCCCCCTGTAACCGTGCTGAAACGCCCGGCGCTGGATAAAGCAAATGTTGAATTCAAAATCATTCCCTGAGTGACATGCAAACTGTCATGAAAGTATCACATCACTGATTACGATTGAAAAAAATTTAGTACAATTTTACGCAATATTTTGTTGGTCCCCTTTTTCACCATAGACCTGATGTTTTTATGAACATCGAAAATTAAGCATTATAAGTTGGGCAAAACTGGTTCTTAAATCTGCAAACTAATTGCAATGACAGAAATGTGTTTGAGCTGTCGATTGTCTGTAAATGGCCAACCAGATTATGTTGCCTACCATTTTTATTGTTTAGTACAAAAAGAAGACGCCGCCTGTACCGATCAGTGACACTATGGAAAACTCAAGGCGGTGACCACGTGGTCGAACCATGACCCTTATCAACAAATTACGACAATTTGATCATTTGAAGGAAACGGAATCCGAAAATATGTTTATTATATTGACCATTTTCCGACATTGAAAACGGTTTCAAACAGCCAATCCTTCTTTCCATAATATTCTCCAGACTCGTCTTAGTTAGGAAACCCCGCTACCCGAGGCTCAGCGAGAACAGCTGAGCTGGCCAGTCAGTGGTCATCTAGTGTTGAAAGCTGTGAACGTGGACTGCAGTAACACATAAAGAAAGCTCCACAGCACTAACAAGTCGGTGTGTTTGACACTCAGCGGTGCCTTATGCTTGATGGGGTTTTGTTACCGAAAAGTTTTATCTATACCTCCTTACCACTTTCTTTGTGTATTGTGACAAAAGAATAAAATATTATCATAAAGAAAGTAAAAATTCCGTCGAACTCAGAAAACGCAGGTCAAACTATAATGCTGTGTGGTTGTGTTCAATTGACTGACAAGCCGTGTATTAGTTTGTATCGGTCCAATCTAGCCATTTACATTGATGTTGTCGATAGTAGCTAAACTGGGTTGAAATGGTTACGGAATAAGTTAGACAGAGCGCCCTCCCAGACCAAAAAGTAAGCTCTACTGTACACGTGACCTATGTCATCCTGCTACTCTAAGTGCTTATCCCGGTAATGGCTGCTCAAGCGTTGCTTAACCATGTTGAGTGATCAATCAGTCTGTCCATACAATTTAAAGATAAGTGTTGAGCCAAAAAGGCGTAAGTTATAGCACCCAGTTGAGTGTTCTGGTCAGTCCTCAGGGGCATGTATATTACGAAACATACAGCATGGTAATGGTAATGGTAATATTGGGATTAAACGTCACTTTCAACGAGGTGATATCGCGACGGTAATGGATGAGGATGATCGTGATGCTCAGACAACTCCCCTTAAGTGCCCCAAAGTTTTAGTATCCGATGTTAAAAGATGCTGTTTTCACAGCAGAACAATTGTTAACAATAATGTTCGAAAAATAATGGTTGCCCTGAACATCAATAATTGTAATTTATTACAGCATAGTGAATGTATTTTAAGACTCCAGCTATAAGATTACACCACCATGTAATTCTGATAATGAGAATTTAATCATGCCCATAAAGGAGCCTAGTTTTATTAGAGATGGGGATTCATTATCGGTGCTCACCCGACATGAAGCAGAAGCTATGTTAAACGAAATCTGCTTATCGTAACTGTTTATCTGTTTATCTTTTAGTTCTCGAGTGTGTTTTTGTTGTTGTAGCAAATTATAGTGTTTATGTACATCTGCTGTACGATATAAAGATTATCAGCATTATTGTTAAGTGCCAGTGCCTACATGATACAAGCCCGTTGCACAGACCTGACTGCAAAACCCACGCCGCTTGAACGAAGGTACCATTGAGCTACCGGGTTGGGTGCATCCCTTTTCAGAGATGAGACCGCCATTTAACGTGATCAATCGAGTCACGGGGATCCAGTCAGGTATCGAACCCACCATCTATCGGTCGAAAGACGAGGCAGTACACCACTACGCCATGGAAACAGGCTCGGAACAACCTGAAGAGCGTGAAAGTAGCATGGCAGCAGGTTTTTTTTACATGTTGCCTCTAGAAATTGTTCTAGTGGCCATTCAAAACCATCTATCAAATAAGCGCTGATTCCATATGTGTCGGTGTGTAATGTTCACTTTATGAATACAAACAATACATCGTTCATTGGGCTACCAAGCCAAACTCTCGAAAAAAACAATTGCCCTAGGCAGTCATTGACAGCCACTATGGCAGCTTGGTGCCCGTTAGGTAGGAGCCGTGAGACCTCTCATATCAATCCCATTAATTACCATTGTTTTGATATCATGGGTGTCACACAGATAAACTAAAAGCCCTCCGATCCCACAAACGATTAAGCAGTGTACTGCCCGGCTATATTAGAATAATCGTTCAAACAATATTCATTAATACTCTTTGCTACAAATATTCACCAGGAATATGATTGGTGTCCAAATTTTAAAATAATCAAATCATGCATCCGGAAAGGGTTTATAGCATGTGCATTTTGCAGCAACCTCGCGATAATATAGCGTTATCTAGTGCTCCCTCTTCGGGACCATGGTTAATCTGTGTCCGGTAATGACATAACCTGCTGAAGATCTGTGTAGATGAGAAGTATATCATAGCAACCAGGGCTCCGGAAGCCGTAGAATTACCCAGTAGACAACATCGCTTATGCAATTATCATACATATTGATATTTGAATGATGTACATCATAAATCGCGCTGTTTTTTTAATAAGATAAACAAGATATAAGCTAGCCGTCTATGCGTTCATGATGTGAAGTGAGGCCACATGTGTCATTTCATTTCCTGGTCGTTTACATCAATGATTTGTTATGATGGATGTTAGTAGCTCATTCTTTCCAAGCAAATTGTGTATATAACCAACAACAGAGCGAACATAACCACAGATGATTTAAGGTTGAATATTTAAGGCAGTGTATTTCAATCATTCAATTCATTTTTGCTTCTCAGACACGACGAGCAACATCCGGGTTATTGAATGTGAACATTCAACTTAAAACCAATATAACCATTGCCTGGATTAGATGCACTTTCGTACCTAACTCGAATTGCTGTCATTATTTTGTTAAGCCTTGTGATAGTGTCCATAGAAATTGGGTGCCTTTGTCGTTGCACTAATCAAAGAATAACCGAGGACTCCTGATACATACATCCCATGCATGCCTATCTACTTAGGTGTTCAATAAAACAAGAGCAACCTATTTCATGCCGGAATTCAATATTCTAATATTTGGCAATCATTACAGTGTGGCGTTTCAGTATAAACTTGTCAAATCAAGGCTTGTGTAGAAGAGTCACCAACATTAGACCTGCTGGTGGTGCCACAACACATGCGCTGAATTAGGCAAACTTACCAAATGTTAGATTGCGTCGCCAATGATAATGTCAGTGAAAACATAGTTTGGAGTTATAGATGATGGCGCATTGAAAGACACCATCAAGCGCCATTGGGTAAGATATCTTAAACTGATGGACCCAACGAGTTACTTCGTCGTCTCCATGCCAATGATAATATATACATGGACCAATACGCGCCCTAAGGCAAAGGTATGGGACCCCTTAAGCATAAATTTAGTTGTGCATTTTCTTGACCATTGTCCGGCACTGCAAATAGATTCGAATAGCGGCTTTATGCCAGCTAATCTTTTCTTCGCACGATTGTCTCAAGACTCGTAATTAACAAACCCTATATCCGAGGCTCAACAATAAGGTATTGTAAATGCTGTGCAGCAAGAACTGCAGAGCTTACCAATCATTTTGTGAGTCAATCCTCAAAATCTTGCTGTTTTACATGCACTGTAAGGCTCTGAACTGTTGGTGCGCTTTACACTCAGCGGTGCCATATGCATGGGTAATTCACCAGTAGAGTTAGTTTAACTTTTCTCTGATTTAACTTGCACTTGCTAAATGCATTAGCAAAATTAGTAACTTACCTTTGAAGGTGAGCGCCACACCTGCTGACTACCTTGTGTAGTGTGTACTAAGTGCAATCAGGTATTTTATGACGAGTAATGGATTTACAGCGGAAGCCTCTACTGAAGTCATCCTTGATCATTCCAAATACCTTTGAAAAGGGTATTGATTGATGCCTTTTCTTTTAAGGTGTGAAACCAATGTCAATATCATTAATCATAGTGTTTATATCGAATGTTTTGTGCAGACAACCCATTTGTGTTGACGTGATGATGGTCCTAGCGTGATTTAGGATCACGTTCCATGAAATTTCATTGATGTTACTTCATTCCATGGGAACGCCTGCAGTTCCAATTTTACTTCAGTCTCTACGACACAAACGCAAATCCTAAATTAAAAAAGATATATATATTAAGGATCAAACTTGGGGCAAGTTTTTTATAAACAAAATAGGAAAAAAGAAAACAAATAGGTAATATTGTACAGTAGTTGGTATCTACCGATGCATAACCAATCTTAATCAATGATGATCTGCGTCAAATCGGCCATTGTAGGAAACATTGCGGTGGTGAAATGCAAAAAGTTACTTGGTCCACCTACTTATGCGGCATATGACAATGAATAAGTAGTGTTAGTGAAACAGGTGAAGTTTCATCGTTACTCACCCATTCCGTACTTTAGAGCAGCTTGACCGCCTATGGGTAGATGCAGTGTACCGGGTTTGACGTGACGTCATGTACCCCGGATAAGCCAATGCACTCTAAGATTTTGTTGCCAGTTTAACAAGCATGCTAGTTATTCATTTATGGATCCATTTGCACATTGTGTTTATGTTTGTCTACAAGCTGCTTTTGAGTGCAAACGAAATGTTATGACGAAAATCAGATTATACATTGTTCATTTAGCTACCAATATATTCGTCATTTATATTGTCATTATTGGTGCATTCATTGTATTTGACTTCGACACACACAATTAGAACTTAGAAATGCACTGCGCGACTGCGCGACTGGGGCCTGCTCTCAGGCAGTCATTGCCAGTCACTATGGTGGCGTGGCGCCAGTAAGGTAGGATCCGTGAGACATCTGATATCAACCCCATTAATTAGAACTGTTTAAATATCAAGGGTGTCACATATACACCATGTACAGTTCGGCTATATTAAAATAATCGCTCCAACAATATCCATCTAAATAATCTCTTAAGCATTAATTCTTTGGGCATAGCAGTTGTGTCATGATTTTAAATACCTGCATGCTTGACTAAGGACAACGCAATGTATACGTAACGAGCACGAGAGCAGAACCCCTGCAGCGCCAATGGTCACCGTTCTAGTCGTTCAGTGAATAACGGAGGACATGCATTTAGGAATTATATTGTGTTTTTCAAAACTATGGAGCCTTTTTTGCAATCGGAATAAGTTATATGGCTCCCATGATGCAAGCGAATGGCACATAGGCCAAACGAAGAACCCAAGAAGCGGTTAAAGAATTATGAAATCTTTTGCACAGCAAAGCTATTGTGAATCAACATGTTTGCAGTCATACAAATGGAGATACTTTGAAAAAAAAGCTATAACACAACTATTTACTATATCATATGATAATGCACTGCTTTTGAAACAAATATGAGTGCACAAGTCCCAGGATGCACATAGACTCTACATATGTACTACGGGAGTCTTTAGAAATCAAAGTGCTATTGTGACATGGTGTGCACGCGTATGAGGGGTTCGTTGAACATTGGATCGGAGAGAGCGGGGAGCCGATCTCTACGGTAATATGTAAGTCCCACATAGTGTTAGAGGTGACGTTGCCGGACGAACGCATTAATGATAAGATGACGCAGATGGTCGCACGATCGGAGATAACGGAGGCTGTGGTTATAACGAGGTGATGTTAATGAGCGTACACACCAGGATAGAAGTTGGTTTAATACCGAGGTTATACAAATGTTTGTACACACCAAGGTAATGGGGGTAGTATTTATAACGAGGTGCCCATAGCAAGAGACTGATATGGTCAGAAACGCTGTTGTGCCCTCAACACTCATGATATTTATTATCAGATTTAATTCGATGCCTTGAGTGCATATCACTTCCGCATTGATTCGCCGGATATATAAGCCTCTAATGACCCGTTTGCGATACCTTGCGGTTACTATTTCTTTTGGTGATGCCTTTATAAACCGACGAATTGATAAAATGTCAGTTGCACTAACACTGAAGCAGAAACAGAATCACAGCCATTCATGTATGCTGCTATTCTTAAACCAGCTGGGAGCAAAATGATGGGGAAGACCACCACTTAAGTCTCGAACACCGCATACTTAACAGAATCATTGGCAATATGAACTGTTAACAAAATAAATGTGCTTGAATAAACGAGTGGTGAACTATTGTAGCGAGTGTCACCAAGTTCTGTTTAATCATTCAATACTACCGTATAGACCATTATAGAGTCCGACTTAAACAGACACCCATTGCATGCAGGAATACTGTAAGATACATGTACAATGAGCTACGTGAGCAGAAAAAATATTTCCATAGTACTACAATGCCTCTCGGGTCGTCAGACGGTAATGGAGGTTGACTGATTGCACTTGAAAAGGGCCTTCCTGAAGTTCGCTATAGTGTTCTTTCATAGTAAGGGGCACATTCCTTGATGATCTGGTAACAGTTTGATGACATCCAACTTATCGAATATAAGTACATTATTCCCTTATTTGATATTATCATTCAGTGAGACTCGTATTACGAACGAGCATGAACGAGTCGCAGCACCAGCTGTCCTGCCAGGAATAAGAACCTCGGGCAAGGCATATCGGCCGTATGTTGACGGGGTTGTTGGGTGTCAGTTACGGGAATATATGATGGCTGACCGTAAACTGGTTGGCTTAAGCAGGAAACGAATACCATCCAGGGGTCACATCTTTATATAATTAAGATGTAGATCGTCCTGTTTTCCTCAGGAGACCCGTTACATTAGTAGAGACGTGATCACTAGCCCCAAGGGATTAATACAGCGGAAATGAGAGAAAAATGTTCTCGTCATTTTAGAGGAATAGGCTTTATATACGATTTGATTTAGACAAAGAAGACTTCGCCCTCTGCTTCCTGAGATTATCCATTAATTCCACTGACATTATACGGGTAAGAAGCATTTGGTACATTCTACGCATTCCCAATGAAGGCATGCATAGATAGAAGTCAGCAATTTAAATTATGGTCACTCAATTTCCTCCGTTCCTCTGGGGCATATGGGAACCTGGCTCATTTACTGCTCTCGTGTGGCCGTTCGCTATATTAGAACAGATACTTTAGGAGAAGTAATCAACCCGGTCATACGTTATGATGCTATTTCGTTAGATTGGTCAGGCGATCGCGATATATGAATCACCTTACGAATAAGGTCATTCGCCCGGATAAAATCTATGTGAGGGGCAAACGCAGCTGGATCACCACGTGAACAAAACATGTTGATGTGTTGTGAAGCCACTCGGGCTATTTCATTAGAATTGAATCTACTTTGAATCCCCACAAGCATTTTGTTGTTCCGACCATATCACCTCCAATAATAGTTCACTCAAACAGCTGGAAATGAGCAGCAACGTATTACTTCATTGGTACTGCTCGGCCTATCATCATCACATCACACTTGGTACAGGTTGAACAATAGTTATTTGTGAAAGACAAACAAAGATGCTTCGCAAACTTGATTTCACAAAATCGTTTAAATATATCAAGTGACCGAAAATGCATGTGGCGCACATGAACAAGGCTTTCACAGTGATATCTTCATAGTCGATGCGTCTCGATGTTACACAAATAAGCGACGGTAACCCTTTTTTGAATGGATACTTGAATAATAAAGTGTTGCCTGTCACCCAATAAAGAATTACGGTCCTACCCTTTGGTCCGTATTATCAGTGAACGTACGCTTTTACACGACGTGACATTCGCAATAAAAAAAGCTGGTCTAAAGAGTTCATATCAAGGCGTAAAAAGGTGCGTAACAAGCATATAATCACCGTGACTAAACGAACCAATATCACATGCTAGGGTTTATTCTTTGTCGTGAGAGCAACGTGGATATCACGGCGTGATGCAGTGAAAATCATTTAAAATGAATGCGAAGAAGTGACTGGTCCGGTCGCCTTCATTACAAAAACCTAATATAATCCATGCAGGGAACAGACGGGAGTGGGGGAAGGGGAGGGGAGCGCTTTGACGGTTCATAAACAATGCCGCAAGTGAGGACAACATCTGTGCGACTACTCCTTGTATTGCAGATTCAGATCGCTGATGGGAATGTGCTTATTTCTCTGTAAAATAAACGCAGTTGAACTCTGGCATGATGTTTGATAGCGGGCATCAGTGGTAGGATCAAATAGGAACCCAGACAACGAGTTTGTGGGGGTTGTAGTTCGTAACGCGGTTATAAAGATGACTCTGTACGTCACGTTTATGGGTGCTGCCTTTGTAACACCGAGATGACGTTGGCTGTGCATACAGCGTTAATCGCCTGATAATGCAGCCCGGTGAACACTAGTGGCTGAGTGATATGATTCACCGCGAATAAATGTGCTGTGACCTCACACAACATGCGTCATTTATCATCAGGTTGTGTGTGCATGTTTTGTCCCCATATCACTTCCTCATTGATATGGCCGTGATTTACTGGAGGGTCGTGTGAGATTTGATCAGCCTAGTTCTCCTTCGTAGCATCCATGCCTACATTCATGTGATGGCCAATCGGCGACTCGTACTTCTACGGCGAATTGCTTTGAGCCTGATACAGTATTGTCGAAACTATGGTTGCAAGTAGAGTATACGAACGTAGTCTAACGAATCTCGCAGAATTATATCATACTTCTATAATACATCTGCATACAACTTGGGTTACATGATGAGAGGCTATGCACATCGTACAGATAAAAACACAGCAGATTATTTTTTGCTAATTGCTAGGTGCATGCTGAATAAACAGCACGGCTGTAAATATCGATAAATGTATGTGCCTTATTAATGAGCATATCATTCGTAACGCGCTACCGAGTATAGTCTGTATTATGTAGTTCGGCCTACAACCACCTATTGGTTGTTGAAGCCAAAGAAACAAATATATCAAGCACTACCGGGTCTGAATATTTAAGTTATGTCGACGAAAGGTAAAAGACCTACAATAAAGATGGACTCGGCTGTACAGCTACGGCTAAATTACATTGCGCACAGCACACGTTGTCCAAACGTCTCAATTCTGTTGTTTGTTTTATTTGAAGCTTAAATGTAAGCCTCCCTCACATTTACAAAGGCAGAGCGCTGTGAGCATAATTTTATTCGCTGAAGCTGCGGCATTATGTCTGGCATACGAAATCGTCTCCTCCATTCCTTCATAAACCCGACACACATGTGTAGTGGAAATCGGACTAATACGCAGTTGCACGCAAGGTGGACTTTGATGTTCTTGTGAAACCTGCCGGTATAATAACCACATACCCTACTTACACTTACAATTTCCAGATCTAACAAAGCGCATTCTCTGGGTGTAGCTGACAGATACTGCCGTAGCACTATCTCACAGTTCCACGCAATTTGATTAACGGCGCTTGCCAACCTTTAGTAATCATGTCGTACTGTTTGACTGTCTGAGCATTCGGGGTTTTAATTATGGCAATAAAATGTGTGTAGGATCAAGGCTTAATGATGTATGTATAAGCTGATAACCAGTAGTCAGATGATATTATGTTGGCTCTTAAAATATATCTCCCTTACCATTTTACATGTTTAGAATAAATAAAAGAACACACATCGACATATAGGTGATAACACATTACACTGTGAAGACACATTTTGCTCAATTTTAGTGGACGTAAATGCTGACGGGGTAAATGAATTATATGTACACTAGATGACAATACAATTCATTTTCCCCGCCGGTATTTATTCAATACCAAATCAATGCCAAAAGGCATGCTTCAGCGTTTCTTATGTTAGCAACCGGTAGTCGTTGCCATGGTGGTGGTCTTATGGGTTCTTTGTGACACAGGTTCATGTTGCTCTATTGAGGTTGGTTTACGCCACATATGGGTGTTTTGACGCAATCAGGAACGCTTCTGCCCGAATTGCACTGACTTGCTATATAATATATATATATATATATATATATATATATATATATATATATATATATATATATATATATATATATATATATATATATATATATATATATATATATATATATATATATATATATATATATATATATATATATATATATATATATATATATATATATATATATATATATATATATATATATATATCTATATATATATATATATTTCATCCTTTCAGCTAGGTACCAGACACATAGTTAAAGCAGATTATGCAGGAAGATAAAGGTAAAATTGCATATAACGTCAAAATATACGAGAGCTAAATATGACATATTATGATTTTCAATTTACTTTTCTCATTTCTCAAGACGTTGAACGACAACATATAGACTGCATATTAGAGAAACTAATTAATGAGGGATAAGCTTGTCTCATGAAAATGCCATCAAGACATTTCTTTTGAGTCAATGCTAAAACAATAAAGCCTGCTTAAGCATCTTATTTACTGGAAACAGATTTAGAATAAAATTTTTTAAACTTTTTTCTTTCAAGATAACCCAGATTGCATGTATGTAGGCACATTCATTTATGACCCATGCTTTTGATAATGTCATGCGTCATATCCCGTTCGGTACAGGCTATATACACTATGCACCGCCGAGCAAGTGGGGACAGTTTCGATTTATCTTCACGAGATTGCCAATACGTGCATATGCACTATATCTACTCGGTATTCGTGTGATAGGAGCATGATGGAAAGAAGAAGAATGATATGACAGATCGCCATATTTGTTAGTAGTATTAAACTGCGACGGGTAGTTTGTAACATATAACTGATGATATCTGACACGTCGGGGCTGGGCAGAAGTATATATATATATTGATATAAATATATGCAAATGAATATATATATGTCCATATATATGTCTATATTTATATATATACATATAAATATATATATATATATATATATATTTATATATGTTTATATATATATAAATATATATATATATGAATATATATATAAATGTATATATAAATATATTAATATATGTATAAATATAGATAGCAATGCATACTTACGTACATATTTATATAAATACTCATTTATATATGCACATATACATATCGTAAAAAGTATATTTGTAAGTATAAGAAGAAAATATAAGCATATATATGTATATGTGTATATATAAATCTATAAATGATGTGTAACTATACATACAAATAGAGTTAATACGCATATAATGCATGTGTACGTAAGTATATATATATATATATATATATATATATATATATATATATATATATATATATATATATATATATATATATATATATATATATAAATGTATATATATACATACATACATCTATATTTATGTATATTAATATACATATACATGTATATTAGTTTATAAAAAATATATATGTATACAAATACCTATATATATGGTAACATATATAAAGTTATCGTTATTTAAATAGTTCATTTATATATGTATATACATATAAATTTATTTATATATATACATATATATATGCATATGTGTATAAAAATATATATATATTATATATATATATATATTTATATATATACACATATATGTATAAATATATATATATATATATATATATATATATATATATATATATATATATATATATATATATATATTAGATATATGTATAAATATAAATATGTTTATATTAATGAATATATATGTAACAAGTTGAAGCGTACGACTGTTCACACCGATGTAATGGAGGCTGGCTTTAAAACAATGTGACGCTGATGAATGTGCAAATTCACACTAATGGTAGTAAAGATTTATAGAAGTCTATACCTAACGCAGGTGGCTGGGCACACCAGGGTAAGTGAGGTTGTGTTAATAGCGAGGTACTCACAATACGTTCATCGAGATCGTTTATATTGCCAGGCGACGCAGGCTGACTTGGAAACCATGTTTATCATCAAACGATAGTGTGTTGTAAGCAACAATGAGTTATTTAAGTCGCTATGCCCTTAAACAGCGGATGCCTTGTATGCATATTACTTCAATGTTGGTTATTGTTTGAATCTCTTCGTGATATTATCACGATTAATTCTTGTTGTTAATGAGGCCATGGATTCAATAAATATATCGTTTGGATGATGCCTTTTATGTTCTGTACGCAGCAATAATTGATAGTGATTATCATATTTAATAGAACCAATACTATCATATTGTTTCAAAATAGTTTGTAACAATTACTATCATATTGTTTCAAAATAGTTTGTAACAATTACTATCATATTGTTTCAAAATAGTTTGTTACAATTACTATCATATTGTTTCAAAATTGTGTAAATTTATTGGGTTGCATATTTCATAATTTGCAAAAACTTTATTGAAAGTGATGTCGCTGATGATATTTAATGCGGTACGTAGCATTGCTTATTGTGCGGTCTTTCAAATCAATGGATATGGCAGATAATGCTCTGGAGATAATGCTCTGTGTTTAGTTTTATTCGATTAGAATCTAGAAGCTGAGTTTGGTGACTGAGAGGTAATTCAAGGGGCGAACATTTGTAGCCAGCCTCAACATATTTGAATTATCATTTCATGCTTACAGGTAGTATTACACTGAATCAAACTGAGCATTAATTGTTTACATGTAGCCAATAATAAAACACTGTTCACATCAAACGTACGTACAGTGTATATGGCATGCAAATTCGCTGACAACTTGCTTTCACAGTACCGCAGTTATTCCACTTTGTAATGTGTCTGTTTCAGAATCGTTATGATGTATGATGTGCTTCCCTAGTCAGGGGTATGTAAATTTTCACCATAATCTGATAGCAGAATAAATATATCATAAATATATTATATAAATGGACCTCAACGGTACCTTAATTCGATGTTATTATTAAGTTGTCCTGCTGCCTCAGTACCTTTGAACTGCATGCTAGTCGTATGTTGCCGTGTTAGTTAGTGCAAATGATACACACCAAAGTTTTTAGTGTTGACATGTATGCGTAAATTTGATGTCTGCTGGCAAATTTGCTGGCTTAAGCAGGGATTTAATATCATTAAGGTTGCATCTGTGTATAATTACGATGTAGATCTTCCTGTGTTCCCCAGTAGGCCTCTTACTTTAGCAGGGTCGTGACCACAGGGTACGTAAAGCCTTTGCGAGCAATAACGTGCAATGAGATTGACCAGTGTCTCGTCATTTTAGAGCAATAATCTGGATATTCGATTAGACGACGCCTGCTGCCTGTTGAGATTATGTGTTCATTAGGTATACAGGACTGTTCCAATCTGTTCATTCCCCATGGGGGAGTGCTTAGATATCAGCAATTTCAATCCTGGTCACTCAATTCTCACAGGCTCTACTGGGCATAAAGGGATCTTACACAAATACTGCTCCTGTGAGGCCGCTTTTCATATTAGAATCGATACACTAGGAGTAGACATGATGTCGCGACACTAGCTTCGGTGGTGTATACAAGATCACATGAACAATGAATGGTTGATAAGTATAAATTTATAGGGCTCAAAATCATCCGGCAGTTCCGTAAGGATCCACAAATACTGACCATTGGTGCGCGATGCTTCAGGAAAAACGCCATAACCCAGCCAGTCGTCATCGCCGGTGTACATTATTAACGCCATTTAACATTTGCATTAATCAATACGAGGACTTGTCTATTACAGTAAGGAGAATATAAGAGGCAAACGCGTTGAAAACTTAATGTGGAAGTATATCCCATAACAATCGCCCCGCTTATAGAAGTCCTGATCATTCGGCTAGAATGATATAATTGGAACAGTGGTTGATAAAAGTGCAGGCTTCAATAACAGCATTGTCTCACGCAGGGACAATATAACGATGCTTTGTATTACCATTTACCTAATGTTAGTATCGCGTACCACATAATTAATTGAATGCAAAAGTTTATAAGCTGGTAAACAACTTGTGTGTCGCAGTGTGTTGTCACAGTAAGATGGTTATGGTCGATGCGTCTACAGTCTACATGTGTAGTGGAAATCGGACTAATACGCAGTTGCACGTAAGGTGGACTTTGATGTTTTTGTTTTCGCACAACTGTACGAAACCTGCCGGTATAATAACCACATACCCTACTTACACTTACAATTTCCAGATCTAACAAAGCGCAATCTCTGGGTGTAGCTGTCAGATACTGCCGTAGCACTATATCTCACAGTTCCACGCAATTTAATTAACGGCGCTTGCCAACCTTTAGTAATCATGTCGTACTGTTTGACTGTCTGAGCATTCGGGGTTTTAATTATGGCAATAATCCACAAATACTGACCATTGGTGCGCGATGCTTCAGAAAAAAAGTCATAACCCAGCCAGTCGTCATCGCCGGTGTACATTATTAACGCCATTTAACATTTGCATTAATCAATACGAGGACTTGTCTATTACAGTAAGGAGAATATAAGAGGCAAACGCGTTGAAACCTTAATGTGGAAGTATATCCCATAACAATCGCCCTGCTAATAGATGTCCTAATCATTCGGCTAGAATGATATAACTTGAACAGTGGTTGATAAAAGTGCAGGCTTCAATAACAGCATTGTCTCACGTAGGGACACTATAACGATGCTTTGTATTACCATTTACCTAATGTTAGTATCGCGTACCACATAATTAATTGAATGCAAAAGTTTATAAGCTGGTAAACAACTTGTGTGTCGCAGTGTGTTGTCACAGTAAGATGGTTATGGTCGATGCGTCTACAGTCCTGCTCTTTGATCCTGATTATCAGCAACCGATCGAGTTGAATGGTTGGTTACTTAATTTATTGCGCCTGGCTTGACACGAAGGTGACGTTTTTGGTTGGGCACACACGCCATCTAACCTATCACTGCACCCCGGGGCATAACAGTGAGGTATGATGTGATTCACTGTGTGTTGTGCTGTGAAAAGACGTCATATATCATTGGCTTTTGTGAGGTGTATAATATTACCACCATCCTCGTATTAAGTTAATTGCGATTTCTGGTAGGAGCCAAGATAATTCTATCAACTCAGTAATCATAACTAGAAAGCTTTAATACGTTCAATAACCTCTAAAAACTCTCGCTTTACAGTAGTGTAAATAGATAAAAGTTCTGTAATGATGCGAACTACTACCTTTCAAACTGTTCTCTTTTCCCTATCAGAACAAATATCGATCCATTTATTGCTTCCTCTGTCTACGATCACTACGTGCATCAGTTGTTGTTAAGGGATGAAGTAACATGAAATGTTTTGCAAGTCATCATCCTGAAACGACAATGTATTTTATTAACACAAATACAATGTTGTATTTGCATGGCATTGATAGACTTTTTAATTTTAGCAGTTAAACGTATTAACATCGTGAATAATAATGAGCAGACCAACGCTATCACTTAAACATGAAGATGAATGCAAATTCGGGTATATTTGCTACTTATTAAATGGTGGTTGCATTAATTGTCCCACATTGTTAACTTAATCCACTTTGCACTGGATTTTAGTGATAAGTTAAGGTTTATGTTTCGATTTAATTCAGGCTGGTCGATAGCATCGCAGTCAATTTATAATGACAGGACCCAAATACTTTAAGAACTTAATTGTCAATCGGTGCCTCGAGAAGCAGATAGTTGCTTATTATAACTCGATAAAGATCGAAAATATATGATACAAACGTTTAGGAAAGCCTTACCTTTAAAATGGTCATCAAGGTTGTAAAAGACTACCATTGCAACAGTGATATTCGTAATGGCTGAGTACATGGCTGGGTTAGATTGCATGCATATGAAATCCATAACCCCATCACGAAATCAGGCCTAGTTTGATATTAACATAACAAAATCACACATAGCAAGATTCTGCTGGAATATAGCTCGCATTTAGCATCAGAAGGTCCATTAAATTACAATCGCCGCCATATGATCCTGGCTACTTGCACTTTATGTCGAGCAATCATCGACATTTTGCTTTTATTCTACCGTTCCATGGCATTTTGCAATACTTACCTTGACATTAGTGAGGGCATAATTTTGTAAATGTCACATGTATCGCCCTTTATCCGACGCATGAGATGGACGGCGGACGTTTGCAATAAGAAACGCTACTCGGTTGAGTATATGTGAAGACGTTATATACAGGGGTTACAGGCATTACCAATCAGCCTGACAATGGCGCGCAACATCATATGTCGCGAGAACCTGCCACAGGACGGTTTGGCCAAAATCATTGAATGTGATTGCGAGGATGTGAAAATGAGAAAGATTTAGCCAAGAAAGATTAAAACGGTTGGTTCATTCCGAAAACCACAAATATCTGTGCATGGTGCAAACACAATGACGCAAGCGAGAAAAACAGCGTGACTTGTTACACCTTGTATTGCAGGTCCGACCCCACTTCGCTGATGGGAATGTTGATGTTTAGTTACACATGGAGTTGATTCAAGGCGAGATGATTGATCTTGGTCGTCGGTGAAATGACATGTTTTGAAAAGGGTCGTCTACTTTATCGGGATTGTCTTTATCCTGGGGTGACGCAGATGACTGGGCGCACTAAGTTTATGGAGGCTGTCTAAATGGAGAGAAGAGACAGACGGTAAGCCACGCACGTATATCACATGATGCTGTTACCGATTAGTGACTAGTGATTGACTGCTATGATTCTCTGCGTATTAAAGTGTCATTACCTCATACAACAGACGTCATCTATCATAGGATAGTAGGAGGATATTTTGTGCCGATTTCACATCCCTATTGGCGTGGTCATGATTTACTGCAGGACCGTGCAAGATTCTATCAAACAAATGTTCTGTCGTTGCATCCATACCTACGTCAATACGATGAACGATTTGTGACCTAGCTGTTATTCTATGGCCATATGCTTTATTTCATGGGGCTGCTGCAATTGCACTTCAGTTCCGTTTATGACGCGAGGTAGAAGACATTTTTGGTTAGAGATAACCATCGGGTTGTTATGGCACGTAGAGTTAATGGTTAAACAGCACTATAAAATGTCGTCCACAGGGTTGAGCTCTTCTGTTAGATGTAATTGAGCATGTGCTGATAAGTATCACCATGCCGGCAGAACTATACACCAAGATAATGTTTATAGCGCTTATCAGTGATAGCTTTCAAAGCATTATATCAGGTGCTGCTATCTAATTATTGGGATAAAATGAAGTTACAGCGGCGGCTTAATTTGGTACTGCTATGGTGGCTCACACAACATGTATGTCACCATTGGGAAGTAGAATACTGGGAAGCAAGAGGGGCGTGTCATTAGGAAGAGTGCCATTTAGTCGTCCTTTACGTTTCCTATGTGGGATGTTCCAACAGAAGCAGTGAGTCAATATGAAATGTTGTATAGTCTATCTAGCTGTTGTCTGGGTCTATTTAGAAACCAGTAAGGGAGAATGACAGGATTGCATAACGTTGACCATCCGCTGTGAAGTCTTGCATTGTTTGCAGCTTTGAAAAACAGGGCAAATTGTACCCTAGTTTATTATATATTTCACTGGTCGTTCTTTGAGTGCGTTGTGGATGTCAATATGGCTGCTTTTTATTGCACCGCTTCATTGTAAGAACACTAGATTGTGTAAAGTGTTGATGTACGATGCAAAACAATTGATAGGATTAAGTTGTATTCACTGTTGATGCATTATGAATAACTCCCCATTGTCTCATACTGTCTTGTGTTATAATTGGAGGTTATGTGTATGTGATGTATAATACATCCAATACAAACACTGTAACGTTGAAGATAGTTAGCAATAATCTATAGCAGTCTGAGGTCAATTAGTCCAATATAATATGATCTGCATTTTGCCGTTTATATATATATATATATATATATATATATATATATATATATATATATATATATATATATATATATATATATATATATATATATATATATATATATATATATATATATATATATATATATATATATATATATATATATATCTATATATATATATATATATATATATATATATATATATATATATATATATATATATATATATATATATATATATAAAGGCTGTACCGTACATCGCTTTGTGGTGCCCTCATGCTTGTCATGCTTGATCTTGTATTGAGACTTTCCAATGCTGCAATAGGTTGTCAACTGTCTCGTGTCGTTCGTATTGAAATGCCTAGGCTCCATACTATTGTAGATTCCAGAAGAGAGGTAATAAACAAAAAAGCTAACAAAGGCATTATTATCCTATCCCCGCTTCTAATTCATGATATATGCCACATTTTCTTACCGTTTCCTTCGCGATAATTGCTTTTGCTTTTATTATGTATCAACACAACATATTCAAGAACCCGTCGCTGATTTCCACGGCGTCTACTTGTGATGGTATAACGCAGTGGTAGGGCACACCAAACAGTTACTTTATCTATGCACTTTTTACTCTCACAGTTGTCTGATGAACTCTATTGTGCTTTATGAGAACATTTTTTTCATAAATATGTGGTTTTCATCAGAAAAGGATATACCTCAGTGTGCGAGAGTCTGAATGCGTAATCGGTAATGGAGGAACACCATCCAAATATCCCTTGGTGAATGATAGGCTCTTAATCCGCTTTCTTTATCGCAAGTAAGTATAGCCGTTTCAGAATACATGCTTTACTGCCGGCCGTATCCCACGAGGCCTTCAGTGATAAACGGGGTCGTTCAGTGTTGTATTAACAAATGTAGTGTATCTTATATCGATGATCTTGGAATGTATATAACATAACGAATGAGATTCAGAACCATTCGCACGCACTGCAATTGCAGCAGCCAAAATTCGATGTGAATACATTTATCTGAGGATGCTATAACAGACTAGTGAATTCAAAGCTTTGGCCCATCAGTGATATGCTCAGGTACATTTTGACGACCGATAACCTCCAACTGGCTCTAACAATAGGTTGTGTATTTAGTTCGTAGCTGCTAAGTATTGCAGTAGACGTAAATATATAATACATCCATTAGATCCACAGCAATGTAATGGATAGCGCAATGCTATAGCGTGATAAACGCATTGCCACGGCGCATTTAGCTTCCAAACATTATTCGTGTTTTTTATAAATTTTACGCATCAACAGCACAGTACGTGATGTGCAGTAGGTGTTGCACAATTACTTATGATGCAGTTCGTTATCCAAAGTGCTTATTACATTTGTTCATGCGATGGAATGAATGTTGCCAATAAATAACGCGACATGGCTTTTCCATCGTCTGCAGCTTCTATATTGAACAAATCTATGTCATATCAATGTTTATCCCTATTGTAATATTTTCTTTTCCAAGATGTGGCATGTAGCATGATTTCACATACTGACGAACGTTAGAACATTGCATCCCTTTAGCGCCAAACAACAACTGTACGATGAGTACGATGGCATCAATCGCATTGGATAATCATCATGTCAACATCTATGCGGTGTTGATACGAGAATAACTTGAGCATGCGACACTGTTTTTAATCCTAGTTGGCGTGAAGAATGTATATTCAGCACGTGTGCGCGACATAAACCCTTCAACAGCAGAAAAATCACTAAAATCCAAGCAACGTGCGCCCTCGCAGTGGAATGATTGATCATTCCTGTGATGTGTTTCTTTAGTCCTCATCAGCATGGAAATCGGTAGAGGTGTTGCGGGGTTTCGTCTAAGAGACAGCTCCTTTATTAAAAAACTGCAGTTAATCAACTCCAAGTATTTCCACGCCGACATTTCATTGCCGTTACACGGACACAGTGTGTTAATTAAGTCAAAAAGGTTGGATCATTGAAATAGATTGTTTGTCGATTCCTGACTGCTAAGCCTCAGGCATTATGTATTGTTAGCTGAGACGAGTAACTAGGTGATTTTGTTGAGTACCGAGTGACATTTGGTGTTAACCCTTTGTTGTGCTTGCAAACGTTACCAATGATAGCCCTTATTTTGCGTGCGTGCCCACGTGTGCGTGCCCACGTGTGCGCGCGATTGTGTGCCATCTTCGAATTCCAAGTGCTCCCCCACGTGGTCCCTGACAATTCGTTCCATGCATCAACAGTGCACCCATAACGTTCTGAATCGAAGTTAATCTGTTCAAAGCGGCCTGTTGATGTATCTGACGAATTTTGCTAGTTCATATTGACCCCGGCCACCCTATGATCCCCTTATATTAACACTTACATGTTGGTAACAATGTAACAGTGAATGGGTCTTAGCACTCTAGCGTTTGCATTGTTCTATCTTAAGTAATTACTGTAATTACTGTAACTGCTTTGTGCCATCTTGCTTTGGCTGGAAGCATATGTTTCATCCTACAAGCGGTTTTTCCACTCTTCTATGGGTGGATTGAATTATATCAGTCGTTTTGGCATAACATAAGTAGAAGTTGATATTAGTTTGCATCTGGTACAACACGATCGAAAACTACAGCGAAGCGGCTGATTAGTCTGCAATCGTTGCCGTTCATTTGAAATGTCTCATAGGTGAGATTGAGTTGCCTGCCACGACACACGTTTGCATCACCATATCAACTCTGTCTAAAGTATAAGAGCTGAAAGTACAATCACTGTTACCCAAATGAATAGTCTCCCAGGACGCTTCCGCAGCACAGTATAGCCTCGTCATACATAGATGATCCTTCTCCAGACAATTGTTCCCTGGTTGGCTCGGCATATCCAACATCGATGGAGCACTTTATGACTATATCCCCCAATCGCAGTTACTTGATACCTGATGTCTTTTGAGAACCTCGTTGAATGCAATGTGGTTGGTAAACGGAATACACTGTGCAATTACAATGATAAGAAAGGGAATGCTAAATGCATGTGTTTGAAGGATGGAATTACTTGTAGAAACATATCGGCTAAATTGCTTGGAATCGGTAATTGCCCTGCTGTGGTACCATCATGCAAAACACACTGAGGGTAATATAGACGTGG
>CM067347.1:58201584-58254883 GCA_034190875.2 Urechis unicinctus | reverse complement strand
GTCAACGGAAATATATAGCCTACAAAAAGAATAATGCTACAAAAAAAGCCTTTGCACGTCCTGGGGGTGCAAGCCCGAACATACCATATGTGTGCTATTTCATTATTCATGTGAATGTGCATATTATCCTTTTATCAGTGTGGAAAAAAACAGCATAACATTTATCAATATTGACTTACCACACACACCATAATCACCATCATTATAACCATGAAGTTTATCTGCATAATTATCGACGTCGTAAAATCCCAATAAACATCATTATTGTCGTGATAACCCTTATCGTTATGGGAACCTGACATTAACTTGTATTTAGATAAAGCGCATAATTCAATAAGGCTAAGAATTATAACCCAGGGAGATATTGCTGATTTCAGTGACCTTCTGTCGCGCAACAATCACACCTTCCATTATGACAACAAATTCGAGAATATGTAGTAATTTCCGATCTACAGCAAAGATCTACAAAATAAATTGAATATTTAAGCAAACGCTTACCAACGTATCATCATCTTCATCATCATCATCATCATCATTATAGTGTTCTTAATCACCATGTTCACGATCATCTCTGCCATTATAATCATCATCATGATTACCGTCATCATCATGATTATCCTCACAAACACCATCTGCATCATATTCATTGTTATAAATATCCTCATCACCATATTCATCAAAGTCATTTTCATAATGATCTACATAATAATGTTTTCTTTATTATCAATCATCATCATAATCCTTTTTTCACCATCATCACTAGGATTATCATCATCATCATTGTCATTATCATCAACATCATAATATACAGCATATACTTCTTATCCATTGCCATCATCATACTTTAAACATCGACATGTTTATGATCATGATCGTAATCACAATAATCCTAGCCATCATCATTATCATGATGATTGTTGCAACCATTACCATGATCACCATCCTGATGACCACAAAACGCAGTGAAGTTGAATAAAACTGAACCTTTTCATGCTAAATAACTAAGAGTAATGATGCAAAAAGGGATTTATCTGCACTTCTTGTCTTATAAAACCAACGTCAGCTTTAGGGTACATAAGACATTGTGGCACAATGGTAGCACGTTTGCCTGACATGAGAGAGATTGGTGTTGAAATCCATCCCAGTTATGTCGCTTATTTCCCGATTTTCCTGCCACCATTTTATTGTGAGCTCAGTTTATGAGAAAACAAATGTACAGCTACATGCTTGACTCGTTTGTTCAGAATGGATTGGGCTATCCTCGATTGAACACTGCTACGAAACGACCATTAACGACGGAGATAAGGCACGTTAACTTCTAGTTTCACTTCCGCTGAAATATTACTGCGTTCCTTACCGGAGGTCCACCTACATATTATTATAAGATTTGATTCGCTCTGTCTAAGACAACAAATCACCCAATGTTTATGAATATTGAGCCAATATTTACGATTTTATGATTTTGTTGTTTTTTTCCCCAACTCATGGCGCTTGTAAAAAGACAAATATTTTGATAAAATATGTTAAGTGCAAATGCTCGCTAAATGGTCAAGCCATTAGAAAATGTTTACTTTTATACGATCGGACGATAGTTGGCTATATAACCAAGAAGTTAAATAAGTGTACAATTTTTGGCTATGAGAAATTTTCGACCTGTTACAATATTATTAACAATAATCATTCACAATCAAAAAGTTTTGCAAATTAATGAAAGTTCTAAAATGTGTAAATGTTTATAACATCGAAGCGTTAAAAACGGGGGATATTAGGAGAAAATGATGCACTGATAATGTCACTGACAACCCTAAGCCTAAATTGTACTGCCATTAGCGATTTATGAACATTCGGACTTTAACCATGACTAATTCCGAACAATATGCCGGATTCAAAAGTTGAAATCAATGTTTCACGAAACCAAATCATGCTGATAATTAGGGATTATTGCGTTGCTATGCGAATGATATATTCCTAATTTAGGCTATTCGGGGGCGAAGTTAGAAATAGAAACAACTACTACAAACCAGCCAGGTGAAACAACAACATTACCACAGGTGCATTAGTACGGGTCGAGCGGCTTTAAAAATCAGACGGCTCCTAAAAGTCTGACGGTGATTAATAGCAATTTATCGATTCGAGCCTTACCGTAAACGCATCTCAACGACAAATTGCATTTTAAGAATGCAGTGAGCCGCAAACATTTTGCTATTGGCAATGATTACACTTTTTAATAGATACATCATCTCAGTTGATAAAACCACATACATATTTTACATTTTTCGCTCCTTGCTCACAGTTAGCATTGTCGTTAATTTTAGCCCCCGATCAATCAATGGTGTTGCGCTGTTTACAATATATTTCAGACTTAATCGTGCAATTAATTTCCGTCTCCAAGTGTCCAACTCAAAATATTTATAAAGGTAGCCTTAGTGGCCCAGCGTTAGGCTGGTGTACACCAATGCAACCGCGGTATATTGCTGGTTGTTGTCCCATTAGTAGGCAGTGATAACGATTGCAGTTGCAGTGGTTTTGTTTTGACCTTGACCGTAAGTTCAGGTAAAATTCATCGAAAAAGGGAAAAACTGGTATTTCCATTAACTCCATTAATGATGGTCGGATCGTTATAACATATACACAATCTAAATCAGTCTAAATGTCTTGCTTTACCACATTTGAATCGCTTACCAAAAAAATTCGACAATATGTGCTGATGATCATTAAATTTCTGTCAAATGTTGTAAGAGGCAGCGTAGATCGAGCAAACATAAGTAATTTAGCAGTGCAATAAATCGTAAATTGGGTTACACTCGAAAGTAGCCCATTCAGTTCTGAACATATAACTAAATATGTTCCCGCAAAGTAACCTTGATGTACATCGAATGTCATTTCTGCTGGCTTATCAATGGTTTGCTAACAGCAGCCTATGCATGGGGTTGTACTAAGGTCGCCGCTTCTCCGGTGTTTTCTAAGTGCAGTTTCAAGAATACAGTTGGCAATAGAAGGCAATAATGTGAAATGTAAATAAATATATATATATATATATGCCTATGCAAATATATACATATATATACAAATATATATAGATATATATAGATATATATATATATATATATAAATATATATATATCGATATGTATATATATATACATATTAATATATATATTATATATATATATATAAATATATACATATAAATATATGTATATATGTATGTATATATATAATCATATATTTATATATATATATATATATATATATATATATATATATATATATCTATATATGTATATATATATATTTGAGGTAATTGTGTTACATTTGCTGTCTGACCTTTACAAACAAGTTCAACTTTTACGCTGATATTACCGTAACATTGCAATGTTGATTAACATTAACACCAAATTGTGTCTCGTTAATACATGTGTACCGCCTAGGATGTCGTAATGACATCTACTTCATTTGCACCTGTCACGTGATGCTTGACAAACCAAGTCAGTAGCCTGCTAGCAAAAGTAATGGGTTGGTTGTAAATACTGACAGTTTTACGATTGACAATACTCGTAACATATCTTATACTTCTGCCGACATTTGAATTACTATAAGGCACATAACCGGTTATAACCGATACAAGAGCATTCTTGCTACTCAGACTCTTGAAAAAAAATCATACATTGCAACATAACAATTTTTAGAAGTGACTTACATGCTAAAATGGAATAAAGAATGAGCTCGTTCTAGATCGTATTTGCAAGATATGGCGCAATGTGCATCATATTATTTTAAAGGAATTACTCACAAACGTTCATAAGCGAATTCATGAAACAATATTTGTCAAACAGTGTATTAAGAACATTTACACAAAAGGGACCAAATCTTGACATCAGCATAGCAGTTGTCAACACAAGATCACATCATGCAGCATCCATATCCATTGGGAAAATCTTACTATGTAGGGTCAAAGATGAACAGCATATTTACTTACTTTTAATTCAATACCTAAATTAACATCGCGCGTATGACAATTAAATTGTCCACAGTCATAGAAGGAGCTATGAAAGTGACATCTTCACTGACAAAGTCACGATAATAGTACATCGTGATATACATATAATAAAATGGGTGACAAAACAGTCTCTTGTTTGACTCCTTTTGTACAATTAAAAATATCAGAGAAACTATTGTTCCACTTACTTCTTAACGTTAGCTGCGTATACATGTTTCGTAGGAGTTTAGCAGACATAGAACATTTACCACAATTTGGTAATAAACCAAACAATTGCATAAAATGAGCTCGAACAAACGCTTTGGAAGCGTCCCATACCATGACATAACATGGTGTATCTTGACTAATATAGTCACGATAATGCTGTTTCAAGAGGTAATAGGCAATAAACGTTTGAACGTTAATGTGTGATCCGCTTCAGATTCCTCAGTTTACACAATTTGGGGCTCGTCAGCACTTACTTTACATTTGGTGGCACGTTTGGTCTCACCAGCACACGTTATGTGTGGAACAGGCAAGTAATCCGTCAGCGATATGTAAAATCTACCAGATGAAGCCACATTTCGGTGATCATTATTTGCAGTATGAGAACGTCAAACACTACTAAATGTGTGTAGCAGTATATCAATGAAATGTAAATGTAACAAAAGTACGAGCTTTCAAATAGGCAAGGTGATGAGCATTGTAAACGACGTGCACGGATTTGCTGGTTTCATTAGAGTAGAATAAAATACATGACATTAAACAACGCTCTGTACAAAGTAACAGCAGCTGTATAGATAGAGTGTGTGCTCTAACCGCATATTGTAATGCGACTCTTTTCCAATTATTATAATAAGCTTTGGCATGTTGCCAAAACTACAAACGCATCGAGCACCACGCCGCGTTGACACGAGCTACACATGGTTAATCATCTATACATTTAGAGCAAGCAATAAATAACTCTGTGCAAGGTTACAATATGTTTATATCGTAACAGCACGCTTTGTCTACACAATCAGCGTCAATCATAGTCACCCGAAATGTTCCATTTAAGGTTTAGCCCTGCTCGTTTGGTAGAACATGGTGTTGATATATGCTGTTATAAACGGTGATATTTGGCAAACATTACATTTGCCCAAAATGTGCATATATATTATAGAGGCATGGCAACAGATTGATCACCGCAGCGCAACGTCAAGAGGCACGGCCTCTCATGAATAAATGACGGGTTTAGCGGTGCAGTTTCAGTGAATGCGGCGTAATTACGATGTATTAACACAAACCTTGCTTGATCTCTCATTGCTCGATACACTGTACTTAATTCTGAATGCAATCACGATACTGTTTCAAATGTTGTATGTTCTTAATCGTACATACAAGGCATGTGCTTTCTTGCCTTAACATACATCTATGTACTTGTCATACTCGTTATTTGTCCGCTATTAATACAATTGTTGTATAGGGAGTAACACTCAACTCGAACAACGAAAGCAAAACGCCATTCGTAAACATTACGAACATTAACATGTTTCAGCAAATGCCTGAATAATGCATGACACAAAAATTGGGTTTGTACACAAAAAAATACTGCGTTGCTGCATTATGCAGTGAAGCGAGGACACTGATGAACTACATGTTGAATCGCTTGTTCCATATACTAATAATCGCCGTTTATTACTTCCGTCCTGCCGTCCTAATCATCATCAAGTGAATACGTCTTACGCCAGGAACGAACGGGACTGCGTGGCTAACTAAACCAAATATCTGTTATACCAATGCATGCGTTCAAGCAAGAATTGATATTCTTGAATTGAATGTCAGTTTGAATATTACATAAGCGACCAATCGCATAAATTACGTAGAGTAAAAGAACCTGTTATTGTGGTGGGTATGCTGACTGACACTTGATACTGTGCATTTATGAGGTTGAATATACTGCAGCATTGCATATTCGTTTATAATATCTGCAATGTTTGACTCTTAGAAACATGTGCTCCGACTAATAGTCCATCAGGTACCGTTTACTTGTCCGTGTCCAGACGGATGATGCTGTCCAAATAACTATATTTAGACTCACGTATTGTAATCCCATTCTCATCATCATCCTACATTGCGTCCAAACGGTAAAGCATGCATATAAGACAAGGTGTGTTGAATCAATGCAATATCGAGCACAGCAAAATGCTACAATGAATCATATACAAATGTTGAATTTGACAGAAGCAATGTGGTTGTTCGTGTTGCTTGACTTAACAACATAGCATCTAGGAGGTGATATGATAGCGATCACCAATAAATGTAATAATAAGAAATTGATGATGTGAGGTTACGAAGGGTTAAAGTAGGGGATAGGAAATGATATGATTTTAACAGCTTTATTGGCGATGGTGTCCTAAAGCTTGACACCGCAAGTCGACCGACTAGACAATTCCGCTTCAGCTTAAATTTAACCATAACGCATTCTGTATCCAACTTCATTCGGAATGGTGTGGACAAATGGATCGACCTGACCACGTAAAGGTGGATTCCTAAACGATTTTGCAACATGCAATAATTAACAGTTAAGATGCAATGGGAATATCGTACGGTGAAATTCTAACACCATAATAAACTTATGCTCTGTCTGTGGATTCGACTGTTATCAGGTCACAATTATGATTCATAGGAATCCCTTGCCAAATGTCAAGCATTTCTTTTATATGAGGATTCCTGAAAATCCGTTCTTGCCTGGTGATTTGTCAAACTTGACATTCCTATGCGAGTTTTCTCATGAGGAGCGCAATTTTTTCATGGGAGGTCTTGAGAGCTCACAGTATGGCTTAGTGCATTTCATAACGTAGTTTGACTTTTGTCGACAGCAAGTAGTTTAAAGCGTCCCCCAAACCCTCTTCACGAATATGATGTATGTAACGGCCGATCATCCATGGGTCAAGCACTCAATGACGTCTAGACGGTACGAACTACAGCAGTTCAGCAAACGTTTTCCCAATATGCAATAAAATATTGCTTGGTATCTGTGGGACCGTTGATCCATCGTACGGTAAAAACACGGTAAATACGTCGTAAATTAATGCCGATAACGTTTTCACCGCTCTACCAGTGAATCCGGCTGTCATTTTATCCAGTCAAAAATATGGTAGATAGGACTGCCTCGCCAAATCTTCAGTACTTCTTTTGTATAAACATTAATGAAATCTAATTTTATGTCGTATGTCATGCCTGTGAACGTTTTCACACTAGGAGCGCGAAATTCTTTTTATGATCGGACTGCAGAGCCCAGCGTATTGGCTAGTGCGTGATATGAATAGAGCATAGATGCAGCTTTGATCGATTAATGAGGACTAGTTAAGCGCTCCACCAATTTTCACGACTGCGATTTCATTCCCTTTACTAGATTTGATGCTGTGACATGTTTATTGGGCAGCCGATTTATTCTATGAGTCTCACAATAATTTTGCATAACCACTAGGAATGACAGTCACGGAGACAAAATCCAGTAAGTACCCGAATT
This sequence comes from Urechis unicinctus, assembly GCA_034190875.2. Taxonomy (NCBI): domain Eukaryota; kingdom Metazoa; phylum Annelida; class Polychaeta; order Xenopneusta; family Urechidae; genus Urechis; species Urechis unicinctus. The sequence continues at coordinate 58,247,390 of CM067347.1, read as the reverse complement.
ATGCAAAATCATTATCGATCAGGGTTGGAAGTCCGAAATATCTATATAGAATGACAAGTGGAAAATTGTTTCCCGTGGTGAGAAGCTGTATAGAACAGCAAATGTGTGTGGAAAGCCATGGTGTCTGAAGCAAGCAACTTAAATGTTTTCAGTGTGGCCCAAGAGACGCTCCTATTTTAACGATCCGTATAGTTTATATATGGTGATTAATCAATATAGGGTTTGGTGGTCGTTGAGAATATTAAAGATCATAAACACAATTTTTTTTTAATCGAAATTCGAAAGAATAAACTTCAATAATGGTATTCATATCAAAAGCGGTTACTTTGGAGCACCCTATTCCTTTAAAAAATGATTTTAAAGTGTATGTTTTCATCTTCCTCGCGTTGAACATCCCGCTCGGCAACGTTCGGAATTATTTGGCCCGTGACGTCACGTTCGCTGCTCTGTGCTCGCTGATCAAGAATGTCAACAAGGTTCGCCATTGTTGTCGCGGCTCGTTGATGGTTTATGAAAAAGTCTTCACGGCTTGTTACACTCACAGTTTGGACTATGCCTTATTGTTGTGCCGGTTGGGTGTAGAAACGACGAGAGGTCGGGTAAGAGTTTCTTTCGGTTCCCGAAAGACCGAAACATGCACAAGAATTGGAATGCAAAGGTGAAGAGGAAGGATTGGAAGCCGACCAAAACAACTGTCCTTTGCTCCGACCACTTTGAGAGGGACGCCTATGAAACTGACCCAGAGCTGCTTTTCTACACAAACTAGGTTTCGCCAAGGTGCCATGCCAACGATTTTCAATTACATGGGTGTGAACCAGGATCGAGTAAAACGTCGAGGTGCCTTTGAGAAAAGACGACGTCAACAGGTAAGATAGCTAGGACCATTCAATTTTCATTCCCACTAAATCCCAGTCATGGTTGTGCCTTTGTATTTGATTGACAGCAAATTTTTTTTTCTTATATGAATAATCATACGACCCAAATGACATGGCCGTGTTAAGGCTAAGGCATCAGTTGTAAAGAAAGGCCCCATGGGCATGGCTCAATAACAGAATAACTGGTGTTTCATTGTGATCTCAAAATGCTTGCTTGACATTGCCTGTTTATTGTTTAGGGATTTGGATACACTACATGCTGTGTTTAATTGGTCCATTTACATGAGTACTACTGATGTCATAGGATAAATTAGACAGTCTGTACATAGAAGTATATTGATATAGGTGATTTTGATCCCTATTTTGGGAAATATTATTGGTGTACAACTGGTCGACACTGAAACACATGATGCCTCTGTTTGTCGGTGCTGTATGAAATGTTAACTGGAGCTGAGATGCTTGATGCCTCCAGTGAATGTGAAGAGGAGATGACAGGTGTGCCCGAGATAGAGGCCAGCTCAACTGAACCGGTAGAGGGCTCCCACAAATCGTTTGGAGTTCAAACATGCTTGCTTGTAGGTATATTGAGTCACCTAGATGTCTATATTCGACATGAAAAGTGACGAGGATGATATGGATGAACATGCAGTGCACCAGGAAATGTAAGTGATAGATTACTTTGAAAATACCCCTGTAAACAGTGGAATTGTATTGCATACTTATAAAAATCAGTGCTCTCTCATAAGCCTAATAAAGCACCTACAACTTTGGTTTTATAGTGACATTGAGCTAGAGGATGGCCCTGGTCATGAACAGCAAACACCTTCTGAAATAAATTGGCAGCTTAGAATCTTTCCACAAGGTGGTGATCTTCTTCGTGCCCAAGATTGTACACTTTCCCTTTGCCACTATGGAAGCAAGGTAATTTGAGCTTTGCTGTGACTGTAGTGTGGTATATATTGCAAATACCTGATGTAAAACACGGGTTTATGTTGGTCCTTATAAAGTTATGACATGCTGGTGTATTGTGAGCTCACATAGGCATGCCAGACCACCAGGCTATATCTGCTACTGTTGGTGCTTTACTTCCAGATTACTCCTTGCAGTTTTGCATTTTAATGAAAACTCCAATAGAGCTCAGGCAGTCACTCAACAAGGCCAGGCACAATGGGGAGAGTTCCCATCACTTTTGATTGGTATATATCACAGGATTTGTTTTTCAATATATGAAATATGAGTTAAACAATAATGTAATGCTGGCATTTATTAAGATAAATTTATTATGAGTCTCTGCCATGCCCATAGGGTAATTTTACTGGCACAAAAGATCAAACATTCCATTTAATGATTCAAAGACAATTTATTACTAATCTTTTATTAACTGGTTATGCTTCAGATTATGTTGACAACCTCATTACTGAAGTGTTTGTGCTTCATGAGAAATATCCCAATTACAGACTGGCGAAAGTTCTTTCTGTGGAAAGGAGTGTTCCTCCCCCTATTGCTGCTCAATTTGAAAAGCCAGCAAAGGACATCCTTGTGGGAGCACGGCGATGCCGCTTCAATCATGCAAACAAAATCTACTCGGCTACTTTCTAGGTATCCTCTGTAAAGGCCCTCTGGGTCTGGTAATGTAGATCTTATTTTGTTTAAGAAATAAGATGGCAATACTTTCTGGGAATGTAGATCTTATTTTGTTTAAGACACATGATGGCAATACTTTTCTGTTATGTCTACCTAATCTGTGCCACACCCAGTAGATGAAACGGCGATAGGCCAAATATCTGAATAACCTGGAGTAAAAAAGAATTGATTATTTCTTAGGGAAATATGAAAGTAATGTTTTATAACTCTTTTTTTTTGTCAACTATGTACTCCAGATATAAATGTATTGCTGGTTTTGCTGTTTGTTGTCATGTAGCACTGAATGTGATTACCAAATGTATTGCACAACATGGACACTTGGGATACACATTGTCCATGTCCAGAAGTGGCTGTGTGTCTTATAAGTGCTTCAATAAAGGCATAACTAACTCATTTGTGTTAACTTCATCCCCTATATGTCCATCTATCTGTATGAACTCGAATTTCCATGCAAGCAGGACATAACGGTCCAAGCAGGTTGACTTGAACCCTGGATGTTCGGTCATACATGGCCACTTCTATTGTTGCCAATCTTCGGGTAATTTCGACAACAAACACATTCCCGCAATGTGGTCATCTGATCGCAGTTGTTACAGCTACACCTGAAAGGTTGCCCAAATCAAGATTTAGCCATTTTGAACAGATCATTCACATAACAAAAGCTGACCTAGCCCTACAAGACGTGGTATAAATTCATGTTACCGTTACACCGGAGCTAAAGCTGACCCAGCAGTCCATGTTTGTCCATGATTCACAAGTTCTTCTCAGCATTCTGACTTTATTTGTGAGCAAAAGAGTAGACTTAGTCTTTTAAATATACACTGATGAGAGATATATTAACAGGACGTCTAAATTCTGAAAGGGGCCAGTTCACAGGCACCCAAGTCAATTATGTATATTATCATACATGTCACTATCGCTCGGGGAACGCGCTGGGTGAATTTATTGACTTGGGTGTGTGGGCCAGATAGACCCCATTACACGGAAATGTTATTTCTACCGTTGCTAATCCATTTAGACTAATAGAGAAGAAAAATTTCTACCCACCACACTTCCACTGGCCTGAAAGTCTAAGCGTCTTTGCTGAATTAATTTTCCGAATCGGAATCCGTTTCTGAGCTCCCAACACCATTATCTGACTCGTTTGTTATTCGCAATTGTGTGGGCTCAAATAAATACCCATTTCACCTAATGGGGCTTCATAATCTTCATCTGATGACGACATGTTAATAGATACCTATCAGTAGAAAGGAAAGTTGCAGGGAAAAAATCGCGGATCGTATAATGTTTCTCAGCTTCCGAAATACCGCCTTCGAATTTGTTTTGGGACGAGCCGCAAACGTGACGTCACGCGTCCTGCCTCCTAGCGACCAACTGGTGCAAAATGGACTCTGGGAATTCAATCGGAATTAAACCCGAGCACCACATTCTCAGCGGATTTATGTCGACAGTACTTGAGAGAATGTAAAATTATCTACCGTGGTTAGATTAAAAGATATTTTCCTACATTTTGCAACATACAAATCGGATATGCCAAAAAACGTTAGTTTTGATCTTTAACGAGAGTCCTGTATTCGGTTTCAGCAGTTATTTTTAAAAGGTTTTGAACGCGCATGACGTTAACAATCTCATTACCCATCAAGTTATATCACCAGGAAGCGTAATAGCGGTTCAATTATCTTAAACACCAATTTGGCAGCTGGCAGCGCAGCTGTTTCCTTTAAGAGAGATAATTCAGCGTCACATGGCTATGTCATCGCAGAAATATTCATATTTAACATGCCATAAAATAAATAAATATACCAAACGCGGTATTATATGAGCGACTAATTACGGAAAATATTGTTGTATAAAAAATGTAAAGCTGGTCATGTCCAGGTTACAAATGAGACGGATTTCTTATCTCCACTTCACCGTTGTACGGAGGTGGCCTTCTTATTTGGTCTGTACGATGGTGCATATCGCGTTGCCCGACTTAAGATAGTCGTTAACATCTGGGGACGGAAGTAATTATACAAATGCGGCGTCGTCAGAAAGCGTGGAAGTTTCCGATTGGGCGTCGGCTATTACCAAGGGGCTCGCCTACAAGTTTGGGCAAATATTCATTGATATTTATTGGCGGCATGTGGTCAGGGAACTGATAGAGAGCGCATTCGGTAATAATAAACTTGTCAGCACGAGTTACGGGACTTAAGATATCAGGATATGACACTTGCGAGGCAGGGGGTTATGGCTCCACACTGGTTGATGACGCTTACGATATGAATTAATTAAGATATTATATGAGTACCAATATGTCTTCACAATGCATACAATCAAATCAATAAGAACAGTCACATCAGTGTTGACATCTACTTCATTTGCACCTGTCACGTAATGTTGCACGAGCCAATCCATATCCAGGCAGTATCCATAACTATATTGATACAAACGTATTATTTAGGCGTGTTTAGTATTTTATTCCGTTTCTGTTCATGGATATAAATAAATAGCATTTTCGATTAACTTTGAAGTACTTATAAATCACCAGCTATGACTGTACAGCAATGGTAGCAAGCTCAACATTTGCATGATATATTGCATTGCTGTATTTCAAGAAGTATACCCATGTATTCATGGTATGGGGTTAACCAAGCACAGCGGGCAATGTTTTACCCAATTAGGGTATTTGAATATAATCATACCTGTGTCATTCTAATCTATTGTGCAACTTATCATGCATATTATGTTGTTCTCACGACGAGTGACAAAAAAGTCATGGCACGATGTGGTGACCAAATGGATGCTTGTATGTACACTGTATTTTACTATGACCCACGTCATGTGATGCATTGGAATACGTTTATGGCGATTTTAGTATGTTGCTATTCTGGTTTGAAATAACGTCTGGCTGGCAACGCTAAGACATACATGGTAATATATTGTCATTTCTGTGTCTGATTAAGTGACCAGTAAACGCAGTGATAAGATTGCAATTATAGTACCCTGGTCCACTGTTACGAAATGAAAAATACAGCATTCTGGCATGATTTTGTCATTTTGAATTGTTTGGTAGTTATTTCTGTCCAAAACATTTTGAATGTCGCACCTCGATTCGTATGTGCAAATGTCATGCCAGACTCGTCTGAATGATGCTGTCATCTGTTTTTATTAACATAATAGGGTACAACTCGCGCTAAACTTATTCATGTTCTTTGAGCCATTTGTGTCAATGGAGTGTTTATGCACAATATCACCCAATCTGCTAAACAATTCACATATATACACGCAACAGCATATCACACGTTCACTAAAGGAGTGCAAATAATCAGGGTCAAAAGCAGACAATTGCATAGCGATGATGGTTTCGAAATTCTGTTTCCTTGGAGGGTAAATGCTTTTGTAGGATGCTTATATGCAGTTAAACGCTCTAATGGAATGTGTGAATTGAATCATGACACATGGACTACTTCTAATGATGCAAGACGCAATAGGGGCCAATCGATTATATACAAACATAGCCATCCAATTTACAGAGACAAACAATCTAGTCGCATACACACATGGACAGAATCATAGAACAATTGTACTAAAATATATCACTGTGAAAGTGACCATGAGTTGTCAACTGCTCTCGTGGCAACAACTCGGATTTACATATTGCGATATTCAATGTTATACGTTCTATATACGCATTCAGAAATGCCTTCCAACTTCAAATCGCACGTGAGATTGTGATTCATGCAAGGTGACTTAGATAGTTGAATTGACCGAGGTTACTACCTACTCAAACTAGTTTATCCACAATACTACTCTCTACGAATGCCTGTTGACTTCTTGCTACCAATGACGGGTAGTAAATGAATAACAAAACTATACTCAAGTAAAGAACAGATATGCTTATCATAGTAACGGTAGCTATGAATTATATGATACCTGTCATTTCAAACGTGACACCCTTCACAGAATATGCCTTTAAATGAGATTATTAAATGGCTGCGAATTATCACGAATCAATACGATAATGTTTAAGGTAATGTATCAAGTGAAGCATGTTAACGGTTGGATTAATTAACAATTAATCGCTCAAATTGTTTGTTGGTAATTATTACGAGAATATATTTGTGCTGCTCCGCTTATGGGTCATTTTAGAGCAGGATATGACAAGCAAAGGAAATTAACCACGTCGACCCGCTAAATAGTGTCATTCTGGAGAGCGTATATATTGAATATGTACGTACAAACACTAGAAAAATGTGCTTTTAATCTTGTGAATCATTCTATTTATGGCAAAGCGCTTTTGCATCGATGAATTAATCATGGGTATCCGTCTAACTTATCCTGTGGGGACATTGTTTGAGAATCGGTCGCGTCATATTAATGATCGTTATGATGGATGGTCATATAGTAAATATTAATGCTTAGTGAGAAACTGCAATGGTTATATTACAGGTAAATGAAACAAACCATGCAGCTAGATTGCTGTGAAAAATAACACATGATTTAGGTTTGATAAGCGGGCTTGTTTATTTAAGGCAAGAGCGTTCAAAAAAATTTAACAGGATACATTCATCACTCACAACAGAGGGTGGGATAGGGAAAAAAATCGGATGAGCAAGATGGCGTCTGATTAGCAAGAGGAACTGTTCATCCACCCTATCGACATAAAACGTTATTAAAAAACCATGTGACCGCCATGCGGGGTGGTTAGTCATCGGCCACAACGACCGCGTTAGCAACATATCAATACATTGCGAGGGAATGCCCCAAACATTATGATAGTTTGCTATCGCTATGCAGCCAGCCTAACGAAACAAACAAGAAAGACACGTAAAAACGAGAACGATGCATAGCAAGCGTGATATATGTCAACAAACATGAGCACCACCATAATAAACAATTTAATTAGATGCATATTAAATTTGCATATATACATTATATTAAATAAAGCATGCGGGTGCTGTTCCATTTGAATGCTGTTTTCATTGAAGAATCACCCGTACGTCTAACAATTAAGTGGTAGTGTATTAACACATTGATTGGGCGTCGGCTATTACAAAGGGGCTCGCCTACAAGTTTGGGCAAATATTTATTAATATTCATCGGCGGCATATGGTCAGGAAACTGATATAGAGCACATTCGGTAATAATAAACTTGTCAGCAGGAGTGACGGGACTTTACATATCAGGGTGTGACACCTACGAGGCAGGGGGTTATGGCTCCACACTGGTTGATGACGCTTACGATATGAATTAATTAAGATATTATATGAGTACCAATATAACTTCACAATGCATACAATCTAATCAATAAGAACCGTCACATCAGTGTTGACATCTACTTCATTTGCACCTGTCACGTAATGTTGCACGAGCCAATCCGTATCCAGGCAGTATTCATAACTATATTGATACAAATTTAGGTATGTTTAGCTTTTATTCCGTTTCTGTTCATGGATATAAATAAATAGCATTTTCGATTAACTTAGTTGTACTTATAAATCACCAGCTATGATTGTACAGCAATGGTAGCAAGCTCAACATTTGCATGATATATATTGCATTGCTCTATATTTCAAGAAGTATACCCATGTATTCATGGTATGGGGTTAACCAAGCACAGCGGGCAATTTTTTTAACCAATTAGGATATTTGAATATAATCATACCTGTGTCATTCTACTCTATTGTGCAACTTATCATGCATATTATGTTGTTCTCACGACGAGTGACAAAAAGCCATGGCACGATGCGGTGACCAAATGGATGCTTGTATGTACACTTTATTTTACTATGACCCGCGTCATGTGATGCATTGGAATACGTTTATGGCGATTTTAGTATGTTGCTATTCAGGTTTGAAATAACGTCTGGCTGGCAACGCTAAGACATACATGGTAATATATTGTCATTTCTGTGTCTGATTAAGTGACCAGTAAACGCAGTGATAAGATTGCAATTATAGTACCCTGGTCCACTGTTACGAAATGAAAAAATACAGCATTCTGGCATGATTTTGTCATTTTGAATTGTTTGGTAGTTATTTCTGTCCAAAACATTTTGAATGTCGCGCCTCGATTCGTATGTGCAAATGTCATGCCAGACTCGTCTGAATGATGCTGTCATCTGTTTTTATTAACATAATAGGGTACAACTCGCGCTAAACTTATTCATGTTCTTTGAGCCATTTGTGTCAATGGAGTGTTTATGCACAATATCACCCAAATCTGCTAAACAATTCACATATATACACGCAACAGCATATCACACGTTCACTAAAGGAGTGCAAATAATCAGGGTCAAAAGCAGACAATTGCATAGCGATGATGGTTTCGAAATTCTGTTTCCTTGGAGGGTAAATGCTTTTGTAGGATGCTTATATGCAGTTAAACGCTCTAATGGAATGTGTGAATTGAATCATGACACATGGACTACTTCTAATGATGCAAGACGCAATAGGGGCCAATCGATTATATACAAACCCATAGCCATCCAATTTACAGAGACAAACAATCTAGTCGCATACACACATGGACAGAATCATAGAACAATTGTACTAAAATATATCACTGTGAAAGTGACCATGAGTTGTCAACTGCTCTCGTGGCAACAACTCGGATTTACATATTGCGATATTCAATGTTATACGTTCTATATACGCATTCAGAAATGCCTTCCAACTTCAAATCGCACGTGAGATTGTGATTCATGCAAGGTGACTTAGATAGTTGAATTGACCGAGGTTACTACCTACTCAAACTAGTTTATCCACAATACTACTCTCTACGAATGCCTGTTGACTTCTTGCTACCAATGACGGGTAGTAAATGAATAACAAAACTATACTCAAGTAAAGAACAGATATGCTTATCATAGTAACGGTAGCTATGAATTATATGATACCTGTCATTTCAAACGTGACACCCTTCACAGAATATGCCTTTAAATGAGATTATTAAATGGCTGCGAATTATCACGAATCAATACGATAATGTTTAAGGTAATGTATCAAGTGAAGCATGTTAACGGTTGGATTAATTAACAATTAATCGCTCAAATTGTTTTTGTTGGTAATTATTACGAGAATATATTTGTGCTGCTCCCGCTTATGGGTCATTTTAGAGCAGGATATGACAAGCAAAGGAAATTAACCACGTCGACCCGCTAAATAGTGTCATTCTGGAGAGCGTATATATTGAATATGTACGTACAAACACTAGAAAAATGTGCTTTTAATCTTGTGAATCATTCTATTTATGGCAAAGCGCTTTTGCATCGATGAATTAATCATGGGTATCCGTCTAACTTATCCTGTGGGGACATTGTTTGAGAATCGGTCGCGTCATATTAATGATCGTTATGATGGATGGTCATATAGTAAATATTAATGCTTAGTGAGAAACTGCAATGGTTATATTACAGGTAAATGAAACAAACCATGCAGCTAGATTGCTGTGAAAAAATAACACATGATTTAGGTTTGATAAGCGGGCTTGTTTATTTAAGGCAAGAGCGTTCAAAAAAATTTAACAGGATACATTCATCACTCACAACAGAGGGTGGGATAGGGAAAAAAATCGGATGAGCAAGATGGCGTCTGATTAGCAAGAGGAACTGTTCATCCACCCTATCGACATAAAACGTTATTAAAAAACCATGTGACCGCCATGCGGGGTGGTTAGTCATCGGCCACAACGACCGCGTTAGCAACATATCAATACATTGCGAGGGAATGCCCCAAACATTATGATAGTTTGCTATCGCTATGCAGCCTAACGAAACAAACAAGAAAGACACGTAAAAACGAGAACGATGCATAGCAAGCGTGATATATGTCAACAAACATGAGCACCACCATAATAAACAATTTAATTAGATGCATATTAAATTTGCATATATACATTATATTAAATAAAGCATGCGGGTGCTGTTCCATTTGAATGCTGTTTTCATTGAAGAATCACCCGTACGTCTAACAATTAAGTGGTAGTGTATTAACACATTGATTGGGCGTCGGCTATTACAAAGGGGCTCGCCTACAAGTTTGGGCAAATATTTATTAATATTCATCGGCGGCATATGGTCAGGGAACTGATATAGAGCACATTCGGTAATAATAAACTTGTCAGCAGGAGTGACGGGACTTTACATATCAGGGTGTGACACCTACGAGGCAGGGGGTTATGGCTCCACACTGGTTGATGACGCTTACGATATGAATTAATTAAGATATTATATGAGTACCAATATAACTTCACAATGCATACAATCTAATCAATAAGGACCGTCACATCAGTGTTGACATCTACTTCATTTGCACCTGTCACGTAATGTTGCACGAGCCCAATCCGTATCCAGGCAGTATTCATAACTATATTGATACAAACGTATTGCTTGATTCCGTTTCTGTTCATGGATATAAATAAATAGCATTTTCGATTACCTTAGTTGTACTTATATATCACCAGCTATGATTGTACAGCAATGGTAGCAAGCTCAACATTTGCATAATATATTGCATTGCTCTATATTTCAAGAAGTATACCCATGTATTCATGGTATGGGGTATAACAAGCACAGCGGGCAATTTTTTTAACCAATTAGGATATTTGAATATAATCATACCTGTGTCATTCTACTCTATTGTGCAACTTATCATGCATATTATGTTGTTCTCACGACGAGTGACAAATTAGCCATGGCACGATGCGGTGACCAAATGGATGCTTGTATGTACACTTTATATTACTACGACCCGCGTCATGTGATGCATTGGAATACGTTTATGGCGATTTTAGTATGTTGCTATTCAGGTTTGAAATAACGTCTGGCTGGCAGCGCTAAGAAATACATGGTAATATATTGTCATTTCTGTGTCTGATTAAGTGACCAGTAAACGCAGTGATAAGATTGCAATAATAGTACCCTGGTCCACTGTTATGAAATGAAAAAATACAGCATTCTGGCATGATTTTGTCATTATGAATTGTTTGGTAGTTATTTCTGTCCAAAACATTTTGAATGTCGCGCCTCGATTCATATGTGCAAATGTCATGCCAGACTCGTCTGAATGATGCTGTCATCTGTTTTTATTAACAGAATAGGGTACAACTCGCGCTAAACGTATTCATGTTCTTTGAGCCATTTGTGTCAATGGAGTGTTTATGCACAATACCACCTAATCTGCTAAACAATTCACATATATACACGTAACAGCATATCACACGTTCACTATAGGAGATCAAAGAAGAACAAGGATATATAGATTGCATTTAATTTTTGTTATTCCTATTTGCGCTATTTTTTATCGAAATTTCTGCAATACTTTCCAAAGAATCAAGTTGTTCTTTTCAGTGGTCAACAAGTTTTGCTTTTCACAAGACAATCAAAGAGTGTATAGCTTCGCTGAGAGGGTTCACCTCGAGCGACTTTGCGGTGATCACTTCCCTAATTATAATACACTGCAATCGTTAGGTGGCGCTTCCAAAAAACAATTGTATTTAGGGCAAATGCAATAAAGTACGATGTTTATATTTGACAGACGTGGTAGCAACTCTGTGTATACACCAACCACGAACTAGGAGACGATATGTAAGCGATCATCAAATAAACCAAATAATGATTAATCGATGGTGCAATGATTTAAAGGAGAATTATATGAATTACACAGCTTCATGACGAGAATATGCGAAAACATGGCACCACAAGCTAATGGACTGGACAAGACCATTCCAGTCACCTACATAGTTAAAATAAGGTATCTGAATGGAAGCCATTCAAATCAATATTAATAGTTATTTGCATTATCATGGAGTTCAGAAAATAATGAATCGAAATTATGTAGTGCTAATCCTATTACGTCATTCGATAAATATAGCCTTCAGCTGGCAATCATTGCTTTTTCCGGCGTCTTGTCAAAGTTATATCAGTATGATGAGAAGGTTATATGATAATTTATGACTTTTAACCCGTTTCAAATTTAATCAGTATGCCTTTGATCTCGGCCGCGGCACAACAAGATTGATATGCTTTGACCATTGGCGGTGGTTCCTATGACATTATTTGCTCGTAAATGAAGGTGTTAATATTACTTGGGACGTATTCAGCGTGATTATTTGCTAATGGATGTTGCACGGTGAACGGGTTTTTATTGCAACGAATGGTACAGGCTGCTAATAAATCGTCATGTGCAAATAATCAGGGTCAAAAGCAGACAATTGCATAGCGATGATGGTTTCGAAATTCTGTTTCCTTGGAGGGTAAATGCTTTTGTAGGATGCTTATATGCAGTTAAACGCTCTAATGGAATGTGTGAATTGAATCATGACACATGGACTACTTCTAATGATGCAAGACGCAATAGGGGCCAATCGATTATATACAAACATAGCCATCCTATTTACAGAGACAAACAATCTAGTCACATCCACACATGGACAGAATCATAGAACAATTGTACTAAAATATATCACTGTGAAAGTGACCATGAGTTGTCAACTGCTCTCGTGGCAACAACTCGGATTTACATATTGCGATATTCAATGTTATACGTTCTATATACGCATTCAGAAATGCCTTCCAACTTCAAATCGCATGTGAGATTGTGATTCATGCAAGGTGACTTAGATAGTTGAATTGACCGAGGTTACTACCTACTCAAACTAGTTTATCCACAATACTACTCTCTACGAATGCCTGTTGACTTCTTGCTACCAATGACGGGTAGTAAATGAATAACAAAACTATACTCAAGTAAAGAACAGATATGCTTATCATAGTAACGGTAGCTATGAATTATATGATACCTGTCATTTCAAACGTGACACCCTTCACAGAATATGCCTTTAAATGAGATTATTAAATGGCTGCGAATTATCACGAATCAATACGATAATGTTTAAGGTAATGTATCAAGTGAAGCATGTTAACGGTTGGATTAATTAACAATTAATCGCTCAAATTGTTTGTTGGTAATTATTACGAGAATATATTTGTGCTGCTCCGCTTATGGGTCATTTTAGAGCAGGATATGACAAGCAAAGGAAATTAACCACGTCGACCCGCTAAATAGTGTCATTCTGGAGAGCGTATATATTGAATATGTACGTACAAACACTAGAAAAATGTGCTTTTAATCTTGTGAATCATTCTATTTATGGCAAAGCGCTTTTGCATTGATGAATTAATCATGGGTATCCGTCTAACTTATTCTGTGGGGACATTGTTTGAGAATCGGTCGCGTCATATTAATGATCGTTATGATGGATGGTCATATAGTAAATATTAATGCTTAGTGAGAAACTGCAATGGTTATATTACAGGTAAATGAAACAAACCATGCAGCTAGATTGCTGTGAAAAATAACACATGATTTAGGGTTGATAAGCGGGCTTGTTTATTTAAGGCAAGAGCGTTCAAAAAATTTAACAGGATACATTCATCACTCACAACAAAGGGTGGGACAGGAAAATAAAATTCGGATGTGCAAGATGGCGTCTGATTAGCAAGAAGAAATGTTCATCCACCCTATCGACATAAAACGTAATTAAAAAACCATGTGACCGCCATGCGGGGTGGTTAGTCATCGGCCACAACGACCGCGTTAGCAACATATCAATACATTGCGAGGGAATGCCACAAACATTATGATAGTTTGCAATCGCCATGAATCCTAACGATACAAGAAAGACATGTAAAAACGAGAACGATGCATAACAAGCGTGATATATGTCAACAAATATGAGCACCGCCATAATAAACAATTTAATTATATGCATATTAAATTTGCATACATACATTGTATAAAATAAAGTAGGCGGGGGCTGTTCCATTTGTATGCTGTTTTCATTGAAGAATCACCCGTACGTCTAATAATTAAGTGCTATTGTATTGACCGCTCCGTCTGAGGATATGGCTGTCATTTTTACAAATAAAAGAAATGATTGATAGGGATGCCATAGGAAATTTAAAACATGTACGTTGAATGTGCATTCCTATAATCGGATCTTGTCATTTATCATGCCTGACAAGTTCATTCGGGTTTTCACAGAGGGAGTGCGATTTTCGTTGAATGGATGGACCACATAGCTTATCGTACTCGCTGGTGCGTGACATACTTAAACCATTAATTGTGTTTTGTCAACAGATAATCGGTCAACGCATCGCCCATTTCGGTTTTGTGCCATGCATTTATGGAACAGCTAATTAATCCCGTAGGTCAAACGCTCACTGGCGTTTATAACACAGTGCGAGTCTCACAATGATTAAAGTTGTGTAAAACTATATCACCAGTAATGACATTAACAGTGACAAAATCGATAAATTACCCATAACGTACGGATCAGTAGTAATGTGGGTTGGCAGATCACCAAACAAAGGCCCAAAATGTAGATTGGGGACGAAGGGGAGGGGTAGCTGACGAATATGCCTTGGAGCAATTGACCGCTGCGTGCACCTCTCACGATTCGATATCATCACTATGATAATGGAATTTGGATAATAGACATGGCCAGTTGCTCAAATAATTGCAGATAATGCCGCCAAAAAATTATGACATTTTTCCCACACGCTACTGTCTAGGTTACATCATTACACAATGCATATTAACACATTGTCATTACAAGCGTGTAAGAAGGTTCAGGCGTAATATCAAGTAATATGCTATTTTCCTTCAAAACCGCTACAAGAGAGCGAACAAAAAAGAGATTGGACATTTGATCCTTAGCATATTTAATGATAGGTACTGCCTGTCACATTAGTTAGGAATAAGTTCAATGCCATTGGATATCGATATTGTCAAACTGCTTGTTTGTGTACAGTGATCTGTATTACTTCATAGTCTGAGTAGTTCCTCTGTTTTGGCGTTAAAATAAAATATCATCTATATCTAATGTTCAACTTTTGCTGATATTTGGGTTTTGTTCTACTATTCTAGCAGCAGCCTGGAATCGCTTCTCAATAGGCAAAAGCACCAATGTTGTGTTGATTATATATGCTAAATATAGACATAAATTTACACATCTCAGCACGTCATTGTTCAACATGCGCATACAAAAAAAGATAAATGCCTTGACTATGGTCATCTGTCATACGATAACATATGGGTGCCTCACCGCATAGTCATGTTCAAATTGCAGACAAATCTGAAAGGCACCACACATTTGTCGTATTGCAATCTTATCAGGGCGATATAACTGATGGATGGACACGCCCATATGACAACATTCATAGTTGATATAATCAATACCGATGCATTGGTGGGTTTAGCTTTCTGATATCCTCATATGTCCATCACTTGTCTATAAAATTACGCATAAAATAGTAGAGAGCTATTATTACAATAAAGACATTAAGTACGGAATTGATCCATGCTCGCTTAATCGGTCGACTGACTACAATGGGAATGATTGGGTGTTTTGAACATTCGAACATTATTAAATAAGAACAGTGCGATCATTCTCATTGACATTTAATTCCCTATATACGGCTTGCAGTGACTAAATTGTTATGAGCCCTTGTCTTGCAAAGAGCCATTCATATCAAATATGAAAGTGAGGTATTCGGAAATAACAGCGATGATTATACCTCATCTGGAGTGGATAGGTGATGCTGGCATCAAGATTACTTTTCAGGATCATTGTAGTCATAAGATCTAAAACCCCACGTCAAGTCGAAGTTCCTGCACGCTAATTTTGAACTACCGTGTCGGATGCATCCTTCCTTTCCGAGATGAGACCGCCATTTCATGAGATCATACAATTCACTTTTTAACCAGACACGTTTTCGCACCTTGGTATCGAACCCACAACCTGTGGTTTGAAGGGCGACAAAGTTTAACACATCGCCACGGGAACCGGCTTTGAAGGGAAAGTCCTCCATTATACATTTATATGGTCGGAATTATAACTTTTCATAGCTATTAGATTGATGAGACCAATTCAAACAACTAAGCCCCCTCAATAGATTAATTACCCACCCATTATTGACTTAAGCGTAATTATTACGGTTTCGGCAGACTCAAAGGAGAATCAGTTGATAAGATTTGATATATGCCGTTAGCCTTGCACGAGAAATCGTTGCAATAGTTATAACCTGTCACATATGATAGTTGTAATATGTCCTCTTTCTGTCGCGAGTTCTATTGCTAATATAAATTTCAAAAGAATGAAATAATCAATTTTTGCTAACGAATCTGACAATTCTATTTTGAGCGTTATTGTCAAATGATATCAGATATATTAAGCATATTAATAAGCTTGTGTATTGTCCGGAAACCATTCGCTACACTATGTCGATTTGTTCCCGAAGATATATGAACACACAATCGCTCATATCAATGTGGCTAAAAGCTTGCTCTGGTTATGCGTCAGTCATGTGCATTCCGTTATGACCACACCTTTCTCAAGGTGTGTACGGACAATATATGCACGAAAAATTTTGAAAAGTTTACGTGCGTTATTACTCTTGCCAATTGCAGGCAGGAATAACTGCAGGGCAAGAAGCTATTTCAGTTAGTAAGACAATGTTGCCCTAAAATAATTTAAAGTCAAATAACTTGGCCGACACCTCATAACGTTATTGTTAACATCGAGCAATTTCTGCCTTATTTATGTTGGATGCCATTGGTTGAGACTTGTGTCTGGTGCCCACATCGGTCGTTTAGATTAAGGTATGAATGGATGGGAAAATATATTGCATTGACCAAATGTACCCAATATATTATCTATCAGATCTAGCAGTTTTAATATATGAAATATAATACACAAATAAAGTGTATAGACATTGGTTGCTGAATACTCCATGAAAGAAGAAGCGTGAATAAATCACAAATAAATATACTGGCGCGGGCTCGACGTCTGTTACCGATTGTGACCGTAATAGTTAACTGATAGGTGGCCGCCCGATGAATAGTGCGTGGGATAAGCGACAGGCTACAGTAATTAAATGGCATGAGAGTGCTAGGTTAAGAAATAGATGGCATCGTGTAGACAGGATAAGATGTTACTTAGGATACAACGACTGTTAAAGAAATAGAATTAACAAGTGTGTCCACAGTGTACCTGATATTTGCAATTATACTAGAATGCCAAATTCAGCAAGCAATTTGCCAGAAAATGAGTTCTATTCGCAGAATTAAAACGAGATACTCGATATATATATCTCACGTTGAACCACACAGTGCATCGCAATATACACATTTGTCACAAACGTCTGATTCTCATATTTGTCAATCCAAGTATTCCTTTTTTTTCGACATGGCATCAGCTCTCTTGGATGTGTTCTTTCCATTATCGTATTGCTATGAGTACATGGAATTTCAAATGAACAACCTCATAAATATTGATCCAAACCTCCCCATCAAGTGTTATGTGCCCAGCTGCGCATAATCAACAGTGTGTCAGTTTGTTATTGTGCTGTTCCTGCTTATAAATATGCCCCCGCAAATATGTTTTATGCGACTACCGATAATATGTATAAAAAAACATCCGTTTGTTTTACCAAAGCAGCGCAAGTACAATACAATGGTTTGGAAATATATTTATGCTAATGGCAGAATGCCAAAATATTGTATTCACACGTCCTGCAGATGAAAGACCAGATATACCAAATATGCGCGATGGATTAATTTATGTTAAGCATCTGTTCAAAATGAAAATAGAGCTTTGCTCAAATGTGATGTTTGGTTTTTATCATTGATGAAGATATGCATTGTTATTATAATTGGCTGTTATCATATTTGTCAACTTGTATCGATTTCTAACTGAAAGGATGCCATTATTAACTTTAAGTCATTACCGAGAACGAACATTGGAAGGTATCGTTGCTTTGAAAACGTTCATTTGACATGTTCATTTCTTAACGGCAACGGATACTTGATTCACGACACCGCGTTATCCAATCAAACAGCTCGATCAGAGGTCCGTGATAAATGAGGTTTGCAATAGATGGTCATGCGGCAGCTCAAGTGCCGTACACTTTCGTTGCCAGCGCAATTTTAAGCATGCTTTTGCGTTTATTAGACACGCTGTAAAAGTGGAATCTTATGGTCAGCATGCCACACTGGCTAATGACATCACCGAATGGTTTCCGCAGTTATTGTTAAAAGGTTTTGAACGCGCATGACGTTTTTGTCGCAAGATGTTAACAATCTCATTACCCATCAAATTATATCACCAGGAAGCGTAATAAAGGTTCAATTATCTTAAACACCAATTTGGCAGCTGGCAGAACAGCTGTTTCCTTTAAGAGAGATAATTCAGCGTCACATGGCTATGTCATCGCAGAAACATTCATATTTGACATGCCATAAAAAAATAAATATACCAAACGCGGTATTATATGAGCGACTAATTACGGAAAATATTGTTGTATATAAAATGTAACGCTGGTCAAGTCCAGGTTACAAATGAGACGGATTTCTTATCTCCACTTCACCGTTGTACGGAGGTGGCCTTCCAATTTGGTCTGTACGATGGTGCATATCGCGTTGCCCGAATTAAGATTGTCGTTAACATCTGGGGACGGAGGTAATTATATAAATGCGGAGTCGTCAGAAAGCGCGCAAGTTTCTGATTGGGCGTTGGCTATTACAAAGGGGCTCGCCTACAAGTTTGGGCAAATATTTATTAATATTTATTGGCGGCAAATGGTCAGGGAACTGATATAGAGCACATTCGGTAATAATAAACTTGTCAGCTCAAGTGACTGGACTTCAGCTATCAGGATATGACACTTGCGAGGGAGGGGGTTATGGCTCCACACTGGTTGTTGACGCTTACGATATGAATTAATTAAGATATTATATGAGTACCAATATAACTTCACAATGCATACAATCTAATCAATAAGGACAGTCACATCAGTGTTGACATCTGCTTCATTTGCACCTGTCAGTGAATGTTGCACGAGCCCAATGCATATCCAGGCAGTATCCATAACTATATTGATACAAACGTATTGTTTAGGCTTGTTTAGTATTTGATTCCGTTTCTGTTCATGGATATAAATAAATAGCATTGTGGATTACCTAAGAAGTACTTATAAATCACCAGCGATGATTTACTGCAATTGTAGCAAGATCAACATTTGCATGATATATTGCATTGCTCTGTATTTCAAGAAGTATACCCATGTATTCATGGTATGGGGTAAACCAAGCACAGCGGGCAATGTTTTACCCAATTATGGTATTTGAATATAATCATACCTGTGTCATTCTAATCTATTGTGCAACTTATCATGCATATTATGTTGTTCTCACGACGAGTGACAAAAAAGCCATGGCACGATGTGGTGACCAAATTGATGCTTGTATGTACACTGTTTATTACTATAACCCACGTCATGTGATGCATTGGAATACGTTTATGGCGATTTTAGTATGTTGCTATTCAGGTTTGAAATAACGTCTGGCTGGCAACGCTAAGACATACATGGTAATATATTGTCATTTCTGTGTCTGATTAAGTGACCAGTAAACGCAGTGATAAGATTGCAATAATAGTACCCTGGTCCACTGTTACGAAATGAAAAATACAGCATTCTGGCATGATTTTGTCATTATGACTTGTTTGGTAGTTATTTCTGTCCAAAACATTTTGAATTTCGCACCTCGATTCTGATGGGCAAATGTCATGTCAGAGTCGTCTGAATGATGCTGTCAATTGTATTTATTAACAAAATAGGGTACAACTAGAGCTAAACTTATTCATGTTCTTTGAGCCATTTGTGTCAATGGAGTGTTTATGCACAATATCACCCAATCTGCTTAACAATTCACATTTATACACGCAACAGCATATCACACGTTCACTAAAGGCGATCAAAGAAGAACAAGGATAAATAGATTGCATTTAATTTTTCTTATTCCCATTTGCGCTACATTTTATCAAAATTTCTGCAATACTTCCTAAGCATCCAGTTGTTCTTTTCAGTGGCCAATACGTCTGGCTTTTCACAAGACAATCAAAGAGTGTATAGCTTCGCTGATAAGGTTCACTTCGAGTGACTTTGCGGTGATCACTTCCCTAATTATAATACATTGCAATCGTTAGGTAGCTCTTCCATGGTATGAACAATTGTATATAGGGGCAACTGCCAGAAAGTACGATTTTTATATTTGACAGACGTGGTAGCAACTCTGTTTATACACCAACCAGGAACTGGGAGACGATATGTTAGCGATCACCAAATAAACCAAATAATGATTAATCGATGGTGCAATGTTTTTAAAGGAGAATGATATGATTTACACAGCATATGACGAGAATATGCGAAAACATGGCACCACAAGCTAATGGACTGGACAAGACCATTCAAGTCACTTTAATAGTTAAAATAAAGTATCTGTATGGAAGCCATTCAATTCAATAATAATAGTTTATTGCATTATCATAGAGTTCAGAAAATAATGAATCGAAGTTATGTAGTGCTAACTCTATAAGTCATTCAATAAATATTGCCTTCAGTTGGCAATCATTGCTTTTTCCGGCGTTTTGTCAAAGTTATATCAGTATGATGAGAAGATTCTATGATAATCTATGACTTTTAGCCCGTTTCAAATTTAATCAGTTTGCCTTTTTTATCTCGGCCGCGGCACACCAAGATTGTTATGATTTGACCATTGGCGGTGGTTCCTAGGACATTATTTGCTCGTAAATTAAGGCGTAAATATTACTTGGGACGTATTCAGCCTGATTATTTGCTAATGGATGTTGCACGGTGAACGGGTTTTTGTTGCAACGAATGGTAGTACAGACTGCTAATAAATCCTCAAGTGCAAATAATTAGGGTCAAAAGCAGACAATTGCATAGCGATGAAGGTTTCGAAATTGTTATGTTTACTTGGAGGATCAATGCTTTTGTAGGATGCTTATGTGCAACTAAACGTTCTAATGGAATGTGTGAATTGAATCATGACACTTGGACTGTTTCTAATGATGCATGACACAATAGGGGCCAATCGATTTTATACAAACATAGCCATCCAATTTACAGAAACAAACAATCTAGTCACATGCACACATGGACAGCATCATAGAACAATTGTAATAAAATATATCACTGTGAAAGTGACCATGAATTGTCAACATTATTAATTGTTATATTTTCTATATTCGCATTCTGAAATGCCTTTCCAAGATTCAGTATGTACGATAGACAAAATCTGCATGGGTGGATGTAAGCTGATCATACATAGTAGTATTGACCGATGTTACTACCTACTCAAACAGTAGTTTATTCAGTATAATACTCTCTACGAAGGCCTGTTGGCTTCTTGCTACCAATGACGGGTAGTAAATTAATAACAAACCTATACTCGTGTATGTATACTTATCTGTATATGCTTATCATAGTAACGGTAGTTATGATCTCTGGAATATCTGTGTTTTCAAACGCGACACTCTTCAGGGAATATGCCTTCAAATGAGAGTATTTAATTGCACCGCAATATCACGGATATATAAGATAATCCATGTAGCTATTGTCTCATATAAAGTATATAAGCCATAGATCAAGATCTACAAGCCTGGACACTATCGAGACACACTCATCCTGTAAAATGAGCTAGAAGTGTATAGATATGTTAGCGTATGGATTTCTCAACAATTAATCTCTCAAATCTTTTTTTGGAAATGGAAATGGAATATTTAACCGGGAACTATACTAGTACACTTGAGCTGCTCCCCTTATTGGCCCATTTTAGGAACACTATATGACAAGTACCGCAACTTAACCATGACGACCCGCTAAGTAGTATCATTTTAGAGAACGGATATTTTGTATATGTACGTACAAACACGATACAAATGTCATTTTACTCCAGTAAATCATTCTGTTTTTGGCATAGCGATGAAGGTTTCGAAATTCTTTTGTTTCCTTAGAGGGTAAATGTACGTACAAACACGATACAAATGTCATTTTACTCCAATATAAATCATTCTGTTTTTGGCAAAATACTAACATCTATACATGTATATATATGTACATATATATATATATATATATATAGATATATATATATATATATATATATATATATATATAGAGATATGTATATATATATATATATATATAGAATATATCCCTTTATATATATATATATATATATATATGTATATATCTATATATATGTATATCTATATACCATATATATATATATATATATATATCTATATATATCTATCTATATATCTCTATATCTATATATATATATATCTATATATATATATATATATATATATACAGTATAAGCTATGTGTAGTTGCGTAGTTACCCCAAGCAATCGTCACGTCAAGTGACACCATTCCGCTGTAGATATATGAAAAACAGATGTATTTGTTATTCAGGCAATGGAATGTAGCCAATCAAACGCAAACAAATGATCAAGAAACATACATTGATCGACACAGCAATAACATGTCTTTCTGTATTCAAAGTAACGAACGGCGGAACCATTCGTTTTCCGAAACTATCTTACAATCAACCGGTTATAATTATAATTATGGCGGAGAGTGGTGAAATGAGGGTGATTTGAGAGCATCGATAATTAAGAAAACATCAAATTTCATTGCTGTATCACAAATTTCATATTATCAGCGTCCATGGTTATCTAAAACTAATGTTGACGGACTGCGTTTTGTCGAGACATTGTAAAGCATTAAAATACACTCAAATCAGTAAAGCATTGAAGCGCAGTACTTAGACACCCGATACTGTTGGATCTATTGCCAGGAAAACACTGATTTAACACTCTCAAAGCAGTAATATGTCAGGCAATTATACAAATCGTGCATAATTGCTCATCGAGCAGTACAGCAAACGCACACAAAGCAAGACAGGATGCTTTGCCATCATTTTCAATTAGCATGCGCATCTACGCAACTATCTTTTCCTATATATTCGCATGCACAAGAAAAATGGCAAACAATGCAACACAAGACGTCTTAAGATTGTCATTCATGGATATTCCTATAAAACACACAATAACGCAAACGTTCAAGGCTGATTATAAGATGCTTTCTGATATTACGTATGTGAACGGCAAATCATCACCGGTTTTAATTAACTTGGTACATGTTGTAAATATGCACTTGGTGTGGATATGGATACGGTTGCCGGAGGATGGCTTGTATGCCTTTCTATGATACGTACTAGTTGAGGTCTTGTTTATGCTAGTACATAGGCTGATATATCATTATTTAAATTAACCATATTGCAATGGGTATTTCAACAACGACGCCAAGAACTTTTGAAGGAACTGGGAAGATTATGAACAAGGGTTTAGAAATATCTCGGCAGAATTTTGGCAAGGCATGATACATCAAGCGTTTTCGTGATTGTTGTGAATTATCTTATGCGTTTAAAATGTTCCATCTTAAGCCATAGCCGGGTCAAAGTGCAACGTATGTTTTTTATAGGGAATGGAATGTTGCATTAAATCACTGGCTATCAGTCCCAGGAGATGCGTATTGACTTACAGGACCACGATGGGCTGACCGCCCATGCTGAGTACACTGACATCAGCGTAGGCAAACTATATATGCCTCTAAATCATTCTCTATGTTGTGGCGAAACCACGCACCGTTTGTGTGCAAGCTGTCAAAAGTGTGGGATAAGTACCGCGTTTGTTTGGGTTGTGATTGATATGTGGGATCATACAGACATTGAAATACTCACCTAAAAAAATATGCATTTTGTTAGCTTCTGTTTGCTTGTGTATTGTGAATGATAAACAGCAAAATTGAATTCCAAAACTTTGCATACAGTGACATTTTTTATCAGCACAAATAAATTCTGCACCTATTTCCCCTCTGTCGCTGTATTGCTTATCCTTATGTTATGTGCAGGGGATGGTTTGTTTGTACAAACTGGACAGAAATTCACAACTCGTGACAGTGACAATGACGTGTGGGACCGGAACTGTGCAGTCCAATTTAAAGGAGCGTGGTGGTACAAGAATTGTCATTCATCCAACCTTAACGGCGGATACCGACAGACTGGAGAGCACACGCCCACCATC
This sequence comes from Urechis unicinctus, assembly GCA_034190875.2. NCBI lineage: Eukaryota > Metazoa > Annelida > Polychaeta > Xenopneusta > Urechidae > Urechis > Urechis unicinctus. The sequence goes on along the minus strand of CM067347.1, from coordinate 58,222,872 downwards.
TTCGCTGATACCGTAACATGGAGCCCATGGAAGGGACAGCGCTATTCGTTGAAATTCACGGAGATGAAAATAAGGCCCAAGAACTTTTGATGAATGAAAACAAAATTCACATTTACCCAGATCGCTGCCCAATAGAAATTGTTACTGTTCATGTGATATTTTATTTTGATGATTTATTTTAGCTGTCTGTTATTATGAAATTGACAGATATCACGTATAAGGAATAGGTAAAACTACCTTGTAAAGTAGGTTACCCGATTACTATAAATTGGAAGAAATGTGAGCATGACTTAATAATAAACCTATGAAAGTTCGATTACACTGCAGTGCCTTTATTTTTTTCGTCGACTAAAAACACATTCCACTTCTCACCAATGGACTGAAACTCCTGTGGTTACAATGTAGCGCGTTATATTAATTGCCGTTTTCGTTAAAAAAACATGAGTTTGTCCGTCGATTTGATTCTCGACTGATCCTTCACTTAACATCAAAACCATTTCGCCATTATCGGATGCGCGGCACGATGTTGAATTACTATTGGCTACTTATAGCGAATATTGCAAATGTTAAGATTCACTAGAAACATATTAGTAATCTACACTACCATCTTACGTGATCGCCATACTATTGACTGCCTTCTGAGAGACGTCAGTTTAGACCTAGTGTCTGCGTTGTCTCGTTGAGGCAGCGGCTCCTTAAGAACATCCTCCAATATTAGTCTACCATAAATATGCAAACGAGTAGCAAACCGCCAACTTGGGTCAGAAGAATCAGCGATCATCCTACGTGCCATATAATATACACAGACGTTTGTTTGGCAAGTATGTGGACTATCAATCACAAGGTCATTTGATGGCTTTCTATTTCATTAATATCCAAAGCTTTACAGGAGCTCCAAATTGACAGATACTTATCACAATACATATGAAGTAATGTGCTCGATCAGAAGTCATGGTTTGATTCATACGGCGACAACTGCTGCCCGGCTCTCGGCGTTTATAAATTCAGACGTGAAGTCATAATGCCAAGCATGAAGGGCGCAATACCAGATTACAACGGGCCTTTAGTCCAATGACTTTTATCAAGCAAACAATATGCTTGTTCATCTGGCATTGGTATTTCCCATTACTTTGTTCTGTTCTCGCTCAGAATCGATATTCTGGCGTATCGTCATTTTTATATTGTAAATTTTCCATACAAATCGCAGCAGCGACACATTGTCAGTAATGTGTTGGAAAATTCATAATTGTAATCAAGGTCATCAAATACCACCCGATTGATTCAAAGATCGCTGTCAATCTCAACTGTATAATTCAACTTCACTCAAAGTATTAGAAAACGAGGAACCTATGATTCATGGATCTGACACTCATCCATTATGATGACTAAGCGTACTGCTCCTGTCTGACTAATTTTGCAGAGAATGCATTCACACTATCATTTAGCGGTGTCCAAATAACATTGTTGGCGTAATAACAAAACTAGCGTATGATTTGACGGCCAATTTGACACAAATGAGATTTCTGTCCTGAAACTGCACCCATCTATCTGACATTCAAGGGTTTGTCTGTTTCCGACAACAAAACCATTATTTTGTTGAACTATATACAGGGTGATCTATTAATCGAAGCATAAAAGAGTATTAATCGAACCATGATTGAGCTGAGAGACTGATTGATGAAAGAAGCTTATTCAGCTTAGAAGTTGATTGAATGGACAGAGAGAGAGAGAGAGAGAGAGAGAGAGAGCAAAAGAGAGATAGAGAGAGAGAGCAAAAGAGAGATAGAGAGAGAGAGAGAATGAGGGAGAGAGAGAGAGAGAGAGAGAGAGAGGAAGCGAGAGAGAGAGGACACAAAGTAACTCAAAAGACCAACGTCAGGTTCTAATTATCACCTTGTCGGTCCACAGTTTAAGCAAAATCTTTTTGTGCAAATACGCGATGAACCGACGTTGACCTCAACACGAGCTATTCCCCGCTTGCTCCGACAGCCAAATCACCATTGCGAGGTGGTCCCCAGATTTGTTGGATGCTTTAGTTCAGATAGCGCAATAACTAAGCGAGCAACGTCCTGTTTCAAAGTGCATCGCAACGATTAACTGACTATCGCCTTGTTGCTTAGTTTATCACGATGACTTACTTGACCCACACCCTACCTAACTACACATTTAATTACTTATTAACTCATTCATTAACTCGCTCACTTCCTCACTCACTCACTCACACTTAAGTAACCACTCACCACTCACCAACTTATTCCCTCATTCATGCTTAACTATCCACTTAACAAATCACTAACTTATTCGTCAAATCGCTCGCTCACTCACTCATTCACACGTTACTACTCACCCACTCACACTTAACTACCCACTCACCGGTCACTCATTTACTCATACTTACTTTCTTACTCACTCACTCACTCGCTCGCACACTCACCCTCTCACCCTCTCACTCACTCACTCACTCACTCACTCACTCACTCACTCACTCACTCACTAACTAAATCAATCAGACACTCACTAACTCGCTCACACTCAACTACCCACTCATCCACTCACTCACTCAGTCACTCACTCAATCACTTGCCCTTATCCACCCGCTTACTCCCTAATCCAGACGCAATGCACGCCAGTCAACTTGCCAAAACTTACGTATCTTTTGTTAAACCGACGAACGCACCAGACAGTAGCGAATAGACCTGTAAAACTGTAAAGCAAGAGGCCTATAGATATGTGGCGGAACTCGGCGAAATTTGACGACATTGTAATCATTATAATCATCAAGATTACCTTCAGAATTATCTTCATCACAAAAATCGTCATTGTCATCCTTATTATCGTCACAACCCTTATCGTCAGAGAAATCTTACACTTATAATATATATATATATATATATATATTTAGATATATACACATATATATATATATACATATATATATATATATTTATATATACATATGTGTAGACTTATATATATATTTATATCAACACACATATAGATATATATATACATACATATCTATACATATATATATATTGTACATATATATATGTATATATATATATATATATATATATATATATATATATATATATATATATATATATATATATATATATATATATATCTCTATATATATATATATATATATATATATATCTCTATATATATATATATATAATATATATGTATAATTGATATTTGGTCCCGGTTGAGTTGCAATGTTTCAAGTTAACCAGAAATATACAAGTTGATATGAATCCGAAACACAGCTTATCTCGGAGAGAGAGAGAGGGTGAGAGAGAGAGAGAGAGAGAGAGAGAGAGAGAGAGAGAGAGAGAGAGAGAGGAGAGAGAGAGAGAGAGAGAGAGAGATAGAGATATATATATATATATATATATCTATATATATATATATAGAGAGATATCTCTATATATCTATAGAGAGAGAGAGAGAGAGAGCGCGCGCGCGAGAGCGAGAGAGCGAGAGAGCGGCGAGCGCGCGCGCGAGAGAGCTAGAGCACACACAGTGAATAGCACCAAAGGAATGTTATATAGTATGCGCTCAGAGTGGTGTTGTTTCCTTCGTCAAGAGACCGTGACGAACAGGATATGAATAGTAGAAGGCGAGACTCTCTACTGACATCCACGACTTATGTACCATGATGAACGAGTGCCGGGCACCGAAACTATCACGATCTCTGGCAGCTCTTCCTTTGTTTGGTATTATGTATTCTTGGGCAAGAGTGCAAAATATCGAGCGTTTAGCCCTATCCCTGCGGAAAGATGTTGTTCTTGTTGCGTAATGACTAAGTGAGCAACGTCCTGTTTCAAAGTTCATCGCAATGATTAACTGAGTATCACACTGTTGCTATGTTAATCACAATGACTTACTTGACCTCACTCATACCTATCTACCCACTAAACTACTCATAAAATAACTCATTAACTCGCTCACTCCCTCACTCATTCACACTGAAGTACCCATTCACAACTCACCAGCTCCCTCATCCACACTTAACTATCCACTTAAAAAATCACTGAATCACTAATAAAGTCGCTCGCTAACTCCCTCACTCACACGTAACTACTTATTTACTCACACTTAACAACCCACACACCCGTCACTCACTAACTCACTCACTCGCTCGCTCATACGTAACTTCTTACTCACTCACGCACTCGCTCACTCACTCAATCACTCACGCAATTACTAACTTATACACTTACACGTTACTACTGATCAACTCAGACTTAACTACTCACTTACCAGTTACTCACTCACTCGCTCACTCATACGTAACTTCTTACACACCCACTCGCTCACTCACTCACTCACTCACTCACTCACTCACTCACTCACTCACTCACTCATTCAATCACTCGAAGCTTGACTTACAAGAACACACTCGGAGATCAAACATAAGCTGTAGATATTGTTGAGTATGAATGTAGATTGTCAATCTATCATGGATCCGGAAAACATGATTCCTTTAATAAATTTGATCTCTTATTAACTCATCAATATACATGCAATGGTCATGAAAATTGGTTGATTCGTGGTCAATTATGGCCCAATTCTGATTTTTTTTTAAATTGCTTGATAATGTTCCCCCATGGGTTCATGGGCCTCTTGTATTTATGGTAGCTTGGGGTCGTAAAGTTATGTAACTGTCCGAATCTTGAGGCAACCAGGCTTCAGTGAAATCATGAATGGGTGATACTTATTAATCACAAAAGACCAGTGGTCATCGGAAATGTGATAATTAAAACGTCAAAAGTATCAGTGATTCTTTATACACAAATAAATAACTGACCAGAAAAAAAGGTATAGGATCGCGCTTGACAACTGTTATTGACTGGTGTTGGCCATATAATTTTACCAGCGTCTGGCTCGTAACACACTAGCTCTAATAAAGTTAGTAATCACGAATGTTGTACATCCTGGATGCTTTACACTCATACATTTTGTAACAGAGGAATAACTATTCGTTGTTGCCGCATGATAGAGAATACGTAAGGTGCTTCCAAGAAATGGGAACAGGTTCAATTTAGCGAACTCCTAAGAAGTTGTATATATAACATCCGGGTGTCAAACCGCTATAGGCAACACAATATTCAAGTTTCCAGAAACGACACATATTGTAAGCCGAATATTGATTAAACCGTTCATAAGAGACTATGTCAGTCAAACGAATTTCTTCGTCCTCTTTTGATTTGCTGATGTTTTCATTTAACTTGGTAATCAATATTAGCCTGAATATTTCACACAAATGATCACCGTATCTTATAGCGTTGTCATATTCTATTGTATATGTAAATGGTAAGCTATCATAGACATGATTGGTACTGATGTCAGGTTATTCCATCATTTATTGAAAACGCATTTTCATTTGTGTGATTTCTTAAGAATCCTGCTTTCCATACCCAGGATTCCAGCTATCAAGTGTCGTCTTGGTGAGGTTTTTGCTTGCACTGTGACCTTTGCCACTAGCCGGATCCTTATAAGACTGACATCATAGATTGAAGGCGCCATTCATTGCCAAGTGTCTTGCAGAGAATTATTTCACTCGTCATTGTATTCAGAGCTATCTGATTCTGTGCGAGCTCTCATACAAGCAACCACAGCGTTTGACCAGAGGCGAATGAAGATGAGCATTCACCCAGGCTTACACCTGCTCTTCGTGGTGAGTCAATATATCCATCCAACTGCAGGATTCCTTTTGGTAAGCATTACAATCCTCCTCATCCATCACCGTCGTGTATATCGCCTCGTTATTGAAAGTGACATAAAACTAGTATATCATTTAATTTTTTCATTTCAAGCTCCACCAAAGCGGGCTTTAGATCATGTCAACACGGGATCATGTCAACTCGTACCCAGACCAACTCGTACCCAAGTTTTAAGATTAATACCGGACTCATGTGTGATTCACTTATGTACAATAACGTTGAGTATAAACATCATCAATATAGATTTCCATTATTTTGACAAGCAATCCCGCATATGTTGTCACCTTAAACAGCTAACTACTCTCATTGCCGCCGCACCGTGTCTAAAATAGTCCCTAGCTCGCCCGTCACAAGCGACCAGAGCGTGTTGTCCCGGGCGTGGCATACGGTGGTGACGCTTGGGTAGGGAGGGTAGGGTTGGTTGTGTAGGTCGGTAGGGTAAGGGTAGGGTAGAGTAAGGTAGCGTCGGGTAGTGTAGGGTAGCGTCAGGTATGGTTGGGCAGCGTCGAGTAGGGAATGTATAATTGTGTATGCTCAAATAACGTATGTACGTACATGCATACGTACGTACTTACTTACGTACGTATGTATGTATGAATGTACGTAAGAATGTAAGTATGTATGTATGTATGCATGCAATATGTGATATAATGGAAAAGAAGATACGAACGAATGAATGGTGCATCGCAGTAACGGTGATGAGTGTAGATCACTATCATGGCGGCCGTACGGATATACTGTAGACAAAATATTACAGCGGTCAGACCGCGATGTATCCGTTAAAAGTGTGTTAATATTTTTTCAATTGTAATCTTATTGGAACAAAGATAAAATGGAAAAGATGACAGTAGGTATTCTGTTGATACTAATACTGAATGCTGCTTTAAGGTATGATGCAATTTTTGATCTCATTCATTTCAATATATATTTATGAGGCATCTCCGACTTTTCTAATTTGTCAAATCTTGAAATTCATCAATTTGAATAACATAGAGTGTTAGTGCTGATATACATGTTGATAATTGCTTAATTATTGATGGGTGAGCAAACAATTTATTGTTTATTTGAAATATTGTCGTGGAATTTATTGGCATGTCTTTGGTTATGTGTTAGTAAATAACTGCTTTTCAATATCAAAGACATCAAATTATTAAATAGTAATATCAGTAGTAATAGATTAGTTTATTATGCCTTCAAAAGGGAAATTCATTCGTCAAGAATTAAATGTCTATAAGTTGTGGAACATGTTATGTTAAGTTATGTATCTGTGACCGTGTTGAATATTGCTCTGGGCTTGCCGACGGCGAGAGGTGTGCTTATTTGAAAATATAACGTTTTTTTTATATAATCTCTATTTTCAGCTCTTGGCACGCTTTGCTAGTCTTGGAAAGACCTCTTAATTGAAAGCATTGCTGGCCTCGGGTAACTGTGTAAATTGCGGGGTGTTGGTGATTGTGTTTGGGAGTGTTTACGTGCCATCCTGCGTTTATGGTGATGGGGGGATATACATTGTGTTTGCATTTCAATAGAAATAGACCGATTGCATGTTATCAGTAATCCTAGGAAGACTTATTGAGGACGGAATTGTGTTGAATTATATTTGATATATAAAAGCAACATATATACAAATCCAATACAGACTTGTAGACGGCTACACCAGCTAGACAGGGTTATACACCCTACTACAACTTTTGAGTAGCTGTGAAGCTCTCAGCCTCTCCTCCCTGTATTCATGCCACAGAGCTAGGAGTTTCCCCTGGGTTTGTCGCAACAGACGGTGTAACTTCCCTTCGGACACCAAAGACACACGAATCGGGACCAGTTTTGCTTCTTGATGAAGCAATCGAAGAAATGCGTAGAAATGAATGCTTGATCTTTCAGCTCTAGCCTTTACTATTGATGCCATCCCTCGACGTCATTGTTGGTCCCCGTAGCCTTCATAAAGTAGGACCAGCTGGATACCTCCCACAAAGAGGATTGCAGCCACGACGAGTCGACAAGTATATCCAGGAGCGTGGTGTCTGTTGTATTCTCCAACAACTTTCTGTAGGCTGGGGTGATGTGCTCTGATGGCAAAAATGGAAGCGCCTGTATTCTTTGAACCATCCTTTTGACGCGTCCTTGTATGCAGCACTGAGCTTTTCTGTAGACGGCCTGAGCCTAGTGGAATGCGCAGCCGGGAACACACCCCGAAGCCCTTGCCAGATACCTGTACACAAATTGTTTACTCATTATATGTCATGTGCTTCATAAACAACATTGAGGTGTGTATGACACATGATTAATACACTGTCCTCTAAATTGTTGTACCAATATTGACCTTGAATGCAAATGACTCGACTTCTTGGAAATCTGCTACAGCACTTCCTGCCCTAGGCTCAATCGGTAACGTATGTTTTACTGCCTTAAATACCACACGAATATATAGATACACACCATTGTATATGCATGTACTCATTGAACACACTTCCACAGCGTACTGTTATACTGTCTTAATAACACAATGCATACCTTTTTGTATATATATATATACATATTAATATATATATATATATATATATATATATATGTGTGTGTGTATATATATATACGCACATATATATATAATATATATATTTATATATATATGTATGTATAAATATATTTATATATGCATATTAATACCTCTCCCCATCCTACCCCTTTCATTAGATCATTGTTATTTGATCGAAGAGTCGTTGGTTGTTTCTTTGTTAACTTTAGAGATGACCTTGTCTGTACATCTCAAACCTCAAACATGTATACGCATATCTTATACTAGATTTTATTGTGTGGGCTCCTTCCGAATTTGTACGGTTACTCACTGCGTGTGGTTGCTCGAGTGGGGACTAACGCCTGGAGTAGAGTTGCTTACTGGGTTTATTTAGTTTCAATAATGAAGCTTCCTGGGATCTCGGTCTGAATCTCCTCTCTAAGTAGATGATCTCACTGAATTTATATGCGTGGACTGGTTATATAGTCCCCCGGAAGTTGGATTCCCCATAGGACTTTGTCCAACCCACGCTATTGGATTACGGCCTTTCGCCTAACGACCCCCATGAGGCAGTGGACTCGTTAGCCATTAACTAGCGGGATAACACGCTGACCATATCGTGCTAAGCTAAAGTATTATAACACATACAAAGACGACAATGTGCGAGTGATCTACGTTTGCCATCGTTTCCTTTGTGGACGTCTCACTTCGATCTGTGGTGGTCATCGACCTATATACAATAATGATATAGGTGCAGAGTAATTTACAATCAATTCATTTGGTCTGATGCTCACCAATACAAAGTGATATATCATGGTCATTGCTGTCATAAGCACGTCATACTAATAACTTGGTCAACAAATCTTACTTTTGAAGTAACGGTTTTTGCGTTTTGAGGTGAATGACTATAGTTCATTGTCTGCCAGTTCACAGCAGTGGTGTCGAACGAGGAAGAGGACACGACGGGCGAAGCACTACGCAGCAAGCTCATTCAATCGCTGCAGTAGATTAACGATGCCCTACAACACCTGATCAGTGTCCGTGATGATATAGCAGCTTTAACAGCACAGGTGTCATCACAAAACTGTCAAATTGCGTGGCTTGGTAAACAGCTTATGTCTTGATGTATATATAAGTAAATCATTAAACTTGATAGAAAGTCCATCAAACCACTCGATAGAAAGTCGCCAGGATTTATGAATAATGGTTTCATAGGAATATAGATATGCATGTCATGACGAAACGATTTAGGTGTTTTGTTGTACTCCAAATATTAACTGTAAATTTTGCTGCCATGTGAATCTGTGTAATGTTTTCATTCAGGTGAAGACTTCCGTCCACGTGACTGCGCTGAGTTGTACGTGGCTGGAGAGCGCGGATCAGGTGTCTACACCATCTTCCTGTACAATGTGGGCCATCCTGTTGCAGTATCAGCATATTGTGATATGGAGACGGATGGCGGAGGATGGCTTGTATGCCTTTCTATAATATGATACTAGTTAAGGTCTTGTTTATGCTAGTACATAGGTTGATATATCATTATTTGAATTAACCATGCTGAAATAGGTATTTCAACGACGCCAAGACGGTTCAGAGAACTTTTGGAGGAACTGGGAAGATTATGAACAAGGGTTTGGGAATATCTCGGCAGAATTTTGGCAAGGCATGATACATCAAGCGTTTTCTTGATTGTTGTGAATTGTCTCAAGCTTTTATGATCTTAAGCATAGCCTGTTCAAAGTGCAACATATGTTTTATAGGGAATGGAATGTTGCATCAAATCACTGGCCATAAGTCCCAGGAGCTGCGCGTTGACTTACAGGACCACGATGGGCTAACCGCCCATGCTGAGTACACTGACTTCAGCGTAGGCACTCCACTATCAAAATACACGCTGACAATAAGCGGATACTCCGGCACGGCTGGTAATTTTATGCAAAATATATCTGCCTCTTAATTATTCTCTATGTTGTTGCAAAACCACGCACCGTTTGTGTGCAAGCTGTCAAAAGTGTGGGATAAGTACCGCGTTTGTTTGGGTTGTTATTGATATGTGGGATCATACAGATATTGAAATGCTCACCGGAAACAAATATGCATTTAGTTAGCTTCTGTTTGCTGGTGTATTGTAAATGATAAATAACAAAATTGAATTCCACAACTTCGCATACAGTGACATTTTATATAGCACATAAAAAAGCTGCAACTATTACCCCTCTGTCGCTGTATGATCACGTTTTAAGACATATTGGTTATCCATATGTAATGTGTAGGGGATGGTTTGTCTGATCTAAATGGACAGAAATTCACAACTCGTGACAGTGACAATGACGTGTGGGGCCGGAACTGTGCAGTCCAATTTAAAGGAGCGTGGTGGTACAAGTCTTGTCATTCATCCAACCTTAACGGCGGATACCGACAGACTGGAGAGCACACGCCCACCACCTACGCTGATACCGTTACATGGCAACCTTGGAAGGGACAGCACTATTCGCTGAAATTCACGGAGATGAAAATACGGCCCAAGAACTTTTGATGGATGATAAATTTTGACATTTTACCCAGATTGCTGCCCAAGCGAGATTGTTAATGTTCATTTGATGTTTTGCTTTAATGATTTGTTTTAGTTGTCTCTTTATTGTGTAGTTGACAGATTTCACTTAAAATGAAAACTACCCAGTTATCATTGAATATCGGAAGCAATGAGAGGGAACCTTAATAAACAAATAAAAGCATTGGTTTAATTTTTGTCCATTAAACACATATTACACCTCTCACCAGCTGTCTGATACACCTGTGTTTTTCCATGTAGCAGGTTAAATTAATTACCAATTTCGTGGTAAACATCATACACAACCTTCATGTGTGATCGCCATATAATTAACTACCGTGTGTAGGGATGACAGTTTAATATCTACTTTGTCTCAATGAGATAGCGGCTTCTTGAGAACATCCTCCAATATTAGTCTACTATAAATATGCAAACGAGCAGCAAACAACTAACTTGGGTCAGAAGAATCAGCGATCATCTTACGTGCCATATAATACATACAGACGTTTGTTTGTCGGGCATTTGGACTATTAACCACAAGGTCATTTGATGGCTTTCTATTTGATTAATATGCAAAAATTTACAGCCGCAATACCAGATTACAAAACGTCTTTAGTCCAATGACTTTTATGCATCTTCATGAGGCAAACAATATGCTTGCTCATCCGGCATTGGTATTTCTAATAAATTGGTTTTGTTCTCGCCCCGAATAGGTGTACCGTCGTATCGTCATTTGTTATTCCCTCTTGTAGAATGGTAAATTGTCCATACAACCAGCGACATATTGACTCTTTGTCGATAATGTGTTGGAAAATTCATAATTGTAATCAAGGGCATAAAATACCACCCGATCGATTCAAAGATTGATGTAACTCTCAACTGTATAAGTCTACTTCACTCAAAATATAGGAAACGAGGTACCTATGATTCATGGATCTGACATTCATCCATTATGATGACTATGCTCCTGTCTGACCAATGTTGCAGAAAATGCATACACATTATCATTTAGCGGTGCGCGCTCAGAAGCGTGTAAGATCAATTTCAATTTCATGCATTCCATTTGCAAATTTGTCTCTATTGGCTGTCTGAGCTATATATATAAAATTGATGGTCACGAATGCATTGATTCGAAGATATCTTTGTATTAATATATATATAATATTTATTTCAACATAAAAATATGACATATAGTTATAAAAATATGACAATATAGTAAAGTCAATCAGTCATACAATACAATGTCTATACAATCATTTAACATCGTGGTAGCCATAATATATTATCTAAATTGATAAGAGAACATAAGATAGAATCGTGTTTTCATAATCAGGTTACTCAGTACAAAGAATACTAAATATGTTCGCCAGATTCGAACGATCCAACCCGACCGTAACGTGATGCATTCTTACGAATTCCCGAATGGCAGTAGTTGTAACCATGTCAATAGCATCATTAGAATCTAGAATCTTCAGGAACCCTTATCCTATTGTATGGCGGGACCATGAAAAGTGGTCAGCAATGTGACTTATCGTATTAGATACGGCTGAACAACTGAAAGCTAGGGCTAGACAGCCACTTAATCTATATAAAACGTTTGTAGATGAGAGGGCAGCACGCACAAATGAAAGAAATCTTGCTAATAGCTGGGATTTAATGCCTCTGTTATCATAGATCCCGGGAAGTAAGTTGCAGTGGGTGATGTTAGGGATCCCTCAGACCAGTCGCACACACTTGCGCCAAGATGTGAAAAATTCATCAACAAAGCGACTATCCAAAGTTGAGATCCATGGGCAATGACACAATGCGATTTAAAAAGTTTGCATCGAACCTCCGGAGGGCAGAAATGAAAACGTGACAACAATACATTGGTCCGACTTTGTATATCAGTGGTAGACCGATGTATTGTTGCAGACTTAGAGTTAGTTGCCATGAGATTACCTAGGTGAATAGCACTATGCCTTTGGGAGTCAATGTTTCAATAAACACATATTCATATGGATCGTTGTTAGGAAAAGTGGCAAAGAACCAATGGTCTGTGAGATGTGGGAGGCGGAATCTGTCATAGGAGCAAACTCAATAGAGTATGTGAAGCAAGTCAGCTCAAGTTCCTTTTGTAATCTCGTCTGTATCAACGACGATGCACAGTTCTGAACGATGTTATTGTTGTGAAAGTTGCAATATTAGTTAAGGTCGAGCTCCTATAATTCAGCATCGTCGAGTGACCAGACACATCACACCATGGATATATTAACTGATGTCGTTCATAGACTCCAACACGAAGTGGTGGCATATTCCTGTAATCTATATCAGTATGCTTCGAGAGAAGCTTGCATCCATCACGATTCGAAATGTAAATATCTAGCAATATTTGCATTGCTATAATGAAAAGACCACCAGCGGTACCTATTGATTCAACGTAGCGACTAATCTAACATGCTGTTGCCATGGACAACATTATATAATACTTATACATCATTATATTGAACCCGCCACACATGTCAGGTTTCACCATCGAACCCCTCCCAACTCCCTTCTCCCCTCTCTCACACACACAAACACTCACACACACACGCACACACACACACACACACACACACACACACACACACACACACACACACACACACACACACACACACACACACACACACACACACACACACACACACACACACACACACACACACACACACACACACACACACACACACACATTTACACAAACACGCAGTAATTTGGTTAAAATGGACCGGAGAGACCAGAATGGCAATACACAATGGCAGTCTCATATGGTGCACATCAAGACAACGTGTGGAAGTTACAAATAGTAATAATTTATCAAGATAGTTGTGCCTAGACAATAAACTGATGACAACACTGCGATGCAAAACAAACAGGGGAAAGTAAAGCGCCCCTCATTAACACTATAGGCATCAACAATGCATCACATGGTAGACTAATTGGTTGATATAAAACTGTACCTTATAGCTGCGGTATGTTTTGGGAGAAAAACGGCACAGTCTGCTCTGTTGTGCCTAGATAATACACCAATGATCGCGTTATATAGAATGCTGGCCCTGCTAATGCAACCAAATTGAGTCTTTGAAAGCAAACGTGAGCTTCCGTTTGTTTTCCGTGTGCGAAGGTGGTGCGATTTTGTAACACTTGCCGAATGTACCTCCGTAAGGGTTTTCCCCAATGAATCACCGAATGCTTTCCCTTTGCTTTCCGAATGTTTGCAGTATGATTTCAGAATAGACCGAATACTTCCCCTATGTTGACTTCGAAAGATTTCCATTGTGAACGCTTTCCGTAAACTTTTATAATGCTTTCGGAACAGCATGCGTTTAGGAGGATACTGCTTACGTTCGGAAGGATTCATTATGTTCTAGGTCCATTCGGGGTTTTCGGAAAGCATACGAAATACAGCATCTCCAAACTTTCATTTTGAATGCACCAACAACTACATGCATCTTTTCCAGCTAGTATGCTCCAAGAACACATCTAATGCTTCCTGAATATGCTCTGTTCACTGCTCGAATTCCCAAATAGTCTATGACGTGACTTGGTCTTTGGCACATAAAAAGGAGTGTTTATCGCCAAAAAACTGTGTTTTGAGGCCATTTTCAATATCTGCCATCTTATCATGAAGTGGATTCATAAACTTGTAGACTTGTGCCTACTTTCTTTATATTCAATCATACGAAATGTGAACCTTGGTGCCGTTGTTCATATTGTGAAGTTGACGAAAACTCATTGTTGCACATGGTACCAACTATACTCCAAAAAAACGGATGATTTTCATAAATGTTTGTAGCAATGCAGCACTGTCGGGTGTACCACAGAACCGTCAGCAAGTGAATCCTCTGGATAATTACACTTGCTGCATCGTGCAGCTCTATTGTATCTTTCCTTTATTACTTGATATCCTCACGCTCCAACAATTATTTTAGGACTGTGTCTGCACCTAACCCCCAAAACCGACAACTTATACATTCAAGACAATTGATACTGAATTATAAGGTATGTTTTTCGACAAATAAATTGGACCTATATAAAACCCTGTCATTGATACACTACTGTTTCATATTTGATATATGTTGTATTACAATGCATATAATCTACGTATTATTGACCGTTTCTGAAGGTACACCACGTGTATTCATGCACGCATAGTGTAACGATTTAAGACACTAGGCGAAGCCGTTTTAGATCTACTTTTACTTCTTTCAACTGATCATTTATTACGACGATAACAGCAATTGTTCATGTCTGAGGGGTTGGTCTTCGCTTGCGAAAGACCTGAATTGTCTTTCAGTCAGCGTGGATAACTACTCACCAATCACGCCAGTTCTGTAACGTAAATGATGCTTATTAATATGAATGAGTGGATTACGTGGGCATTTACGAGTTAATGTTGAGGAAATAGATGCGTGTGTGACTAATTAATTGTCTCTTGAACTGGTATTCCATCTACATTTTATAGCCATGTAATCTGAGCCCGACTTGTTAGATGCATAATATTTCACTTGTTGTTCGTTCGTGGTTTGTGGAGAGCTGATTTGAATAAAACAGCCTGCAATATTCCTGTTTGTCGTCAAATGTATCCACACTGATGACGATTGCAGCTTGATCATCCGAAGTTGCTATTGTAACAGTACTCGTTGCTATAAAGTGTTGTCTCTCTGTCATTGCTTGTAAATCATTATGACATCTGTAACATAGTATTACCAAACGTAAATTCCATTTGCTTGCCATCTACAGGCTTCGTCTGCCTTCGTGGATAGTATCAGGAATCATATTTTGCGGTGTGGTGAATCAAGTATGAGTTGCCGTCAGAAAGTGAACATGTCAAAAGAATGTTATCAGAACAATGTTCGTTCTCGGTAAAGAGAATTCTCAATGTCTTGATATCAATTATGGCATCCTTTCTGTAGGAAATCGATATGAATAAGTTGAAAATGCGTGAGTAATCTATAATCTGATAACAATAACAATTGCTGCGAGTACGGCTCCTGGTTTGTTACGCGACCTGATATTGATCTTCTTTTAGGCCAACACAGTCGTCTACATAACATACAAAAAACAATTAAGTAACCTTTACTGCTACGATTTGGAGTCCACGCATAATTCAAGCGCGCTTTGATATATTTACTGGAATTGGTCATGTCTTTCACCCATTATCAAAAGTCAGAACACAGCAAGCTCATTGTTAAATTTATTCAGTGGGCTTCCGTGGGTTACCAGCACAAGCTCAATGCTCATTCTAAATTCTAGTCTTGCCCTCAGGTTGGTCAAGTTATATTAATGACCTCATTTGTGCTGATCAATATGGTGGTTATAACTTCTTCTTGTGATTTATAAGTATCAGTGTTGTTTGCGCAGTTGCGACCTTTTCAAATAATCTAATCACATGAATAGCATATAAGATACCGGTTATTATGGTATTGCAAGCTATCTTCGAACTGAATGTTATACATTAAACAGTTGGAGACACTTCTCAAACACATATATAGCATTTCAAACTTATGCAGTATAATGTTAAAATGCATAGACCATTATGAGCTAACGCAAGGTTTACATTTCTATATCATAATAACACCAATGCATTCATTGAAAAGGTTTCATTAGATCACTTAAGATGTGGCGTTGCGATGATTTTGCAGCAGCTTTTGATATATAAATACATTCCGTGCATCTGAAAGTAAAAAGTAATGCGTTAGTTCATTGAGTCCGGATTTTAAAGACTTTGTAAGGTTACACTATGTAATACATCTATTCCTTTCATGCATCTTGCTCTTTACAATTATCGTCCATCAGCCGATGCCGCCATTGCATGGAGTGCGTAGCGCCTTAATTGTTTTCAAATGCAAATCTACCGTGAAACGAATATTATTCCGTTTCGACTTATTTCTACATGGCACAGAACATGAACATTTAAAACAGCAACTTTTTAATAATTTGTACGTTTGATAAGTATTCCCATTGAGCCTATTCAATGTTGGTGTTGTAAGGTATTGATGTTGACCTCATTATAAGCATGTATTGACGCAATGCGAATGCGCGAGATTGACATCTGGGTTTCACGGAGCTGTTAGCAGGTCATATATGTGCATTCACTGAGACGGCCCGAAAATGTTTCCGTGTAGTGACAATGATAACGCGATTGCTGATTGCTTGAGTTACCCTGCTTACCAGTGTACGATATGTATACAAATCCCATGGCAGATAGTCATAGAAGTGGCTTCCTAAATTTCTCATATCACAACACATGACAGTTATGTATACAGTATATGAGATACAGCAAACAACCAGGAACAACAATATCCACCAATTAACAAAACACCCCCTGTGCCTCAATAAAGCAGGTTGAATGAAATCGTAAATACTCCATGCAATGCCAAGAGCTTCTATAATATTGACATACAAACGCATTGTTGTCCTAGCACTGGAGAATATTTGTAAAACCTGATTATAATATGCCGCGTAAAACCTGCTAACTGTTGGACATGTAATGTATTGTAGATTTCGTTCCTATTGTGAGGTAAGCTGTATGAAAATATATTGAGATTTTATTGTAAGGGCTACTTTTGACAATTGTTCGGAATTACCCTTATTTAAAACGACATTGATAAATGTGCCTTATAAGATAGTAATATACACCAAGGGCATATTTACGGTATGTACCCATTTAATAAAAGCAGGTGATGCTTTGACGTTCACATACATAAGTATCTTTTGATCAATCTTTATAACAGCATCACCTAGACATTGAGAGCGACGTTGGACCTGATATTGTCATGGTAATCAATACGTACGAATGCTTTTATAGATAATCTTGTTATAGAGAATTTTTATCCTACAAAAATGCTGCAGCCTATTTACATTTGTAAATTTGAGGCACTTTCGACGATGGATGAATCATTCGCATTTGCAAAGAACTGTGAGCTCCTGATAAATTAAAAACCCTCAAATATGCGTACCAACAGTTTTCAGCAGCGCGCACCTGGTATACTCGATAGCCTTATTTTCCTACAGTGAAAAGTCGCTGTATTTTAGGAGGCATTATTGGAGATCATCCGCATCCGCTACATCACTGATATTCGTATATTGTCAGAGCAATATTCAAAGATAACTGTCATATCTAGTGATTTATTAATTGTTTTCTAAAAATAACTAATGACATGTGCACGGCATGCTATCGATTTTGTCGGCATCACTCTTATTTTCAGTATCTATTTGTGCATGTTCATTAACAGGCATATATATGCGGCGCGCTTCCTCTTTCTGCATCAATTATAGCACATCCTCATTGTTTTACTATAGACAAGACAATGGATGGACCAATCTGAAGACGTCTTGTATTGCAGCTTTATCCATTTTTCTTGTGCTTTAGAATCAACGGGGAAAGTTGGTCGTGAAGATACTCATGCAAATTAAAAGCGAATGGCAATGCATCGTGTCTGGCTTATGTGTGCATTTGCTGTATTGACCCATGAATGGTAATAGTGCAGGGCTAATTAATACATTTGCAGCATTTTCCATTATGGCTGTACTAAGGAATCCGGGGAGGAAGACTCACTGTTACTAACACGCCCAAATATGATTAACAACCGATGTAAAATATACAACTGCTTATGTAATTGTTATGATGACAGTCTCTTGGCCGTCAACTTTAGGTTTCAGTTGACCATGGGCGCTAATATGCAATTCATAATACAGCAGTAAACATTTGATTATTGGATGTGATCTTAATAATCGATGCTCTCAAATTAAGAAATTTCACCACTATCCGGTTAAACATATGATGAATATGTATATATATATATATATATATATATATATATATATATATATATATATATATATATATATATATATTATGTGTGTGTGTGTGTGTGTGTGTGTGTGTGTGTGTGTGTGTGTGTGTGTGTGTGTGTGTGTGTGTGTGTGTGTGTGTGTGTGTGTGTGTGTGTGTGTGTGTGTGTGTGTGTGTGACACAGTGTGGCATTTTCAATAAACTTTGACCTTTGATGGACAAATGTTTGCAAATTTTCCTTTTGAAGAGATTACAATATTCGCCGCATCTATAGGGTGAGGTGATGACCGCAATTCAAGTCTAGCAGCAAATTACAGTTGTAGACGCCATTGGGCGTTTAGCTCACGTTCTATTAATGCATGTCACAAAAACGAAGCTACTTAGAGATTCGAATCGTCGTCATGAGTATGGGCGAAGCGCTAAACGACTCCCTGTTGAATTGGCAAAACGAAATTGATGCTCTATGAATGTCACGCACCAGCCAATATGGTAAGCTCTGTGGTCCTTCCAAGAAAAGGAATATCCCACTCCGGGTGTGAAAATCCGCATAGACAAGACAGGGATGACAAATGACCAGCACTAGATCCGATTATAAGAATGCTCATTAAACGTACATGTTTTAAATAAGGTAAGGAATTTCTATAAATAATTTTGTTTATTTGTAAAAATGACAGCCAAATCCACAGGCGGAGCTGTCTCTACATTAGCACCTAAAGATTGGACGTACAGGTTAGTCTTTAATGAAAAACTGCTAACAAATAGAGCAGACCCCGCCTGCTTTATTTCATTCAATAGATTTATGCAAACTTAATATGCGTATAATTAAGGTATTTTTATGGTGGTGTTAATGTTTGTCGTCATTTATTTCGCATGCTATGTATGGTTCTCGTTTAAACGTCTCTTTCTTCAATCATTAGGATTCATAACGACTGCAAACTACCATCATGTTTGTGGCATTTCCGCTCACTGTACTAATCAATATGTTTGCTTACGCGATCCTTGTGGCCAATGACTAACCACCCTGCATGACTAATGACTAACCACCCTGCATATAATTTTGCTAATGTTGTATACTCATGGCTTAAATAAACCATAGAAACCCATTCACCCTGCAACATCCATTAGCAAATTATAAGGCTGAATACGTTCCAAGTAATATTTACGCTCTCAACTTTGAGCAAATAATGCCTTAGGAACAACGACCAGCGGTCAAAGCATATATATTATCTTGCTGTGCCGCTGCCGAGATCAACGGCAAACTGATTAAATGTGAAACGGGCTATAAGTCATAGATTATCATATAACGTTCTCACCATAGTAATGTCACTTTGACATGACGTCTGACAAAAGCAATGATTGTTAGCTGAATGTAATATTTATCGATTGAGGAAATCGTATTAGAACTATTGAATTCGATTTATAATTTGCTGATGGTGATTCTGAACTCAATAATAATGCAAATGTCATATTTATTGAATTGAATGGATTATATACAAATACCTTATTTCAACTAAAAAAGTGGCTTGAATGACCCTGTCCCGTCTATAAGCTTGTGGAGCCATGTTTTCCCCCGCCATAACATTTTTTCATCGATAAATCATTATTTGGTTTATGTTGAGATCGCTTACATATCCTCTCTTAGCTTGTGGAAGGTGTATACTCGGCGTTGCTACCACGTCTGTCAAATAAATCATGCGTATTATATAGCAGTTGCCCCAAAATGCCTTTGTTTATGTAATGGCAGTACAACCTAACGATTGCAGTGTATTACAACTAAGGAAGCGATCACCAGAGAGCCACTTAAAGTGAGCCCTCTTAGCGAAGTTATGCACTCTTCGGTTGTCTTGCGAGAAGCGATAATAGTAGACCACTGAAACGAACAATTTGAAGGTTCGAAAAGTAGTGCAGAAATTGCGATAAGAACCACAAATCATAATTATAAAATCGTGCCACAACGCAAAATTTTCAAGGTCAGGGTTTCCATCAGAGCAATCCAATTGATGCGTTTATTGGTCACTTAATCAAGAGAAAATACGTTCAAAAAAGACTTTATTAAACCATATTTGCCTTAGCGCTGAAAGCCTGACGCGAAGCGTTATTTCAAATCTAAATATATAAATACTAGAATCGCTGTATACTTGTTACGATGCATCACATGACGTGGGTCATAGTAATATTTGAAACACAGTGAACATACAAGCATCAATTTTGAAAAATCAATTAAGAAACACGTCTAAGCAATAGATTTGTATCAATGGAGTTATGGATACTGCATTGATACGGACATGTGAACGGTATCTGATGGGGCTTGTACAACATAACTGGACAGGTGAAAATGAAGTAGATGTCAGCACTGCGGTGACGGTCCTTATTGATTATATTTTATGCATTGTGAAGCCATATTGGTATTGCCCAAACGTTTAGGCAAGCCACTTTGCAATCGCCGACGCCCAATCAGAAACCTTCACGCTTGCTGACGACGCCGCATTTGCATAAATACCTCCGTCCTCAGATGTTGCAGACAATCTTAATTTGGGCTACTCGATAGTTAGATCGTACAGACAAAGTTGGAAGGCCAACTTCGTACGACGGTAAAGAGGTGATCGGAAATCTGTCTCATCTGTTACCTGGACTTTTAAATACCATAATATTTTGTGTTATTAGTCACTCT